>NNCF01127069.1:219074-288124 GCA_002313205.1 Laupala kohalensis | reverse complement strand
GGGGGGGGGGGGGTAAAACAACGATTATCCCTGTCATTGTAGGTTCCTCTTTCGTGCAATATCAGTGAATTAAACAAAGAATTTAGATTCCATCCCGGCCAACAAAGATAGGGGAAATACAAGAGATCGCTCTTATTGTCGCAGCCTACTTTTAAGAAAGTGCATTTAATTCTTTAAAGAGAGGGTAGCATCCTGGGATTAGAAATTTACCTTTAGAACTGCGAAGTGAACATCACTACTTCAAAATTATAATAATATTTTGACCTTAATATTGTAAGACACAGACATAGCAGAAGACAAATGTAGGAGGTGCAAAATAAAACCAGAAACTATAGAACACATCACAAGAGGACTATTATCACAGACAGATTACCTCCACAGATACAATCGGTTGCTAATATTATCCATCAGAAACTATTCGGGAGGTGTGGATTAGTAGAAGACACTGTCTCCTACTACAAGTACTTTCCAAAATCCATTTCAGAAAATAGCAGAAACTATATTTATTTGGATAAATAAATCTCCTCCGACAATAAAATCTATCACTACACAGCAAATATTATTCTAATAGATAATCTCAGGAAAATAAAACATATATGTATGATAGTAGCCAACACTCACAATCTACACACTACTTACAAAGAGAAAATTTAAAACTATCAAAACTTAAAAACATAAATTCTTCGCATATGGAATATGGAGTGCACAATGGAGATATGTTTTAAAAGTATAATAATGTTTTTTGATAAATCGATTAAATACAGGATTTTTTTTCATTCACTCGCAAATAATTAAAATACGTATACTCTACAGTGATTAATCCGTCAAACATTAATACGATAAGTTCCAGTCGATTTTTCTCTTTGACCATGGCGAAGAGATGGGATCAAAGACTTTTTGCGAAAACTGATGTATATTCATCAGTCTACGAATGAATATCATTAATGAATAATCTCAATGCATCCTTAATCTGCACGAAAAAACATTTTGCCTTAATCGCAGAGTTCACAAAGGGGAAGGGCTTCGAATCTCGGCTTAACCGGCATTACATTACCATTTGCGTGCATTGAATCTCCATTTGCGCAGGAAATGTTTTTTCAGCACATCGTGGCAATACTAATGACGCGTAATCAGCGCCGACGTTTACGCGCATCTGGAGTCGTGAATTCAATTTGACTTTAAAATCTTTTAAGTATGAATGTGTTTAAATCTTTGTACAGTACTTATGTGAATACTAATCTTATGTTTAATTGATATCACAGCTCACTCACGGAAAAAAGTGTAGAGGTTTGACAACTTTGAAAATATATTATGACATAAACCGGGTAAACGAGAAATAACACATTAAATTTCATAAGATGAGATGAATAATACATTATGTTCTGCGTCATTACGACAGGAGTTATTCCATTTATGGGAGAGATATGAAAGAATTACATAATGTGAAATTTAAAAAAGATACTCCTATTCGTGTAGGGGCATCAAGAGCTCTATATAATATGGGAAAATTCACACTATTTTCCAGTCTGAGACAAATCATTTTCTCGAATCAATATTAAATACAATTAAAAATAGTCGAGTTCATTACAATTCTTTTTTATCTGAATCGCGAGCAACTCTTTGTCTTTGTGCATTCCATCTTTATTTAATAAAAGTAATCTGGCTAATTATTTTTTTAAATATGTGCATACTCTATATTAAAAATATAGAGTATTATCTTTTGAATATTTCTAGCTGCTTCTCTGCTGGGTGACTGGGTTAAACCACTTGATTAAAAATACAGATGTTTTTATTTTAATATCTGTATTGTTGCTACTGTTACTATTATCTATTTTTAATAGAACGAACATGACTTCAAATATTGACAATTCAAAAATTGAAAAGCGTCAGTATATTGGCATTTATATTTGTATTCATTATTTTATCAGAACCGTTATTTGACATCTTTGTTACTTCAGAGTAGATGAGTGGAAGGAAAGGCAAATTCAAGTCCGTCCCTTTTATGATTAGATAAGAAATGAAAGATCTTCATTGTATTAAGAAGTTCTTTGTGTTCTCTGAAAATACTCCTGTATTATTATTTTCAGATTAGTGTAAAGTTATTATACGGGGAAAATTACTAATTTGTAAAATTTATTTTACTCTCTTTTGAAATCTTCCTTATTCCTGTCGTATTATTTCTTTTATATAAATTTAGTGATAATGAATTCTTTTGCATATTCAGTCACTTAAGACCTGAACAAAGTCAAAAATCAGTTAGTAATAAATAATTTTTTTTGTTTCTTTGTCAGATAGATACGTAATAACGTATATCTAAACGGATTAAAAACGGGATTTCCTCCATATTTTAACAAAAATTACGTAATTATCTTCAATTCGTTGAAGAAAAGAAAGGTTTTATGGCGGCACTCTTCAGATTTTACACTCTTTATGTTGGACGCATCGTAGGATCTGTAATATCGCCTAAATGAGACCATCAACAGTTTTTAATTTTTACCCTGCAACCGCAGATTCACGAGATTTCCGTACAATCCTTATGGTTTTATAGCGTTATAATAGGAAAAATGAAGAATTTTAGTATTTTTGTCCAAATAAAATTAAAGTTGGTTTCTGACTAGAGGCCAGGATGTGGCGTCACAAGTCTCGTCAGCGTTTTGGCGAATTTGATATGTGATAAATGGCGAGCCGTCGTGATTCCGAACTCCCAGCATCGCGCCCTGCTGAAGAACTGCGGGAATACTAGGGTAGTATCAGGTGTCAAGGGTATCAGAAGTGAAGATAGTAAAACGATGAATTCAAAAGTGTTACAAATGTATTATAAAGAAAGAAAGAAAGAAAGAAAGAAAGAAAGAAAGAAAGAAAGAAAGAAAGAGATAAGGGGTGACAAATGTCAGACATCAATCAATTGGTCAGAATCCTACGACTGCCCTCTGAACTTTTGAAGAGTTTGAAGGAGTAGCGCGGCGGAAATCGTTGAAACGCATCAGGAATATTCAACTATGTGAACCTCCTGTGGAGTAACTCAAGAAAACTGATTGTTCAATGAAACAATGTCAATCAGTTTATTTTTAAATAAAACGAAAACAAAAAAAACATTATTACATCAATGGAAAAGAGAGGATTGAGGATAATAATGAACATTACACAGAAGCTCTACCTAACCACCAACATTAATTGATACAAAATTCATTGCATATTAACAGGGAGTCAAGAGAAATATGTGCCAACTCACGTGAACAAAGCCGCGGAGACTGATCTAGTGTAAATAAAAATGAAATTTACTATAACGTTCCAAACCGACAGAATAACAAAAAAATAATTACCGCTCCACCACACATTAACAATTTGAGAGAAATCGGGCACGTGATTTGTGGTGCGCACTTACGGTAGAATTGCGATTTATTGAGGAATTATATTAGCTTGGGAAAAAGTATAATTTATTTGAAAAAAAAATATCGAATTAAAACAAGAATTCATTATATACATTCTATTCTGAATTGTAATAAATTAAAATTCATTGACAAATCTTCATCTAATTCTGGTGCATCTCGTCTGGAAACTGAAACTTTTTCTTATCAAGTGCAGACGTTCACATACAAAATAGGGCATTTATTTTTATGTTCCATTTCTTTCATCACATTATTCTCTTTTATGGGAATTTCACTGAGATACACATTAGCATTAAACAGTACTGTTAATTTTTACCTCATATTTCGTCAAAATTTATTCAACTGGTAACTTCTGTTTAAAGAAACAGAAGTAACTAGATGTAAGCAATTGTATCCCAGATTTTTAAATCGCAGAAATCCATCTATTCTATAGAAAGACTGCGTTAAAATTTCCCTGACACTCGACGATTAAAAATAGAGTGAAGAGATTTTGAAACAGCAACATTCTAAACAGCTTTTCACGAAGAACAACAATTTTATGGTAAAGTAATAGTATTTGCTGATAAGTCTTATTTACGAAAGAAGAATTAATAGGACAATGTTAGGGAATATTTATCTATATAAAGTAATTGAACAATATGATGCTGAATATAAATAAAACCAAATAAGTATACTTTGTCTGCTAAGTTTTACATTTAAAGATAATTTTATTTACGGTTTGCGTAAGCGCATCACAGTACATTCAGATCACAGTACTTGTTGATATTCATCTATTCAACAAGCTGACATCGAATATTTACGAGTCGCTCTGGATATGGAAGATACCAACTGTTTGAAAATACTACCACGGAGAAACTATCAGCGATTTTACTTTCTTCAAAATTTTTGCCACTATAAATATTAATAAAATGTCTTTATTATGCTTTAATTCACGCCAGACTTCTATACGGCATTGAAAATTGTTCATTGTAACCCAAAAGTATTTTATGAGAATTATAAACCATCTTTATAAATGGTTTTATACAGATGGTTTATAATTCATCAGATCTACTTCATCATTACAACTTTTCCTTCAAAATAAAGTTTTATCCCTGCGACACTTATTTATTTACAGTTTCAAGAGAAGCGGGAACTCGAAAACAGCTAAATTTTGCAAAACGCGAAGTCAATACCAGGTGTACGTGACAAGACCTAAAGTTAAGTAGTTTAAAAGTCCAAAAGTATGGTTTAATGATCATATTTATTTATTGGTCCAAAACTATTTAATTTATAAACCAAATACCATTCGGCGTAACAATTTTGTCCGTTTTTTTAACATATTAGAAATTGTTTGCTTAGTAAAGAATCAGTAGATGAACTACTTAGAGTAATAGTGTGGTTACTGCAATATATATGTATTTAAATATGTGCCTTGTACTATTATTTAATGCTTTGGACAGTCATAATTTCTATTTGTACGGTTTAGGTTTACTTGTACGTAATTGAATGTAGGAGAGTATCGTTATAGTCTTTAGTAAATAATTTTGCTAGAGTGTATTTCTTCAATTTCATATTTTCTAATTTATTCTTGTTAAGATGAAATACCCTATCTTTTTATTTTTAGACATTATATACAACTTATTTATACATTAACAGTGCACTCACATTATTGTCGTACCGTAGCCTATGTATTGTGAACCTAACAATGTTGAGGCTAGGTGAAGGTTTTTAATTTGTATATTATCTTGAAATAAACATTTATTCATTCATTTCAGAGTAGTTCACTTGCAAAGAATGTTTAGATCAGCAATTGCGATAATAATATGTGTCGGATCACAGTATTGGATAATCGGATATATCATTATTTAACTCAAATTTGACATTCATATTTTGAAAAAATAACTTTTCATGATAAGATGGCAAAGTTCTATTTGTATGGAGAAGTATCTATCTGCTTATATTGTTTCAAAAAAAAATATTTTATCACAACTTTTGAAATACATCGAAAAATTCACTTTTAAGGAAAATATTCCAAGACTCTCATATGTGTCGGTATATATCAAAATCATTGTTCTCCAACTTATCTTAGCCCGTGGACCACTTTCTACACACTTTCGTCCGATCGGATCGCCACGGAATGTGGTTTACAAAATGTTACCCGACGAATAAAACTATCGTGTCCTATTTATTTATTTGTAACGTGGTATTTTGTTTCTCATCAAGTAATTTAAATTAATTCAAACCCGAAATATAAAATAGTTTAGTTAATAATTATGATATTAATATGATATTATTAATGTGATTAATATGGTATTATTAATAACAATAATTATAATTTATAACAATTATTACTCCGGTAACACTTTTTACACAGTATGCCATTTATCAACTTCAATTTTGTCTGTTAAGAGTTCAGGTCCAGTGGGGGGGGATGACTAAAGCCCCCTTAGTACCCCCACCCATTGATCCGCCACTGTTCAACGATATCATAATATTGATGGATATCGTTGTCCCTATTAGCAGCGAATTTCTAACTCACTGAAAACCGTAAAATCTAGGTTCGATCTCGGTTTGGTGACAGTAATTGAGAAGGTATACTTACTGAAATATTTATATGTAACTGTTCGAAAAATATTTTTTTAATATTTTTATAAACGTCTTGAATGCAATGAACACTCGTTTCTCCCAATCAAAAAGTATTTTTTTAACAATATTGTAAAATGGATGAAGAAAATCTTTGAATCCAATAGTTTCAATGTCACATATATTGCGAAAAAGTCGATTGATTAATTCAATATACGCTACTTTAAATTGTTTTTTCTACGGGACAGCCAACACCCCCTAGACTAATCGAAGTGGCGTTGCTACAACCAAATCTCTCAATTGTAGCAAATCCGAAGCATTCTTTCAAACTGCTTCTTCCTACCTGTTTCCATGTTTTCCCTTAGATCACTTTTTAAGTAATCTCTTTAATAGTACTTTTTTAAAATAATTATTTACTTAACTGAACTCTACCTAGTTTTCAGTTGTGGTGGCTGGGAAAGCATTGGCCCATGCAAAATCTGCGATGCCCTGATAGTCATGTATTTAATTACATACCTCCCATGTATGTTCGTTTATTATTTAATTTTTTATAATATTTTGTTCCTATTTGCCGATTAAAATACATGGCAAGTTTCTCTCTGCAGTACGTTGTACTCCTCTTTCCAATATCATCGGAATTTGTTGAGATCTCAGTTCGAATAAATAAGATTCTACTTTGTTTGCAAAACGTCATAATTCGCGGTTTTTTCAAGTGTAACAATTCGACACATTTTGTATGAATTTACAAAAAACTTAAAGGACACAATCCCAATTTTTGGGAAAATAGTTCGTTTATTCTCTCAAAACGAAACACTGCTCTCTTCAGAAGAAATTCGACGCCGGTTGCTCTCTCTCGAAGTGCCTTGGGGAAACAAAGAAATTCATTGGAAATGGATAACACGAATCCCGCGTTTACTGATTTCGGTCTTCATTTCCCTCGGGGTCTCTTGCTGACGTGACGTCACTTTCGATCCCTTGAAGCCATGATCGCTTTGTAACAGTTCTGAAGGGGATATCCACCCCTAGTGAACCCCTCGTATCGACAGCGCTGGGCAAACACCCCGTGGCCAACAGGGACTACCTTAGAGGGAAGTGCATGGGGGCTTTGGGTACCCCATTTCAAGGATTTCTCCAAGTATTGGGGAAGTCATGTTTTCCATTGCCATATCATCCGAATATTTGCAGTTCCAATGTTATTTTATATTATAATTTACAAATTTTCATGGTTTAAATTTCGTTTTCCCATCGTTTAAATTGTGTATTCATTGACGAAGATATACGCGAAGCTTCCGGTGTTTCCGGTTAGGTGCCGCTGCCACCTCGCCACTGTAATTATATCCTTCTTCTTCGAAGACTTAGCTTCAAGATTTTTGGTAAGTTTAATTAAGTGTTTTGGGCATAACTAATTCCAACATTTACCCCGAATTACGATCCTAAGTACAATGACGGTGATGTCAGTAAATCTGGGGACAATGACGCTTTTGAACATTCAGAGCTTAATAAATAGATTCAGATACACAATAAAAATATGTACACAATAATACACACAGTAAAAGTATATTAAAAAAGTAAAGTATTTAAAGTTTTAAATTAATTACTTCTATCTAGAGTGCATATTTTCCTGCTAATAACTTCACTATTTGACAAATTTAATTACTGACATTTCTTATTTTTGTTAAGTTTGATGTCTGGTTTGGTTTAAAATGCGTATATTTTATGTTAATAAAGTGAATTAATTTTTATTTAAGTAGAATAAGTCGATTTCAAAAATACGAAAACGTATGTATTATAACCATTTTTATTATTTTCTTCAATTTTTTTACACAAGATGTCTCAATTGATTAATAGCATTTCATAAATCCCATTCATAATCATTACCCTTCCATAATAATTTGAACATCATATAATCAAGTTAATTGGTTATTTTTCATTAACCAAAATATCTTATTGATAGTATAGCATTTCATAAATCCCATTCATATTCACTACTCATAAATAATTTGAATATCATTTTCGTGGGCTTTAGGGTTCGTCAAGCTGAATATCATAATGGAGTTAATCAGATATATAAATTAATTGATTTTCTCTTTTGTTTAACACAAATGGAGTTTCTTTGAAAACCAAAATTAACATTGGTGGAAAAAATTTGACGACTGAGCTAGGCAAAGTTACTTTTTAGATACATACTGATTCTCTTACATATTTTCCATGGTAATGCGGGTCGGGCGTGAGCTCGGGTCCATTACGTGCGAATTTCCAATTATTCAGTCACTTTTAATAGTTCCAAGATAGTTCCATTTCACTCACATATGTAACACGTGTTACAACATCCAGATTATTAATATTAATTCCACCACAATACGTTGATGGACTTCAACTACAATCATCACCTTCCAGAGGTTCGAGTTTCCTGCCGCACATCGTTCCAACAAATTCGCTTCTTCCAAACTCTCACTAATTCTCACTTTCCAACCTCAAATCCTTTTCCTTGCCGACCACCGACCTCTATTTATCTCCTTCAGCCAGTCGGTGTAGTCTCGCTCCGTTCCGTTGTCTTCCCCCGGTCGCCGTAGTGACGCTCGTCACCTGTCGCCGCCTCAGTCACCAGATCCGCCCATTGGCTCTCTCCAGGCGCGGCGGCGGTAGCAGCTGTGATGATGGCGGTGGCGGTAGTTGTCGCAGCGATGCGATGTCGGCGTATGTCATCGTTACGAAGGGGGCTGGTGCTTCAAAAATTGTGGTTGATGCGACTAAATGAATATTTTTCACTTTTTAATTTCACATAGCACACGTCACTAATTTTATTCTTCATGTGTTACGACACTTCCCCATCACTTGTCATACTTTTTCTTTCATGTAATTTTGCCTCAATTTTCATTGATGTTTTCCCTTTAAGTGGCACATTTACACAATAGCTTATTATGTCTTAAGGAAATATTACGTCCTAAGTTTGTTAAAACTTTTACCATTTTAACAATTAATTCTTCTCCGAAGAGTTGAGTCACAAAACAAAATATTTTCACCACTCAAATTATTTTGAAAGCACTAGAAAACTAATTATACATTTAACCGTTCACCTTCTAATACACAGTAATATACACAAATATTTTCACCTATCCAAATTATTTTTGAAATGCAAGAAAATTAAATTTTATTTTTATAATTTAATATTTGAATCAAAAACAATGAATTAAAATGCTTTCATAAATGTGACCAAAATTGGGACCTAAAACTAGAATAAAGTTACTGAATAATTTTTATTGTTCTGATTAATATATAGCTTCAATTCTTAGTAGCTTAAACACAAAATATTTTGTGAACATATTGATAAATAGATTTTCTAACTATATTTTTACATTAATTTACATAATTATGGAGAAAAAAAATTAATCGGAATCAATCTCCTTTACGTCCTAATCAGATGAAATGACATTTAATTAGAACCACAGAAATCATTTGCAAATTTTCAAAACTCAGTTATTTAACATGATGCTAGTGTAGAACTTGATATTACGTTTGGACTTCCTATTCCTACTCACACCACTTTAGAGCGATTCTATCTAGAAGCTGTTCCCCCTGAAGTGTGTCACGATGTGTCGTGAGTAAATTCACACAGAACTGAGACTTAACTATCATCTCCTCATCGTGGTCCTTAGTTGGCCGAAACGAGAAATACATACATACTTTATATAAACAAAACACATCAAACGTTAGAAACGTTTATCCATGTAACGGGATATCGCAATATTTTTGTCTGTATATTTGAACTCCCAGTCAGATCTTACAAGCGAGAGATCATTCCCAGTTCATGAAATTGTTATTTCCGCACCCACGCGACGTCTGTTGAAAATGGGATCTGCTGATATTCATGGTCGAAGGGAATAAGTTCTATCGGCTAGCAGCACGTGTTCTCTGGGGTCTGGCGCTGCGTCAGGGTTTTTGTTAAGGCGCAGATAAAGGGCTTCTTGCTTGTAACTCAGCCTTCAGCTACCAGCGACGAGAAGAAAAAAGTTGATGTCAAATTATCTTTGCATTTATTAAACCAATGACGTAGCGGACTCCTGCGCTAGTAGAAGCGTGCCATGTACTCGTCCTACCATATTATATATTATCGCTCCTTTGTGCATCGTGTTGTCCTTTACTTTAGCTGTTGCCCGGCGTGCGACAGCAAACAGAACGTGGTAAATATGATCATAAAATCTCTACTAAGAAGTTCTCATATGCGTCGCAGCCTACACGCAGATTCGTGGCATACGCGGAATATTGAATTCGAACTACCCGTGAGTATCAATAAGTAGAATACCAGGTATCCATACCTGTCATATAAGAAAACACTCTATAATGTACCTGTGACTACACCCCTGGGAATGTAAATTTGTACAGCAATCCGTTTTTCATCACTTGGAAGAATTTGTCCAAAGATATGGTGACTTATCCGGTGTAATATTTAACACGAGTGAACTGAAGTGTGTGACGGCAAAATGGCAACCATTTACGTAATTATTTCTCGTGAGATAAATATTTTTTTTTCATTATTGATAAGATGACACCTTGTTTACACCCCACAATTCATTTTACCCAACCCATGAAACTTACATTGGTTACTGAGACATGCGTCATTTCTCAAGACACTGCAGAAAACCCTACCATAATGACGTTACTCTATGATATCCACAAAAGACCACATTAACACATTACTTTAAGTTTACATATTTTCTTAATTATCTGTAATGACGTAATTACATAAATCCAAAAATACTTCGCACTACATGAAACTCCTTGAACACTCGGTTGGATTAATGTTTACACATTATGTCGATAATGTGTTTTGTGTATACCTATTTCATACTTCTTTTATTTATGTAATTCAATGTCCTCCTCGGTCCAGTATTCTGAATCGCCCTTGCTCACTATCTTTGCATCTTCAACTGGAATCTGTATTTTATACGAAATAATTTGCTCATAGTTTATGAAATAACAAGATTTTTCGCTCAAAACGACGAGTACGAAAGAAGACGTAGTTATGGCCCATAACGCGAAGGCACAGTATTGATAAGCAACTGTTGTGACATCACTTTGATATAAGAATGCGCCTCCTTCGTTTTGAAGCTCACATTCTTGTGTCCTACAACAACAGTCGCCAATTGAACTTCAGGGACCACTTCTTTGATATAAATTCCTCAGATTATTACGTAATTAACAAAAAATAAATGTGTGTCAAATAATGGCATTAGTAATGTCAATTTTCAAAACATGAAATGTACTTATTTAATATAACTAAAATAGAATGTTTTAATTTATTTTATCCAAATTTAAATACTTATTAAATTTATCATACTTATTTAACTTACGCAACAAAATGTTAAATGGTAGTCATGTGAAACTTGTTCAACGTCAAAGTTGTGTTACTTATTTTTCGATTTTTGTCTCTCAAATATGATCAGAAAAAAATTAATAAAATAATATTTATGTCATAGTTAACTAGATTTTTCAATATAAGATCAAAAAATTAAATTAACGTCCAGATTTTTCTACGGACAACGAAAGTTTTTTCATGGATCGTCCTCTTTTTAAAGTATGTTGTTATAGTTACTTGACTACAAAGGTAGTTAAATTTGACCTGAATTGCGAGAAACTTAGTAGTAGTAACAGGAATTTCCTGTAACAAATATATGAATAAAACATAGTTTTACAGAAGTTATTCAGATGTGTAGAGAAATCAGACTTTTACATAAGACAAGAAATTATTTAACAATAATGCATTATAAACCATAAGGAAATAAGTAAAGCACAAATATATAAAATAAAACGACAAATTTTACAATACTTTATTTTGTCAGAACGAATATTTGCATAACAAAATTATATTCTCTTCAAAGGATAAGCTTGAGAAATCCATGAAGCATTGGTGAATACTACACTCCTCTAAGTAAAAGGATGGTGAATGCACCCTTATTTTAACGTCGGACGCTTTTCACGGGACATTTTCGGACAAATTTTTGTGACATACTGAATTTTGTAGCACGTTTATTTATTTCATTTTTATCGATTATTTTTCATTATCTTATTTCCTATTTTCTTATACATCCATTCTCAAAAAGAATTTCTGTGCAATAATTTGTGTGTTCACAAAAACCCAGATAAGAACTGTCCCTGAGACGAGAAAGTCTAGGGCTCAAATAATTGAGGATAGAATCACAATATCTTCTTCACTGAATAATTTAAACACTGTATTTACAAACTTCTGCACATTCACTGCACACGAAAATACCTATAATTTTGGATGTACGGTATCTAATACCCTTTTTAGCAGATTTGAAAAAACAGAACTTCAAAACGTATTATGTTGTATATGGCTGAAATATATCATTGAGCCAAAATCTAAAATATTTTCCCATTATTACGAGAAAGTGCAATGTTGCTTCTCCTTTCTCGTCGCCTCGCTCCCTCCACACGCCTCAACCATTGGGGGTCTGTTTGGCATCGGAATGCGGCCAAGAGCTTCCAAGTAGCGCTTAAGAGCCAAGAGCAGACTACACCGAAGCCAGCACACTGTTCCTTCGCCGTTTGTCCACACAAAAGATTTCTTCAGGCCTTGCTTTGAATTCTTCTATTTCGAGCAGGTGGACTCACACGCAGGAATTTCGATACAATAGTCTTCTCTACAAAGAAGGAAATATAATGTGAATGCTACTTGTATGATGAGATGGGGGTAGAGAACTCACGTAAAGGAAGAAATAGATCGGGCCTGTACTCTTATGAAAATTCTTAACAATAGATTCAAATTTTATTGTTCCCTTAAGTGAAATTCCGGAGGAGTTCGGCAAGGATGTAAGATATAAAAACTATTGATACAAAACTGTTCCAAATTGGATATTCTGATTCAACTATTTTTGTTTAGAATTATGAACGAAACATTTTTAATTCTCACTTGAACGTACTCGGGTTCACTAATTTTTTATTACAAACCAATATTTTTCCCAAAACTTACTAAAATTTATCTTGAATGCAATCAGTAAATGCGCATCGTTATCAAAGTTTTTCGTCACAACAAAATACTCTTCCAGTCGCATTTCCCAACTTCATGTACACAGACACAAAAGAACAGAAAAAAAATTGAATGGCAGGGGATATGTAAATATTCAAACAAATATCTCCAAACAAACAAAACCAACGATAGTATTTTGAAGTAAAAACAGTTTACAGCGAAGAACAAAGAGAACGATAGAAATACGAATCAAATGAAAAGATAGAATGCGACAGAGCCAGGCTGAGACGCCGAGCGCTGTTTCAGCATCGTCGCCGCCACGAGCGACTCCCGCGTTGCCCGTCCACCGAGTCAAATGGGCCAAGAGCGCGTTCTCTCTCTTTGCTACATTACTCTCACAGAGAGAAAGAGAGGGAAAGAGATGATATACTCGTACAGTGGGTGCTTGTCACATTTTAGAAGGAACAAATTTCAATTCAAGTTTAGTGGATTATAATTCTACTAGTCAGCCCTGTCATATTTGTTGTTGTAATAGATTTACCTTTATTTCTGATGGAGTGTAGACAATAACACAACGTTTACACACAAAGATATGGATGATGTCTTAATTCGAGATGCCGTTAGTACAAAAGATAAAACTCTCAAAATATTTTTTACCTCTTTGCATCTAAAACATAAACACCATTTGCTCACTAATAAAACGTATTTATTGAAATACTGCACTTTTGTGTAATCTCTTATACCTAATTAACGTTTGTCGAACCATTAAGTCTGCCAGCGGCAATGCTGTCGAACACAGTTTTGTGAAAACGGTTTCAAGTAAAATAATAAACAGTTTGGTTCAGACAACATTTTTTATTTCTTAGATTTCTATTATTAATCACCATACGGACGAAATTCAGAAGAACGGTATATTCACAAAACAGAACTTCACATGGCAGAAAGACTTCCAGTTTAAAAACAAATTAAAACATAACAAAGTCATTATACCTCTATTGCATTATCATCAAGTAATTAACAAATGTGAATTATAAAAAATTTCTGAGCCAACGCTTAAGTCTGAAGAGCATGAGAAAAGGATGTCATCTAGAAAAAAACTCTTTTTATTTATAGAAATGAATAGATAAACTCAAATTATATTCGCAAATTTAAAACAACTAGTAATAAAGATAAGTGAAACCATTAATAGAAGTAAAAGAAAAATCATATTTTTCATTCCTCACAGTTTTACACTTACATTTACATTTTAACCTTCACATACGTATATTTTTAAATTATCGTACTATACCATTAGTAATACGTTGCAATATTTTAAATGTGTCTTTAAATTGAAAATTTTACTATTAAGTGATGTGCATTTTAATTTGTGAATAAACCTGTCTGCTTAATTTAACCGCTTTGGTAATTATTGATAGACACACAATCGAGATTAACATGTTAGATTACCATCGTTTACAGAACATATAGGTTCGCCATTTCAAATCGGTGTGACAAGGTATCACGACAGAACCACTGGTGTGCCAGGACAAAGTTAGAATATAATCTAATTAATGATGCGTAAGAATATTATCACGGACGTCATTAATGAGTCACATAACTCGGGTTTTTTCCCGTCAACATGGAAACAATCCCTGGTCACACCTGTACCCAAATGTGCTTCCTTTTCTTTGTATGATTTCCGTCTCGTCAGCATCTTACCAACACTCTTAAAAGCGTTAGAATATATTGTTCACAGTCGAATCACCGAGCATATTTTCAAAACATAAACTGAACATGTTTCAGTCTGGATTTCACCCAGGCCATAGCACACAAACGGCTCTTACTAAAATTTCTGAAGATCAAGATGGCCTTAGACGCAGAAGATGTAGCTGTTCTCATTCTCGTCGACTTCAACAAAGCGTTCAGCACAGTGGACTTTGATATTTTAGAAGCTAAACTATCTGCCTTCTATTCATTCTTCAGACCGTGCATCAAATGTCTGAGCTCCTACTTATGAGGACGCACTCAATGTGTCACTCACAATGGAAAGTTTTCTACCTGGTTGCCTCAGATCAGCGGAGTGCCCCAAGGCGGTATTCTTTCACCTTTACTCTTTTCCTTATTGTTCAACGACCTTCCAAATCCCGTACTCTCATCATGCTACCACATCTACGCCGATTACTTCCAATTGTACTCTTCCTGCGCTCCACATCAACTAAGCAACAATATACATTTACTTAATGATGAACTTGAAAGAATTCGACTGTGGACACTGAACAATAATCTGTTGATTAACTCCAGAAAATTATTCGGGAATTAAAATTCACTTGGTCGGTGTAGATCCATGTTTTATTCAGATATTTGTATGGGTGATGTGAAAAATTCCTTTTCTCCAAACGTAAAAAAATCTCGGTATTATAATGGACGAAACACTATCATGGACAGATCATATCACGTATATTTGCAGAAAAGCTTATAATTATCTGCGCTCTCTCAATCATGTTAGACACATACTCACCGAACCCATAAAACAAATCCTCACTCAATCATTAGTCCTTCCTCATCTTGACTACTGTGACATTATTTACCAATATATCCCTTCCACTTTTTCAGATAGACTTCAAAAGATTCAGAATACCTGCATTCGCTTTACTTTCAGACTGAAACGATACGATCACTTGACCGACTACTACATGAAAGCAGGTTGGATGAAACTGAAAGACCGACGGAAATTCCATTCTTTCCTTCTCCTTCATAAAATACTTCAGACTAAAACCCCAACCTATCTCCTTCTCTTTTTCCAATTTCTTTCCGATTGACATAATCTAAATACTCGTTCTTCTTCCAAATTAGTTCTTTTAATTCCCAGACACAAAAGNAGACTAAAACCCCAACCTATCTCCTTCTCTTTTTCCAATTTCTTTCCGATTGACATAATCTAAATACTCGTTCTTCTTCCAAATTAGTACTTTTAATTCCCAGACACAAAAGTCAGAAATTTTCTCGTTCTTTCTCTATCGAGGCGGCCAAACTGTGGAACAACCATGATAATAATATAATGAATATTTCAACAAAATACTTGTTCTCCAATACATTGCCATCCTCTTTGCTCTCAGAGTTGCATTAACACAAGGACCACTGTATGAATGGTGATGGATGAATGAGTTATTCTTTCCTTTCTTATATCTCTTCCTTTTTTAAATGTTTCTTAGTCTATTTTTTATCACATAGTTAATGTCATACATAGTTACTTTCCCATGTAAATGTATTCACAAAGAAGTTAAGTGTAAGGGAAGGCATTTGCCTGAGCTTCGCCTCCAAATAAAGATGCTTATTATTATTATTATAAATTACGATGTCCTTTAATATTTTAGCACCTTTATTCCTTTCTACACCCAGCTTTCCAAGTATTGTTGGTTTTGTCATATCACAGTAATATAACTGTGAAGCTGAAAAAAGTTTCGAGATTTCCTCCTACACGGTTCACCATACATTCACGCTGTTTTTGTGCATGTTCTTCGAATTGCCGAATTTCACAGAACATCAATATAAAAATTAATATAAAACAAGATCACTTATGTTCAGTAATATTTTCCTTTTTTGTATTCATAGATTAGGCTCTGAAGAAGAGGAAGATAAAACCTTCCTAATGGATTTATTTACTCTTCCAACTCTCAAATGTTAGCAGAGAGAGAATGCACCGCAATTTGATGATTATTATACCTAACAACACCTCACCAAATGTGATTCTATATGCTGAAAATACATTGAAGATAAACTATTCACATGCATGTTCAAAAAAGTAACTTAATTTTAACAGACATCAGCTTTAAAAAAATTCAAACTTGGAAAAAATAAAAAATTCATGTAAAAATAAAGAGGTCCGTATTTCTGTCAGCAAAACAATAAAAAATTATTATTTATCAATATATGACATTTTTCAAGGTTTTTGAAAATATCGATTTTTTCCGAGAATATGTTTCACACTTCCCACTGCACGGCAACTGGGTGACGCGCCAACGAGGCTTGTGACGTCACTGGGGCGACGGGCATTTGTTCCTCCCACTCGCATCTCGCAGCGGCGCGGAGACTTAATACACATGCGTCTTAACTTCGGTGAAGAAAGACTCCGTTCCACTAACTTAAAGAAATAAACACTGGTTTTAACGTAACGTGAGAAATTTCTTACCTTTGCTTTCATGAACTTACTTAAGGGTTTATCAGCGATGCTATTTGTTCCATGGAAGGTATTAAAATATTCTGTTATAATATAATCTCTTGAAAATGTAATTTGTGAAATATTCTGTAAATATTATAAGAGTAGAGCACTATTTTCGTTCTTTCTGTCAGTATGTCATGATTTTACCTCGGTGCGCAGGAATTTCAAATTCATCACTGTGTTTAATTCCTTTAATAGGAATTGTTGGGATGGTCCCTTGATTGCTTCCGGAGAGTAAAATTGTTTACTGTCTTCTACGTGGTCATATGCTGTTCCCAACAACTTTATTGATAATAAATTATAAAAATGAAAATTTTCATTCTTTTAGTCGTCGTTGTCCTTTTGTTTTTTCGACTTCGCGAGGCAACTTTTTGTCAAAAACAATCAGTCAAAAACCCTAAAATTTTTTCTACAAAATCATTTCTCCAGTCCCGTAATACCTAAAGACACTGCGCGTTGTTTAAATTATCTCGTAATACACCACGGTATTATAATTCATTACTACTTAAATGTTTAAGATTCTACAACAGAAGTTATTTTTGAACTTTTTTTTCTCAATAGTTGTAATCAAAATGTTACATTTTATTGAATTATATACATATTCAAATTTTTATATAACTTAATTAGTGATCTTCGTTATACATATAAGAAAAATATGTTTTTCTATTATATATAATTAACTTTTTATAACACTGAAAGGTTTTCATTGCCATTTTCTATAATTAATTTATGCTGTTTCTTGTCTAGATAGCTATTTTAGATATTATGTTTGAAATTATTACGTGACTGTCCATAAACAAACAAATATTGATTGAAATATTTTAGTCAAACTGATGTGACGTCTCAGTATCGCTTGATGGTAAACATAGTTCATTTTAGTAAATGGCGATTCCCTAATATCGTCTTAAACGAATGAAAGAGCAGTACAATTAGAAAAGATACACTTTTCCTGATAATTGCTCCAAATCTCTTTCATTAGGCTGAGCGGCAATAAGGAAGAACACAGGGACCATGAGTTGGTCGTTAGAGTATAATAGTTTGGTTATTTAACCTCTTAAAAAATTCGTTTTAGAAATTTTGCTTTTTGAAAAGTTACAAAAGGCATGTATTGACATCTCATCGGTACTATTCTCAAAATTTTTTAAAAAATCTTATTACTTAACTATAAACTACTTAACTTACAAGAACATAAATAATATACTACCAGAAAGTCACCCTGATGTCACTGATAATTGCATGATGTAATAAAAGAATTACAAAAAAATATAATTTTTCATTTATATATTACTAAAATTTTAGTTTTACAAATTTTTCATCTACTATTCTTTGTTATTCTATTTATTTGCGTAAGTAAACTTGATTCAAACCAGTCATGAAATAATTATTATAGAAAATTTTATTGTTTCACATGATAACCAGATAAAGAATAATACTTTAAATATGCAATATCTACATTTTTACTGATATAATTTTTTTTTCAGTGGATCCTGACAATCTATGCTAATACAATTCTCCTACACTAGTAAACAAGTTTGGTAAGAGTCATATGCGTTGATTTCGAAAGTGGATGTATGAATTTCGGTGAACTCATTACAACACAATATAGTTGATAAAAATATGATTGATTGTGGTTACTTCTCGGAAAATTATTCTGTAAACATTTTCACTCACGATAAATAAACGATGCATGCCAAAAAATACCTATTCCCTATTTGTGTGATTTATATCTCAAAGCTGGCACAATCGATCTCAATTCCTTCATAATAAGCAGGGTTATACACATATATCTTGATAACCGTCTTAGCTCTGGTAAAATTCGTTTTCTATTCTGTCCATTTTCGTATTCATGTACTTTCAGGACCCGACATCAATGAATTGATTTATTGGTGAATAATGCAGATTACATTATGTTACTGAACTGCTGAAAGAGGTAGTACATATCCGAACATAATATGTCAATTTTACCAAATAATCTTCTCTTTCTTCCCCATCTCTTTAGTTAATTACAAAATTTGTTCAATATTTTCTGCAAAATCATTAATCATAAACTTAAACTGTTCCCCAAATTTCTTCAAATCTTTTCCACCAACACGACTCTTCGGCATTGAAAGTCGATTCAGTTTACATACACACACTATGAAAAAATAAAGGATGACCTAAAAATATAGTAAACCAACCTATTTTTAATGTTATTATCAATATGTCATTCTTATAGAAAAAGCTTCAGAGTACAACAACAACTTAGGTTGAATTTCTCTTTTACGTCAGTTGCCAATAATCGCCAGTGTTTCTTTATCAATGGACGATGTAAATAAAGTAAATGTTAGCGAAACATTTCTAACATTTGGTATTTCTGACATATTCGCCTTCCGATCGTTTCTTCTTATCGACTTCCTATAGAAACGCAGAAAAATATTAATATGTCGTATATTCCTCCTCACCTTGAACATGGGAAGTATATTTCTTCAAGTTAATAAATCTCGGCAATGCAAGAAGTATTTTCCAATTTTTCTGCACTGAAAGTAAAGTTTGGAAAACTGAACGTATTTTTTGCATTTCAATTTAATAGGAACCACGACATCTTTCTCTAGGGAGCGACCCGTGACATCGTGCCTTGCGTTCACCTCGCCTTTTAGGTCTGGTGATGCTTGTTTAAATCCTGTTTGATCCAAGAAGAATTCGCGGTGGTGGACGAAGCGGTGTTCGCGGCTGGTTTTCTCGGGGAACTCCCGTTTCCCCTGCATATCATTCCACCACAACATTCACTCATCAATATACACCCTCTTGTCATTCATTCATCACCCGCTTCGGGGAGGTGGGTCAGGAAGGGCAATCGGCACCCTTGTAATTCCACCGCCATATCAAAAAGAGGCATCATATCATCCTCATCTCCGACAGACAAGAGAAAAGGAGTTAAGATTCAACATCTTTATCTAGAATGCAGAAAGCCCGTGGCTCTAAGCAGTATACGAATAAACGTATATTTTGAAGAACTTTGAGGTAATGACTAACAGATTCTGGTTATCAACAATTCTGGTGTATTTATAACGTTTGGAAGAAAAAAACTGGACTTATTGG
Source organism: Laupala kohalensis (assembly GCA_002313205.1). Taxonomy (NCBI): domain Eukaryota; kingdom Metazoa; phylum Arthropoda; class Insecta; order Orthoptera; family Trigonidiidae; genus Laupala; species Laupala kohalensis. The sequence continues at coordinate 267,909 of NNCF01127069.1, read as the reverse complement.
TGCTTAGAAAAGGAAGGCGAGAATAAGTTCGTGAAAGCACCAATAAATATGATTGAGAAATGAGACATAATCCGCCTCCCCAATAAATTCTTTACAACATTGCCTTCCATATCACGTCGTGGGAAAGCAATATCGCCTAATTTACTTCACGAGGAGTATAGCGTTATTAAAAGTACGTGACCTCACTCTCTATATGAAACATTTATTACTTTCTCCTCTCACTACATTAAGATTAAAGAAGGTGGAAGTAACTTTTCTAATTTATGGTTCAGTTTAAGAAAGGTTAATGAAATGTAGTCTAAAGAGTGTATACCTCTTTACGGGCTGAGATATGTTCTTCGTTGTTAAAGAATATTTTACACTCGTGGTATTTTTTAAGTCACATTTCGCATACTTCGCGCAGAGATGGCGATAAAACGATGCGAAAAAATGTATATTGCATGTGATGGGATGTATATTGCATAACATTTGATTGAAAAATTTGATTAAAATTTTTATCTATCTAAAACATTTACAAGGTGAGATACTCTACCACTATATTTGCAGAAAACGTCATACGAAACACATTATCAAAATAAATGTTAATCATGGAAAAAAGTCTCGCAAATTGCGATGTTATAGTCAAAACCGTGTTATTTAGGACCTGGTCAATCCTATTCCCTAAAATATACAATATTAATTGAGGTTGGTAAAGTTGTTACAAGTATTAAAATGAATTCGTTTCTACTGCACGACATTTTTCAACAATGAGCAAAACGACTATAATTAATTTAAATGTTCATTGTTCGATATAATAGAATCACAAAAATGTTCATTATCTATCTATATTTTTAGTAAAAAACTATTTTGTGATAGAATTTCTTGTAAAAATTGTACCCGGAAAAAATGTTTGACTGATGTAAGTAGTCATCAAATGAAACCGATCAAATACATTGAATTTCGGCCTAGTGTTTTTTTAAAACTTTTTTGAGTACTCTCTTAGATTACGTGATGTAATTTATAATTAAACAGTTTGCTGTGTATGTGTTATGTAGAAAGTTGTAATGTAGTATGTGTTATCGAGATAGTGGACACAGTAAGGACGAAGGTAAAAATTTTTCTCAGCTGATAAATATTTTCATATTGTTCTAGATTACTTTAGACCCAACATTTTGGAAAATAGTTTAATGAATCTTGGTTACATTTTGGGGAAATATCTTCATCAAAATATGGTGTTCAGCTTTGAAGTATCGAGCAAGATTTGCAAACATGTATGACTTCCAGGTATTAGAGCGCACAGACTGCTACACGACTAATATTCCATTTTTTAAATTTCAGCCCATCTCTAATTCAAGCTTTCTATCTAAAATTCTTCGCAATTTTTGTGGAATTTAGGGCAGTTTTTAATTATATACACTGAAAGAAGAAAGTTTAATTGCAACTTATAATTATAGTTAAAATGACAATAACTTGTGTAATATCTGTTGGCACTTAACTTCAATTTCTTAAGTAGTTATAAGGTTAAAAATTAAGTCATGATCATACAACATATTTGTATTTTTGCCGAGACTTATTTTGAATAACACAAGAAATACAATTTACCCCGACATACTTGGTTTATGTACCGAGAAAAAAGGGTATTAATATTTCGTTTCGTCCCCAGGTTTTTGTTACAGCTCCCAGTTTATGGGCTGGATTATGTTCCTGGGTAAAATCTCAGTATTATTACTCGCAGTGTTATCTTACCTCTTCAATTGTAACATACGGAAATTAAATTGAACATGATGAGTTTCGATTATTTCAATAGAAAAAATAATGGTTGGAATCGTCAACATTCCGCGATAACACACATATGTTATTCATAAATACTTTTTCAGAAGAAGAAAAATTGTCTTCATAGTCTACATAAACATAAAAAATATTCAATTTTAATATTTAATCATAACACTTCTCCTAGTGGATTTGATCACTAGACCGGTTTAATTGGTGCCCAAATACTTTCACCCAAAATTCGCTGTTTCGAGAAATTGTAGTGAAGATTTTTTGAATCTCCGAGGTTGATTGTCAACCCAAATAGAATTAAATGGTTTGCTTCTTAGAGTATTTGGGTAAAGTTACAGATTGAAGAATTTATTTTAAATTGAGCACACTTTCATGTCCCGGCGATGTTTATGATAAACAACACTACCTCGCTAACTTGGTTCTGGCAGCGGAGATGATGGGTCATTATCCATTAACTTTTGAACTGATCATAGCGACTACTCCGTAGAGCGTGAATATCCTAAGTGAACGCGAAGTATCCAATGCGTGAGTCAGAAGTTAGAAATAGCTTTCGTTTGAAGGAGAAGTGATTGACAAATACCACATGCCCCCGGGGATATGTTTGATTCGGCGGCATAGTTGTGACCTAAATTTAGTTGTTTATAGAGGCTGCATATCCGTCCTACTTATTTCCTCAGAAGTTTGGAATTGTGTGATACGCAATCGCTTGAAGTTCAAACCAGAATACACTTCATTCAGAGAAATGTGGAGCAGAAGTCATTCAGCTCATTTTTTAGAGAAGTAGATAACGTATTGCGAGGCAACGTAGAATATGTGTGTATGACTTGCTGAGAACCCGTGATTTTCCCAATTACATACGTTTTATTGTAATTATATATTTTTTCTCATTTGTGTTTGTCCTTCCATTACAACACGTTAAATCATACAAAAATTTTAATGATGAATTCCACCAACTTTAGACCCAACATTTGGGAAAATAGTTTAATGAATCTTGGTTACATTTTGGGGAAATGTTTTCATCAAAATACGGTGTTCAGCATTGAAGTATCGAGCAAGATTTGCAAACATATATGACTTCCAGGTATTAGAACATACAAACTACTACATGACTCTTCTTACAAGATGTATGAAGCAAAACAGCGAGAACAAATAAAATTAGATCTAAGTAATTTTGTTCCATTAAATTTACCATGTATATTTCCTCTAACTAAATATGAACTTAACTACATAAACTTTGAATTATTTAACATTAAACGTACTGCTTCAACAACTCGATCCTGCTTTCCACATCCAAGTTTCTTAATATATTCATTAAAAAACCTAAAATACTCCTTTAGTGCTTCATTATTTAATCTGAAAATTATGATAGAACTCACTCTTCTCTGATTGTCATATTTTAAGAAAAACATTTTCCGAAATTTTCAGTGCGTGAGTTTCCTGAGTTCCAACGGTGCGCTGACGATTTGCAGAGATCCCTGGTTGATGAAAATCTCTCACTTTTCCTCCTGCTCCGAGAAACTTATTTTTAGAAACTGAATCACTGTAAATGGGATGATGTTTACAGTAGAAATCCAACTAGCGTTTACACGCATTTCGTTGAGAAGATGAGTTTGAGGAAAAGCAGTCTTCCTGACCAAGTGTAAGTTTAAATCTCTTAACTCATAAATGAAGAAGTCTTTAAATAAGTAAGGAACATATAGTCTTTGAAAATTGCTAATAAAAAATCTAATACGACTAAAAAATTCCAATGGACTTACGTAGTTAGGGTTATCACAAACATTTTTTTCTAAAATTTTATCATTATCAGAATTCAAATCATACAGAAACTGTTGCCATTAGTCAGATAGTCAATAGATTAAGATGTGTATGAATGTTGGATTGTGACCCATGTAAATAAGGGGACAGGAACGTTTAGTGAACAAATTTTAAGAAAACAGTACGGTTCTTTACGTTGTTTCTGAATTCTCTGCGCTCTCCAGGTACAATCAATGGATATCTTCGTTACATCTCATGCAACGTCACTTTGTGACGAACTTTTCACACTTCCTTTTTCATGAACCGTAGCGTAGTTAATCTTTTTGTAGATTGTATATCTCAAACTAACTTTTAGAATGTATAATTATTCGTTATTACTTCATAAACTTTAAGGGGAAACACCATATCAGTTAAAGAAATCTTCATCGTGCGCTTGACGATATTAATAGGTTTTGTGCAGAGAAAAGCTAGTTATTTCGTGACAAAATGTGAGATCATAGGATATGAATACCAATTTTAATAATGTAAGATAAAGTTTACAACTCTCTATTAAAGGCTATTTTAGATTCTGGCATACAGAGGACACTCATGAATTCATTTCTAGTTTATAAGATAGAGTAAAATATGTTTTAAACCGAGAAAATTAAGTACTAGAATAATACGGAAGAAATGGTTCGTTTAACGTATATTGTATCATAATGATGCATTTACCACGTTTTTGGAAAAACTCTAATGGCATACGTAGAATAGTTCTATCTATAAATAATAACAATTGAGATTAACCAGAGTGCGAATGTACACCAGATATTATCCATGTTGAAAGTCGAGTCGAATAATGCTTCGTGGACGGGGTTATATAGAGCGGCCATCGGCTAAAAAGAAACCTGGCAATTAAGTAGTATTTTATGGTTGAATCAATCAAATTAATAAAAATTAATTGTGTAAAATAAACAATCGTAAATACTTAAATATTTATTTTTAGTTATTTGATGACAAGACCGCGATATACTTACTTATTTTATTTGTAACTTAGCTTAAACGTAAGACAAAAAATGGCCTTGGTTTTTTAACTATTTATATTCGTAACTCAACTCACAAGTAAAATATGCAAACTCTATTCTAAACTTAATTCCAAATCTGCGCTTTCATTTTTTAGCAATAATATGTATACCTTATTAGAAACTGAATCAATTTAGAAGTTTGAAAAATGAAAAACAAAACAATAACCTTGTTGGTGGTTAAGGTTAAAACAAAGCGTAGTATTATTGCGTAAGGTGTTTCCAGCGAGGAGCACTAACCATGATCCCTTTTCCTCCGTCGTCGTTGGTCCATTTCGCCCCAATAGTCTCCCCAACGGGTAACTAACCGAGTGCTGTAAGTTTTAAACTCAAAAATTTCAATAATTTCCTTTTCAAATGAATTATTCAAATATCATTTTTTCTTGGCGTGTTTATAATTCTGTTATCTCGGAAAGAAAAAGAAGAAAAATTAAATCTTTTAATGCTCTAAAGTGCTTTACTTTATTTGTGTGATTTATTCCGTCCGTTTACGCAGAAAGGGAACAAAAATGTAGGGGACATTTGCATATTAATGTATATGATGATGTATCTCAAAAAACCAATGAAATTACATAAAACTTATCAGTACTCATGTGCCATGATAAAATATCCTTTAATGTTACAAAAATCGCAGTTGTGATTAGGCGGAAGATCAGACCTTGAGTGTTGCCACTGATAAATAAATAAATAAATGACTTTATTTATTTATTTAAAAAGGATTGTTGAACTATAAAAAATGATATGCAACTTTTTACTTCAGTGTTTTTTTCTCTGTGTGCACGTATAGTCCCAACAGTGCTCGAGACATGATTGGCTTCATTCCCCCTCTCACCACCCCTTAATACACTAATCAGTCGCATGTCCAACAGATGTATTGTTTCGTAGATAGTCATATTAGACCATTTTACCCGCGGATGTTTTAGCCGCGCCCTACCCTACTCCAGAAGTGTTTTTTGAAATAACCGCGGTACCGATATTTCAATTTCCTAATTCAACGAACAGGAAATCTATTTGAATTCAACTTATAAAGATTATCATAATCCTATGTCACAGGCTGTGGCTTAGTGAATAGCGCACGCGCTTCTACCACTGGTAATAATAGTTCAAATCCCTGTAGATCAAAGAAGAATTTGCAGTAGTGGTCACCGCTGGTTTTCTTGAGTTACTCCCGTTTCCCCTTCTTTCATTCCACCGCAACATTCACCCGTCATCAGTGGCTCCATGGCTTCATGAAATCCCTGATAACGCGCCCGTGAATCAAAATGCAGAACAAATCCATACTACCATACAAAGGTGTAAAGTCAAAATGTGTTTGTGTGTTTGCTACGTGATCACGACTAAACCATTGAACAAATAGCAATGAAATTTGACAAGGATATGGTTAACATGTCCAGGATGAACATAGACTTTTATTTAAAAAATGCGCGATAAGAAAGATAGAAAAGGTTATTGACAATAAATGTTGGTACAATCGGGAAATATTATATTCGATTTCTACTACGAATGGCGATATTGTCTACCTCAAAGAGTTCTACAAAAAAGGTCCGCGAGGGTACATGTCTATCTACAAAAATTCACCCAAATTATCGATAGAGAGTTATTAAAAATAGAAATGTTAAAATTCTTCAATTTAAGAGAGTAATTTAAGACGGAAAAAAATCATCATAATCAAATAAATGAGTTATTTGTTTTGTGCATTTATCAAAGATAGCATACGTCTCTAAATCGTGAAGTTTCGACGAATAGTTTAGATTTTACGAGAATTTTAATGAAATGGTGCATCCACGTCATGCCTCGGAAGCGAAAATTCGACTGACGCGCAAGATGGTGTAGTGTATAGTCAAGAATTGTATTATCATGAATTTGTAAAATTAGTATACATATATTTTTAAACAACAATAAAGAGGAGGATTTTGATAGATAGATAGATAGATAGATAGATAGATAGATAGATAGATAGATAGATAGATAGATTTGCTTCTTCTCGAGTAAATGTAGATTAATCTAAGAAGAATTCTGTGCAACCCAGGGTAAACAGCTAGTAAATAAATAAGTCATATGTTAGAGTACGGAACCTTTTTCTTTCTAATTAGATATACTCAAATATACATAGGTATAACTAGAGAAAATATAGTGAATAATAAGATATGCAGGTCGAGAGATGTTTTTTCTAAACATCGAAGACTCAGCTATTCACTTGATTTTCAATCGAAATTCTAAGTTCTCGCGTGTTCCGCCGGGAGCACTGCATGGGGGTCAACAGGTGCTCGTCACGCAGATTCCCTCAGTCTTCTAAGTCTCCCTCTCCCCCTCCCTCCACCCACCACAGCTTCATCACTTTGCCTCCTCCCCATGAACAAATCTTCTGGCATGATGCCAAGCGTCGACTTTCTGTCTCGTCTTAAGCAACACCTGGGACCACCCCTTAATCGATTCTCCTTTCTCCATCGAAGCATTTTGCGAGAGTAATGTAAAACGAATTCACGAGTGTAAAAGAGATTAAGTGTTACTTACAGAATATTTGTGTTCCCTTTTCCGGATGCTTGTAAACTGTGGCGGATCTAGACCGTAATCAGGAGGGAAGATAAATCTTTAAAATATTATTGTAAATATTATAACAAGTATTATTACAAATATTATAGCAATTTTGTATTTTAATATAATACATCAATTCATCAAATAGATAATTAACAATTCATTATTTAATGACCAAATATCTTAATTGTTTAAAATGACAAATATATGTTAAAGGATACAGTACATTTTATTAATTTCAATATTATCTGTTGACAGTTCAGGAGCAATGGGCGGGGGCGGTTATAGACCCCTTAGCCCTTCCCCCATACACCCGCCACTGCTTGTAAATATACTACTGAAATGATAATACCTGTGTACTGGTTACTGAAAGCAATGGAACGTAGTAATTGATACCACTTGAAAGAAATCCTACCAACAAATGGAAATTTTTAATCTAGAGTTCGTAAGCGTGAGGAGAACGTTTGAACCTGGTAACAAGAACCAGGAAGGAGCTAATGCTATGGGAGATGGGTTAGCGATCTGTATGCTCGAAACACCAGTAGTTAAGACGCAGCACTGTTTCCATTTACGTAAGAATTGAACATAAGGGTTTTTGCTTTAATGTAAACAATCCCGAAATTGTTCAGTAATTACTAGGTTTCTTGCTTTGATTAATTATTAGTGGAATACAATAAGAGAACCACTGCCTCGAAACTAATCAGGAGTTATTATTCAGTTAACCTTTTAATCAACACAGTTGTATTGTATAGTTTTTATTTCTAAACAGTGGTTGGAAAACTGTCCGTAAATACAAATAAAATACTTTTCAATAACCATGAAAATAAAATACTTCGAGGTAAATTCCTAAGTTTCTTGGGTACTGTTTGCTTCGTTCCCTGTAATCTCTTTAAAATTTCATGCTCTCTTCCCCCAGCTTGGATCCTTTCCCTAGATTGAAAATAGGCAACTTCCCTGGAGGAATCATCGAAATTATTAAAAACCTCGATCAAGTTTGACAGGTTTGCGTATAACGAAGACTGTATTGCGAGGAAATACAAGCAATATTAAAAGAATGAATAACATTCTTCTCGATATTCGAGATGTGTTTACCATGATGATAAATTGCCAAAAAATATATCTTGGCATTACTTATTACTAGGCCGACGTTTCGATAACGAACGTTATCTTCCTCAGGGCTTAGTTGTTACCATTGTTACTCTCATCGTCAAATAAAGATGCTCTCCTACTAAAAAGTCCTTTCTAGTTGATGATGAGTGTTACAATGATGAGCGGTGTTTTTGGTGCATGTGATGGAAAAGGAATAGTTAGATGATGAAATTTTGTTGGTGATCAACTAAGCCCGGAGGAAGATAACGTTTGTTATTGAAACGTCAACCTAGTAAATAACTGTTTATTGCTTTAACGCACGAATTTTTTCCAACATTCTACTTCTGTTCGCAATACTAAGACAGGTTTTACCATCTCGAGGTGTAAAAAAGGTAATCCCAGACGCACCTATGTAATGATTCTAGGAAACAGTGGTGGCAGTAATGCTTAGACACAATTAGTTTTAAGTTTCCCATTGTCTTCCATGGGTACCTTACTCGAAATTCATATAAAGAAACTATGACTTGAAGGGTGATTATCTCAAACATAAACCGCCAGATCAATGAGTAAAATAATGATTTTAAAAATGAGAAAAATTTGGTTCTTTAATAAATAAAGACCGAATATTTGTTTAGACACTTTTGATTGCATTTTATAGAATTTGAAGGTGAATCACAACTTTTGTTGATGGAGATCTCATGAAATGATTTAAAACCATCAAAATGTTGCCCTGTACCGACCTGTATTATTGAGATATGTAGTTTTGGTGTAGGAGTTCTGGAGACAATATGTGATAAATGTATTGTGTGGCATTGAATTTATACCAGCAGGGGTAATGTCATATGGGTAGGTTCCTCATTTTATGTGCTTATTAGAACATTAGAACTCGTAGCCTAGCACTCAACAAAGTAATGAGTTAATTATTCAATATCTTTTGTATCATATTTACGTCCAAGTTTTCACATCTTCATTAGTAATAAACATGAAACTTTTGTTATTTTTTTAACTCTGCAAAATATAACATAAGACAAGAGCACTACTACTCTTACTCCTCGAAACAAAGGTTCATTTTATTAGTTTTACCTTCCAGACGAAGAAATTATTGAATATCATATATATAATGATGTATGATAAATTTTCCTGTGAGAAATATATGCTGATATAGAATCGACTCCACAAAATTGTGTGGAATGCGCCTATGCCAGGTACATGTTGAGTGATTAATTCCACGTTGATGGTGAAAAATAAAATAAAATCTTCTTCCATCATACTCATGGGGTGGAGTTGTACGATGTACGGTTTAGAAGGCGGTCCTTACAGTGCTATGTGGTCAACTTATGAGAAACATCAGTAATACCTCATTTAGACAAAATCACAAATGGTAATATATTTCGGGAGTGATGCAGACACATCCACACACACGACTTCTGAGTATTTATATTGATAGATTAGTGTTGTTTCTTTTTGAGTCCTGCGCTGCATAATTATTTCGAATTTTTCTGATAAACGAAAAACAAATTTTTGAGGCAAGGGGGCAATATTTGCAAATCCGACTACTCTTCCTTTACAGTTCATGAGAGGAATTGATGTAACAATAATATAACACTCCTGTCAGGATGTCACGATATGGAAAATGTTAGCTTCTACGAAATTTCGCAAACATTGAGTCGTTTTGTACGATAAAGAAAAATCATTCAAACTTAACAATTGCTCCTTTGGGAATTTCAATTCGCTTATTCTTATACCATTATGCAAAACTTTTCATATCTATGGAGTTTGAAAGTGGGGTAAAATTTCAATCAATTAAAATATTAATCAAAAAGTAGAATTGTTTTCGAAATCTAGATGAAGCAACAACAATTACGAGAGAAGAAATTTTTAAAGCTATTTTAGGGGACTTTTGTTCCAAAAAAAATCCATCCTAAGTCTTCTTAAAAAAATTTCTTTTTTTGAAAATCGTAGAATTATTTCTACCCATCTACAAATAAACGTCATGTTTTTTTCTCCCAAATCGAATTTACCAAACCTCGAATAGCTAAAACGTGGAGAAATGGCCATCATTAGCACCAGTGTCATTTCCTCTTGCGGAGTATAATAGTATAATACAAGCATTCTGCTGTTATGTTAAATGACTTTGTTGCCACTCGTCGCGTCGGGTATTGAACATTCCAACTGTTGCTTCGTGTCGTGCGTTGCGGGGGTGTGGAAGCAACAAGTGGGGTCTCAGTCACGCGTGCTCCCTTGTCCCACCCCATCCACCCCGAGTTCAGCCCTTGGCGCTTTGCCAGCACAGGCAAGCAAGCGGGCAGGCAGCATCGACGCCTCGGGGCTTCCCGTAGCAGATAACGTTCATGGGCTCTGTCACCCTCCCTACCGCTTCGGGGGAAGACCGATTTAATTACTCCAGATCTACTCGCTGTTTGATAGGAAATTGATTAAGGGGATTGGGGAGCGCCACAGGAATCGTGACACCGAAGACGAAATTACTTTTAGCCACCCGCAATCGCTGAGACTGCGATTTATGTGGTGAATTGTAAAAAAAATCCAAGTTTATTATTTGTATCTTCTTTTACGTCCTGCAGGATCGTGGTAATGTTTGAATTTACCATGAAATATCCACGGATATCAAAACTTTGAAGTTAGAAGATCACGAACGAGTGAATTTAATCTCATGATATTTTTCTCGCAGAGATTATATTTTTGGCGCCGGTTTCTAGGACTAGAAGCGCAGGGTGACTAGTCCTAGAAAGCGTAAGATCATGGGGGTGATATAGGTGCAAGAGACCTGCTTGAGAAATCCTACATGTTTCAAAAACAAAGAAATACCTTCATTTTATAAAATTAAGTTAGAAGCAGGCGATTTGAAATTTTATTTTCGGATCTACTTCTTCCCGTCCACAGCCCTAAATATTCTCTTGTCCAGATGAATTTTTGGTCTCGATGGAAATATTTACAACCCCCACTATAAATACTGAACTGTGGTAAAAGGAGTTGATCACGTAAAAGGGGACATAAAAATATACATATATTTGTCATCTTAATCAATAATACTTTCAAATGACACAATGTGGACAATCAAGATATGGCTATAGAAGCTTTGCTTACGTTTGGGAATGGTTATTGTCTATCTCATTCCAACTGAACAAAATATAATAAAACAATTTAACAGAAAGAAGCAATAACGTTTATAAGACTTGGCTCACGCTTTGTTAAATAGCCACACACGAGTATAAACTAATCGGACAACCATTAAAATGTATTCCTGGTGAAAAAAATACCACAGCAATCTCAAAATGTTCCTTGTTCCCTTCAATATTCAATACAAGTGATGATGGATAAGCTATTCGGGATAACAAATGTTTGAACATTTTTGACCGTAGGTAATGAGCACCCAGAAGTTCAACACTGGTATTTCATCATGCCAGGATTATTGTATGTGCACAAACTGAAATCGTATGTACAAATTTGAAGTTTAATCGCGTTTAGTTATCGATTATACGTATTCCATATATCCCCCAAAACATTTACTCCCCTCTCTTTATAGAATAGTATAGATTCTTGTATTTATTGACACTCGTAGTAGTCCTGTTTCTGTGCAAAACAGGACGCATCCTGTCAATAAAACTGAAATTGTTCGTTTGCTAAGGTAAAGAGTCCAAACTTCAGGCAGCCGAAGTACTGGAGTTGCGGCATGCACTGCTAGCTCACAATTCTCATCGTTCAAGAGATTGAGGAATAATGGGACACAGAAGATCTCAAAAAATGAAACTTTGGCATAACTTTCGGCATGGTCATAATCGCAGTGCATTTCAATAGAATATCAAAAAGCGTGAGCTAATGTATTCTTTCCAGGACTGATAATATGACATAAGCTTATTATTGTGACACCAACTTTAATAGTTACTCAAGAATGTAATTTCTTTTCAGAAGGGTTATATAATTGAAATGAACTTACTCGCTTATCATAAATTCCTCCCGTCGTTCTCTAGGATACTTCGATTTTCGGATACATCATATTGATCGTGCAAATTCCCTCGAAAATTGAACATAAAATGACCTATCAAATAATCGGTGTAAGAAAGAAATACAGAGAAATTGCCTTGAAAAATCTGAACGAATTTAGTGGACAACAATATTGAAATTTTCCCAAGTGCGTCTAGTATACGACAACGAACGCCAGATATGCCTAATACTACGTGGGTTTAATCTCTAGGCACATTGTGAAACATTTTGGGGGGAAACGGAGTCTAGATATAATGTAGATAACTGTATCCCCGTATTTCATCTGCGGTAATAAGCCGCAGAGGGTTCACTTCTCCATCATCCCAGCTATATGATCTGAAGCACTGAAGTAAAAAACTTCGAATTTTCTGACCCCATCTTGAATGGGACTGAGTTATCTTCATAGCAAGCAATAACACTAGCTTTGAGCTACCGAAAGGGATTACAAAATTGTGGTATTTAAATATAATTAAATGATAATTTGTGACTTTCAGCTTGTATTCTTCATATGATGGCAAACAATCCTAACAACTTATTATTTTTTAATAGATTGATTTCCACAAAAACATGGGCAATTTCATTGTTATTCTCAAATTCCTGAAACATAAAAAGAAGGTTCCACATATAACTGGGGAGCTATGCCTTTTGTTTTCCTCTCTCTTGGTAACTGCGATGTTGGCGCGTGAAACAGCTCCTCTCTGCGTCCTTGAGGACAAAGACCAGACGAAAGCAATGCGCAGCATGGGGTCGTTTCGAGTAAACTGTTCATGGTCTTAATACATGCTCTCATGCGAACCAGCTCTCAACAACAACTTCTGTTTTTAAGATGTTAAACGAATGTGAATTAGAATTTTCTCAGTTACCTTCGTCTGACATTCACACTTATAAATAAATGAACCATTATCAACGTATTGGAATTTATTTAACATGGAGACGAAAACAAAAGAAGGAAATAATTTTACCGAAGTTTAGTTCAATGAATCGGAATCAGAAAAAAAAATTTAAAAAAAGAAGATGTAATATATGGTTTGTTGAAATAGTTGTCTCCACGGTGTTGTGAAATAATAATTCTTACACTGAATTATACCAAACAAGTACAAGAGATGCGTCTGTTATATTGTAAAAGTGGATTTCGATTGGATAGTGAAGTACTTTTATTGTTCTTATTTCAAATAAATAAATTATTTATTAGTATTCATAAATTTCATGTCTTCATGTTACGAGGCGAGGTTCAAGCCATTGAATCAACTATCTCAGATAGCTGACGAATTTTACGCTTGAGAAACATCGGTGTAGGAACTTCACTTGACTCGGCGTAGCGTTAAGACGAATTTTTTTTCTTTGCTAGGGATACAAGACGCTTCTTCCAACGTTAATACATAAATCTTGTAAAACACGACCGACATAATGAAAAGAAACGCATTTAATTTTTTAAATATTATTATAATTATTAATATTTTGTACTTCTTGACAAAACTATGAGCGAAATTCTGAGAATGATTAAGTCTTGAAATGAAATATAGAAATTAGTTTATTGTATGAGTAAATAATCCTCTTTCTATTTGTTAAGGACATTTTAAATAACGGATAACATAAAAAATGAAATAATATTGAAGATTTTCACATCCTTTGATTCTTTCGGTTACGTCGAAAGATTTTATTGAGTCCCGCTCGCTCACTAATATTCATTTCGAAAACCATCCAAATCTGCAAAACCTATAATATCTTAATAAATGCTAAGAATAATATCATAATAAATCAATATTTAATTTTTATGTTTCTTTATTCATCTTCTTTCTATAAATTAATGGGAGAAGTCCGAAAGAGAATAATCATTTAAATTTATACATAATGCAAAAGTTACCTAATGAATTTATCTAATAACAAAAGTTTTCGAGTTATTGTGTTAAAACCGATATATTTTCAAAACTGATACTTTCGGATTCTGTGGAGGTCAATACCATAAAAGTTGGACACAATATTTTGATGGAACAAATCAAATTCCATGTTCGGTGAGTAAGGGATGGTGACATCTTTTTCATTTCATGCACATCGCGTTTTATACTCTCTGCTATAGTAAATCTACCCTTAATATAAAAACGTCCTCCTTCCAGGGAACCGCGAGACGAGCCTTGCGGGTCTCCACGAGAAGTCTCTTTCCACCAAGAGCTGCTTCTTGTGGTTGCGCGTCTCTTCCCGACTCTTCGCTCAGTTGGATGCCGCAAGGCAGCTTCCGCCTACGCCCTTCGGCGCTCGCCTCTTTAGCGAACTTCAGAGGCTCTTTAACGAGGAACGTTTACNGAGGTAATAGTTTTGGCTTGGGTAGCAGTCTATGTTTTTTCTTCTGATCTATTACTACAATAAAAATCCAATTACATGAAGCGCGATTATCCAATTCTATTTTTGTAAAGAAATACATTTGTTATGAACAACGGAAAGAACATCGCCTAGACAATAACACAAAATATGATTATATACTCGTACTTTGTATATAAATTGTCAGTTATCAAAAGTAAATTGCATAACGTAACTCATAATATACATATTTGACATTCCGTAATCTCACATATGTTTACTTGTATGATCAATCTAAGTCACGCTTAACTCTTAATTCTTTCATTCCTTTGCTACTGATCCACAAAAAGAATGTAGATAACTGGATTTGTATCACAACAGTTCAAACATTACACTGAGAAAACGCTATGGCTGTGACAACCATAGGATTGGTTGTGAGATCCAAATTGAGATAACGGAAAGCATTTCTCCAAACCTTTGGATACCATATGACAATCTCATATTTCGGATACTATGGGGTTGGAGTGTCACATCCAAAGATTGGGATGTCATATCCAAAGGTTTGGAGAAATCAATTTCTTCCTCTGAATTTGGATCTATTTAAAACTGTTCCCACGGTGCATCTTGCGCTAATTTTCTTAACGCTGCACTCGTACGATAATCGTAGCAATGCATGATAAACACAACGGGAAACCCATCTCTCCTCCACCGAATTCTTCTTCCGTGAGCACATTGCATGGCCAGGACCTCACATCAAGAATAAGCCATTAAATAAACAACGCCCAAGTTTCGAAATTAGCGTCATCGTTGAAACTGAAGGATATGTGTGAGTCAACTTAGAAAGGAGGAGCAACATATCACCCTGAGGGAGAAAAGAGAAAAAAACTGAAGAGAGTTGAAATTTGCTAGTTATCTTGTCCTGACCGTTGGTTTTCCGTGGTTCCCAGTGATACTCTAGTTGCAGTCATTGTTGTATTTTTCCCTCCCTGTAATTGTATTTTTCTTGATGTTCTATATGTAAATAAAGCCCATCTTGATTGATTTCATTGATAGTTTTAAGAATTATGCCATGTACAGACTAGATGACGCATAGAAAGTTTCACCATACATTGTATCCCATCTGAATAAAATCGGAATTGAATTATTTTAGCTATAATTGGGTGACGTACACAAGGGAAGCCGCGGGAAATAGGGCACGGAAATTAAATAACACGCAGTCCGGGAGATTTTGTAAATAGATTAGGCATTAGCTTTCACAGCTCAGTTGGCTTTCACAGATCTAATGGAAGTAACTAAAAATACATCAAATAATTCTAAACTTCAGTATAAAAACGAATAATACGATTAGATACAATAATATGAAAAAAGAAAATATCGTTCATTATAATACAATCTGATAAAATTCTGTTAAAAACAATTAATGGTGCAGGAACAACAGAGTAACAAAAGAATAAAAACATCTCTATAATACCGAAGTTAAATCAGAATACTTACAACGTATTCTTCTGATAGATGTCCCATAAAGTTAATCTTTCTGGATGATCTAGGTTTAATCGAATGTATATTGTGTAAGTTATTTTTCCATCGTCTTGCGTTTTTTTTTATTGTTCACACCGTCTACG
Source organism: Laupala kohalensis (assembly GCA_002313205.1). NCBI lineage: Eukaryota > Metazoa > Arthropoda > Insecta > Orthoptera > Trigonidiidae > Laupala > Laupala kohalensis. The sequence goes on along the minus strand of NNCF01127069.1, from coordinate 251,792 downwards.
CACTTGCAATTTTTCCGTTACCGAGTTCAAAGCCACCTACGAAGTATATTTTCAAGCGTTTCATGGTTATATTTCCTATAATATAGGTGCTTAAAAAATTATTTTACAAGTCTTTTCTATTCGTAGCTAAACGGTTTTGAAGCAATCGAATAAACTGTGAAAGTATATCTTATTGTTTTTTTTTCTCACATTGAGAGATAGTCAATATAAACAGTTCAGTGGGTATTCTACTATGCTAGCAGGAACTATTAACAAAGGAGCTAAGTCTTAACAAAGGAATGCACTTTTTCATAGCTTTTTTTATCCATTTCACCCAAAAACCCTCTTCTCTATGAGAAAAAATGTACGTATTTTGCCTACAAGTTTATCTAAAGGTTTAATATTTGAACCAATTCCCATCTTCAATAGGATGCTCGGCAATGAATTTTGGTTTCAACAATCCTTCAAGTCGAGGTTACGTTCCAACAAAAAACAAAGGTCTCGATCGGGTGGGAGTCCTTATCTAATAATAACCTGTTTCACTCGTACCTCAAATTTACGTTATAATGTAGCTAATATAACTATTGCATTGCGAAAGGAGGAGGAAAAAAATCATGTGTTTTTAATCAAGCACAGTGACCAGTTGTGTCAACACCAAAAGTGTAGACCAACAGTATAAAATCATGTTCAGCGGACAAGTGCATTATGTTACAGTAAATTAAATATTATATATTTCAATTATAGATATTCATTTAATTCCTAATTGACTTTACTGGTCTTGTTTTTCCCCATTGCTTCCAAAATCCGTTAAACGATATTAATGGGATGCCCTTAAAACCGAGGTATAACAAATCAAGTGCCATTGATTTTATCTCTAAAGTAACATGTATCTAGCGGTCAAAAAATAACCCTTCTATTGAGCCCAGATAAGTCCAGTAGTCAAATATTACCGTTTTTTAAATAATGCATCATAATCTTCTTCGGTGTGTAAGACCACTCTTGGATTATAAATTAAATATTAGGATAAACATTACTTTCTCTCGTTTTAATAACGGGTCATACGATAAAAACTAAAACAGAGATAATATTATGAGTATGAATAATTTATATTTATATTTAATCGGTATTATTGTTTTCACTCGGCCAAGCGGCACTACTGATATTGTTAGAAAACACCCAACAGCTGTTAATACATTTAAACCAAATAGGAATAGAAAGAAATTGCAATAAACTATATTGAACATCTTTATTAAATTTATTTACTTATTTTTATACCAANGCAACGTCAACAGTCAGGTGAAAATTGCGACGGACCGGGACTCGAACCCGGGAAATCCTGCTTTGGCTTCAACTTCAAGTTGCGTACGGACTTGGGAGTCGATGCGGGTGGTGCAATGGATAGCACACCTGCGGCCAGAGTCTCGGGTTTGAGTCCCGGTCCCTCGTAATTTTCACCTGGCTGTTGCATATTAAATCATGTTTTTATTATAATTCATATTATTGTGGAATAAAATAATTGGTATAAAAATAAGTAAATAAATTTAATAAAGAGGTCAAATATAATTTATTTGAAATTCGCTTAATTCGTTTGAAATACAAAAATAAATAAATTATGGACACCGAGCGCAACAGTTCCAGGATTCATGCGTAATATACTTTGGAAAAATTTGAATATATTTTTTTAAATGTCAGATGACGATACTAGTAAGTGACGATACTAACCGTCGACGTGAGTCGGTCCACATCCCGACGGTAGGATACAGATAAGTCTCTCAAGTATTTCTTTCTGTGTACTTTCCCTTTCTAATTACCTACTTTTTCACTTTTATTGCTTTTATCGTCTTTGCTGGCCTTCTCTGTGTGCTGAACGCTCACCCATGTGTTTGCCGTGCATGGCGACCCGTGTCGGAGGGAATGGGAATCTTGGGAACGGAGTTGAGGAACTTCTGCGTGCATTCCTAGATGCGCCCCAATACGCTCGCTTTGCCCTCGGCCTCTTCTAGACGGGTGATCGGGGGCTAACCCATCCCCGACCAATCGGCTCGGACAAAGTCTTCGGCTGAACTTTTAAGGTGAGAGGGGGCGCGCAGGGGGTCCTTCTCGCTGGTCGGCGGCGTTGAAGCAACTGCTTAAAGAACCATGCGTATCCCCGCTATATCCCCGTGTCAACCCCGGCACACCAATGGGGTGTCCCCTTGTTGGACGTGGTGGGTAGGGAACATGGGGATAAAACTTTCACTCCATGCACATGGAAACTACTGCCCCCTCCAAGCCCCCCCCCCTTTTGCCGTCTTCCTCTAGGAAGAGGCGATTAGTTGGCGGAAGTATCTAAACAGTTTCTTTTGCAAGGATAGCGACCGGCTGACAAAGCCTCGCTTCCTATTAATGAAATGTGAGGGAAAAAAAGACTTTTACGACAATTAGTTCAGTCTGTCTAGCGAAAGCAATTGACGATATTATCAGAAAGCTTCAGTCTGTCGTGCGCCAGAGGAATGGTGAAATTCTGTTGGAGGTACGAACAGACAAGCAGATTGAATATATTTTGATGTTAAAAGAAATTGCTGGTCTTAAAATCAAGATCTAACACGTCCTGTCCTCAATATGTACAAAGGCGTCGTAAATCACAAAGACTTTGCACATGAGTCAAATGAAGACTTGAAGGAATTTTTTGAGCCCCAAGGCGTGGTAAACATCCACAGAATTAAGAGGAAGTTGCTGGGAAAGTTAGTCCCCAACTCCACTCTGGTTCTGTCATTTGACAAGCCATCTCTACCAGAATCTATATCCTGCGGTTATTATACCTTACGAGTGCATCAACATGTACCGAGTCCTCTGCACTGTTTCAAGTGCCAGAGACGGTCACACAGTAGACCGGTGCAAGTCACCTTGCGAAGTATATATTACTTGCGGACAGCCGTCGCACGAGTCGTCAGCCTTCTCGTCGCCTCCGTACTGCGTGAATTGTAAGGAAAACCATCCTTCCAATTCCAACAACTGCGCAAAATACATCATGGAGAAAGGCATCCAAAGGATCTGCGTTACGGAAAGGGTGTCTTTCCCCGAGGTCAGGCGTCGGTACCTCATCAAAAATCCAGTAAATATTACCAAATCTTTTGCAACAGCAGTCACCGCACCGAAACCATCTACAGCTTCTTTTGGCTGTCGGGTGGTTTTTGAGGAATAGTAAAACAAGATGTGTAATTCTGGTGTTCAGGTATCATTGGATGATTCTTCTGCCTTAAAAGACGAATTACTGGGGTGCAAAATCCTTATACCTACGAAGTAAAAGGTATCACCCAAACAAAAATCTGTGTCAGTTTCCACTCTACCTCAACTTCAACTAACACTCAAAAAGCGAAACCTGCAAAAAAAGAAAGAATCCCCCCCGAGGAGAATCTCGGGGTCGTCCCCGACGGAGAACTCAATCCCCTCAGTCCCAAAAAACTGACGCTCACCATGTCGGATCAACTTCCTCCAGTCGCCGCCGCTCAAGGAGCAGAAATAGTGGACTTGTTATGTCCAGGAGTGATCATTCCAGCAGTGATCACGGCGACTCTCCTTGGGAGGAGACCACAGCAGGATCTGACTTCAAAGTCATTCTCAGGAAAAAATCCAAGCATCGAAGAAAGAGCAGATACACTCCGGGCCCTGGCTCTTCTTTCCTGGAATCTGAATGGCATTCATGTCCGTTCAGATGACCTCGATCTCTTACTGCCTCGTCGTTCTCCTCAAATAATATGTCTTCAAAAGACACATCCCTTACCAAAATACTCTTTTTTCTCTCGCGGCTATACCTGTTATAGGGCGGACTTAGAAGACGGCCTACGTGCACACGGTTGAGTCGCCGTGCTCGTAGACACTTCAGTCTATGCCAAAGAATTCTCTATATCAAGCGACTTTCAGACCGTATGTACCTCTTTGTTGACAACTTAACCATCTATTGTTCGTCTAGCAGCATCTCTGTCATCGAGAGGCAATTGCAATTAGTTTAAAACCGTTTATAAAAGTGTAGCAAGTCTACCGGCTTTAGTTTTTTTGTATCCACTTCATGCTGTATGCATTTCTTTAGGATATACCATCTCCATAATGATCCAGATCTTTTTCTTGTGGACCAACGTCTTCCATTTCTTGACTCCGAAAAATTCCTAAGTCTCACCTTCGACCGCACACTAACTTGGCGCAATCAAATTCGAAAACTTCAATCCCATTGTAATTCTTCCCTAAACCTCCTTCGCTACTTAAGTGCATCGTCATGGGGCGCATACCGCACTTGCCTTCTTCGTCTGTACAGAAGTCTCGTTCGGTCTGTATTAGATTATGGCAGTATTGTATATTAGATTATGTCAGAAAGAAACGTGCAGAGAATTTTACATTTAAAACTGAAATTCCACCTGTACAGAATGCAAATATTACTACAAGTCTCCGACAGAGAAAAGTCAGTGCGTTTGGAATTATGTAACCTGTTATCGCAATAACTCAATATCCGACATTGATGAGTGACAACCTCTTGATGAGTGACAAAACAACTGAGATGAATGTGAACGAACAGAATCTGACATTGAGTTGGTAACAATCCACTGAACATCATCAGCGTCCGTTACTTTTTTTATTATTGTAATATTTGTAAATGGGAAATGTAGCGTGCTATTGAAGTTTATCTAGGATGTAGAAGGTGAATGGTAGGGCTGTTGTTAGTAGGTGGGTTTACCAACAACTTGACCTACGTGGAGGGGTTAGTAAGAGTTGTTAGTAATAGAGTAATTAATACTCCGAGGAGGTGGATAGGGGAAGGAGGGTTCGCTTTTTAGCAGTCTATATGAAGTGGGACATTAATGTGAGAAGCTACAAAATTTTGTTCTGGGAATTAAACTCGGGATGACTTGATGATGAGTTAGAACGCTACCACCTGAGCTACGGAGGCTCCATCTCTACATGATCCGAAAGTGACAGGATGGTGCGCTGTAACATGATTGAAAATTTCTTTGGACCCAATGAGCGTTAAATTTCAAATCGTGGAGATCTTAGTATCAATAAGATGTTGCAACGGCGCACACAGCAAGAATCAGCGTGAGGAATCTGCGAAAATTATTTCCGGGACGGCAAGTTTCCCGTTTCGGAGACGTGTCGTGGCCTCCTCACTCCCCTGATCATACGACCCCTGACCATTTTCTCTGAGGATATTTGAAGGAGTAACGAGCTGCAAACTTGGAGCAACTGAAGGAGCGCATCCAAGAAGAAATAAACAGTTCAGCATGAGATACTCAGAAAAGTTATGCGCATCTTTCGCCGTCGCATACAGCAGTGCACTGAAATTGGTGGTGCTTACTTAAAAGATGTTAGTGATGGAAGTACGGATGTTAAAAAATGAAGTAAGTTTCACGTATTTCAAGAACGAAATGTTAACGAAATTTATTAAGAATTTAGTAAATGCCCATAGTTAAATTCAGTTTGAAATTGAAATATTTTCATTGTTTCTGTCGGAATTCTGTATAAAAATACTACACAAAAATTTACTGTACAATAAATTAAACTTATGACATTTTATGAATTAAAAATCTTTCTACACATGACATATGTATTTCATACCTAATAACTATTTCTTATTTTTCAATTAAATGTTAGGTGAAGTAAGTTATTTGCGTATAAATAAAAATAAATACATTTCTGTCTATTTCTTTATGGTAATATGATACATTTTTGTTATTTAATTATTATCTTCTTACGCTAGTGGGGGAGACCGAGGTTGACAGAAAGGTAAGTCCGGCGAGCTGTTGAAGTGCTCTACCCTCCGAGTTCAAAAATTGACGAAATACCAAATTTGTTCGCTAAATAAACGGATAAAGGCGAAAATTAGACTCATCATGCATGAACTTCTATATATTTGTGAAAACTGTTTATCTGATTGATTAAAAATTTGCTCCTTCAAAGAAATAGTTATTTTCTTATAAATTTGCCAAAAAAAAATTATTTAGAAAAAAAGTGAAACATTAGACAACTGTTTTAGGTCTAAATAGTATATTTTGTGTCAACCCACCTCTGTCTTCCTTAACAATACTATAAATTCTCATCAACGCCTCATAGTTTGGTCAGCAAGTTTTAGTACTCAGCAGGAAATAAAAGATATTTTGATTTTTTAAATTTTATTTGCCGCACTTGAACCTCCCTTACTTGCGTTATTTCATCTTAAATTTGCTTAGTGAGTGGAGATTATTCAGTCCAAAAAACGTCATGTTTAATAAGTATAACCTTTTACATACGAGGACAAGAAATAAGAAAGAATAGAAAACGCCTCCTTACGTAACAAACACAGGATCACTTCTTTTAATTAACAATTGTTTCTCCGCTTTCATTTTCCGCTGATAAAACATGATTTGCTAATCCCTCCTTTACTTAGGGTTCAATTACATGCGTTGCAATGCAGCGCTAAACGATACCATGCATTTAAAAGCTGATGTTTTACTATAGCACTATTTATTACAAATGAATTTCCACAGTTCGATTTATTATTTAAAAAATACAAATATTAGCAGCATTTAGTGTTTATTATCTTTTTTCTTTCGTGGCAAAATTGTATTCAATATCTTCATAGCCATCCCAACCTGTGATTTCTTCAGTTTTCTTATGGATACGTAGAACGGAATTAATGCCATTATTATTGGACTCGGTGAGCAGCTTACTATCAGTTATATAGTCACATTTTAATTACTTTTAAGCAAGAATTAACTACTCGGTGTCACTATAATAAATGCACCTGAACTAAGAACATTGCTAGCAAGTCTGAGCAGATCTAAGGTATTCGGGCGATGAGGTTCATGCAATCGTATCGCATACCATGTTTTATACAATCCTGCTGTCCAATGATAATTTGAAAGCAATTTCTTTAAAAACGAGGTACAAATGATTGAAGAAAGTTTTGTAAAAAATATTTTGTTATTATGATGCACTTTAGTCAAGTGTCAGAGAGCACAATTCGAAATTAATCTAAAATCTATCATCTTTTACAGGATGCAAAATGATTATATCCTCCAAAGAAGTTCCATTATAATCAAATTGATGAACCATTCTTCGATTTCATTGAATTTTCATAGAACTATTTTCAAATTATAAATTTACTGGTTTATGAAAACGAATATAGTGTTGAGGGTTATGCACATAATAACTCCTACACATTACAAAGTATTGAAATTTGAGTTTAATTTATTTATAAGATCAACTATTATTTATTTTGCAGTTTTAAAACTTTTTCAGATAATTTTTGGTTCAATTTTAGGAGTGTAATTGGTAAGTAGTGACCCAGGGCAGGCCACTTCGTCCCCAGCTAGGTCCGCTACTGAACACCTAGATGGGCTTCTTGAGATAGATGTCTTAGAAATCCTTTTGTAACCCATACATAGTCATTCTGGAAATTGTATTATGAACATGAATGATACATTTTTAGATCATTCAACATATCCTATGAGTGTTGAACAACAAACACATTTCCTTCGATAACTCTCTTTCTAAACACTTTCGTCGGAGTGCATTCGCCGTAGAAGAATCTTCGAGGGCAGCTTTGTGTGGATGTTCTTCGCAAAGGGCTGAGTGGCCTTCGCGTGCATCCATTTGCGAAGAGCAAACGGTGAGAGGGGGAGGAGGAGAGGGAACGGGGAATAGCGTTCGATCGTCGTTTTTTCTCAGCGGCTTCCTTCCTTCCACCCACCACCTCCGACGCACAATGGGCCAAATACTCGACATCAATGACCAAAACTCTAGGTACAAGAACCAAAATACTGGAGTGTGCCTATCTCCCTGGTGCGTTTGCGTTTATTCTCAAGGAAACGAAAAAGAAGAAATCATAGAAAGACATTTAACGGGCAGTAGATGTAACTAATCACGTGACACCACAAACTTTCTTCCTTAAATAAAGCAAGTACTTGATGTCACGAAGACTCATATTTATATTGGATTTAAGTATATGAATGAATGAAATCGGGTCAGAATTGCTTCTGTATTAGAGGAGTTTGTCTGTATGTCTCTCGAGTGACGCTATCAAACAGCAGGGATTGGAGGTTCCTCAACGCCCTGGTCGTGGCACTCGACCCCAACCAGTTCTCAGACAGTCTTCTAATGACGGAAATAATAGGGGGGATGTGTGAATGAGGTGAGATTTAATGAGGATGAGTGAAACCAATGGCGGAATGATACAAAGAGGAAAACGGGGGTGCCCTGAAAAAAGCTGCAGGGTACCCGCTCTGTTCACCCCTGCAAACTCTACCGGATTAACTGGGATTTGAACACCAGAAGCCGAAGATGAGTGCGCTATGCTCTAGACCACGGGTCTCCCAATTTAAACCTATTCACTAAACTAACAAATTCTCCTCAAATATCCGAATATTATCAGTAAAGTGGTTCCTCGAAAGTTACGCTAAAATCAAGAAGAAACTACGCATATTCAGGGTTCTAATTAATACGATATTCATTTAGAGTTTTTACAGTTCAGGTCGGTCATACACTCCTCCTGACATCGTAGTGGAAATTCAAAATAGATTATCTCAGATCCAGTTTCCAAAGATTTCAGATATCATTAGTCAATTTCAAATTTTTCCATACATATTATGCAATTAATTACAAATTAATAGTGACCGTGGTGATGATAATGTGATATACTTCATGAGGCATCGAAGTTAAGTAGCTAATGTTGTGAGGTAGAACTAAGATCATTTGATTTGATATCTTTGGTTTCTAACTCGAACCCAGTTTGTTTGAATATGATCATTCTCTTCTTCGGGAAACATAATCGATTTGCATCATTTATCGTTATATTTCTTTATTCATTGGAGTAAGAGGTTAAACAGAGTGAAATTTTAAAAAAAATCAAGACGTACAACCTTTAACGGGCGAACATGTGATTTTGTGATTAAAAACTCACAACGTTTTGATTTTATGTTGAAATCGTCGTCAGGTAGTACAAATAACAACAAATTATAAGAAGAAACATAACAACAGAACAATGAAACATGATACTAAATATAAATATAAACACAAAATAGGATTATAAAAAAGCAGAAACAACACAAACGTTATTGTAGTTATAATATTGTAAATACCAGATAGCTATTCTGTGTTTGTGCGTGAACTAAAACTTCCGTGGATATTATTATTTTATTTTATTATATAATGGATATTAATTCTTGGTTAATGGATATATTAATGGTTGTAATATTAATGGTTGCATACATACGCTGAGGGACAGTTTAGTGAATTGCCTTCTTCCACTGATAGAGTTTTGTCGTAAAAAGTTCGAAATCGAATTGCTCTTGAAATGAGTTCATAATCAGTAGTTCGTAACAAGAGCATCTTTTAAAAATTTCAGAGGTATAGATCGTGGGGTTTCTGTAGAAAATGCCAGAGAAAGGCGTGGTAATGGGTTAAATAAATAATTTTAAAGACATTATTACAACTTTTTGCTTCATTAAATTATATAATGTATAAAAGCGTCGTCAAAATTGATTGAGTATTACTGAGACATATACCACCACTCCCCATCTTAGTCCATCTCGGTTCGTAGCCATACTTGTAGTACATAATGCACTTGGTTGGTTTCATTTATGCAATTCCTTGAAACTCCTCAGGAAAGATCAAAAGTGTAAGAAAATTTGCGATTTTAAATATTTTTGCGCATATTAGAAACAAATTATTTATTCGATATAATACCTGGTTCCAAAATAAAAGCGGATAACTTACAGTCAATAGAAAAATTGGGTAGACATGTATTCAAACAAGTCTGTGAAAACCAACTAGTTCATGCCACCCATTGTGCACTGTTATATTGGCATGGAAGTGGCTGCGTCGTATCCCTGAAATTTTCATGATTNATATATATATATATATATATATATATATATATATATATATATATATATATATATATATATATATATATATATATATATATATATACTAGTTTAGTATAATGTAGTTCGTTCTTTTATTCACGCAGAAAAATATGGATTAGAATCCAGTATCCATAAGATACTTTTAATATCAAATATTATCAGTACATATTAGGAAAAGCGCTTTCATTGCTAGGATTTCTTTTTAGCATGGATTAACTCTTTGAAGAAAAAAAATTTTTACTATCACGCTCCAATATTGGAATACCAGGAAAATAGTTGTTTCATAATAACAAAATGGCTACAATAGAGTTAGGATTCTACGACATTCTACTAGTATTTTTATTTGAGGTTGTCAAATACAAGTTACATAAAATATACATTTGACTTGAGCTTTCGATAATAAGGTTTTAATTCACTGATAATGGTACCAACGTGTACCAAATCGTTGTGGTTATAATAAGTTTTAAAGTGTTCTAAGTGTTCTTAAGTATTGTGGTTAGTGGAACCTTTGATGTAGTTCCACTAAGGTATACTTGATTTGAAATTATAATAAATCGTCTGCTTTATCATTTTAAAGTAAAATTTGTTCTCTGTAATCTTAAAATATGAAAACGTAATGTTCTTATATTGAAATAGTGATTTTTAGAAATATAATATACGGTATCTGTCCTGTAGTTTTTTATGAATTAATGGTAAAACGTATCACAGGTGAAACCTGACGTCATGAAAATACTTTGGAACAGGTTTCCTGCTCGTGTACCCACTGCGAACTACTATGCCGTCCGCGTTACGTTCTCGAAGCTTCGTGGGACGGTTCGCCAGAGAGCGGTCGAGAATCCCGAACACTTTACCCAGCCTACACGGGATCCTTCCAAAACTGGAGCTCTAACGTAGAGACAGGACTAAAGGCTTCTTGCGATCATGTTATTAACGAAATTTAAAATTCAAATACACAGAGAAATATAATTACCCAAGCATAAGCTTTCACTAATGGCTTGGGTAATTTAATACTCTAATAATGTTATTTTAACACAAGATGGAGGATCTTTCCCTTTAAAAGAAATTTGAAACCATAATTATCTCATTGAAAATGTTTCACGTAATCAGTGCTTGCAGCGTTTTGACTTCCTTCTGTAAAAAATTCAAATATTTTCGCATTTAATGAGAGTAAAAAATCATTTATTTATTTTATTTATTTATTTAATACCCTTTGGCGATGGTCAGGTCATGAGGCCTGCTCTTCCACCTAACAGTTGAACTTGGGTTAGGGAATTGGGTAGAAGAAATGTTGGGTTGCCGGGGAACTTGAGGTACCGAACCGACATAAGTCTGGAGAATGTGAGTGAAACCCCTAGCTGAAAACCTCACCTAGTTCGACCGAGCAGGGTTTGAACCCTAGCTCTACCACTCAACGGGATCGAGGCAGCGATGAAGATACTACTAGCCGACCGCTGTCGGTAAGAATCCATTACCCATCATTAAGAATCCAAAGAAACGATTTAACTTATATATTAATCCCCGTTGCAAGAAGTATCCAATTATAAAATTAGCCACGTACGATTCTAAGGGAAATTTATGTCCCATATTTATCTTACAGTATTACGTTATATCTCTTATGAGACTGTTAAAACATAAGGAACTCATAAAAATAGTTTTTACTTCCATTCGAGAGTTCTTAGTAAACATTTTAAATAGCTTGCGGTATTTTCTGTGTGTTTCCTCACAGTTGAGGAATACGAAAAGATACTGTATCTAAACAGAGACCTAGACGTAAGGAACCTTCAGTTACCGCAGATAGTCCTTAACATGTGATAAATAATTGGACAAACGTTGCATCTGAGTTAACCTACGTGGCATTCTGATTTTTTCTGTAGTACATGGAAAATAGCGATGTCTTGATCCATTTTAGTTTTTGTGATCACTCATATTCACAAACACACTTTTTTATACATTATAATGATAAAGATGATATACCTCGTTCTTTCAACAATATCGTTCACACCTTTCACTAGCAGTGACAGTTTGTGCGGTTAAAAGTCGATTCACGTAGTTAGTGTCCCAATCAAAAAGTACAGAGTTACATAGAGATAAATTTATCGCATCATTAGTCATCGATACTTGTATTTTAGCTATGACCTAACATCAAAAGCAATAAATCCTAATTTTAGCGAATTATTCACTTGCTTCGCGGGTTGTATCCAAGCGCCTGCCAGAGTTCAGTACGTTATGGTCAGGAGATAAATTTTCACGCAACTAAAAACGGCGCATTGATTATTTCATGCCAATAAATCCTTAAATAGTAATTAAAATATTTGCAATCAGCCGATTTTTTATTGCACTCGTTGTAATACAATTTCGTATCACGCGTGTAAAAGATGTGTAATAAAGTAATCCATTCTACTATTATTAACGTCTCTTATATAATCCAATTATATAAATAATAAAAGACTTACGACATTTTATGTTCAAATAATATTTATATCTAAGTCGAAACATAGTGAGCTCTTTACAGAAAATATAAATATTATTCTTCCATAAAATGTCGTAAGTTTTTTAATATTTATTTACTTAAACTAATCGTCTACTTTCGGTTATGTTCACACTGTGATCGAGGCCAGTAAATGAAAGCGACACATTTGACTCCGATGTCCAAGCGTCTAGATCTACGTTAAAGCATGCGTGATTCACCCTCGTCGAGAGCAATACCATTCCAAGAACTCCACAGCATCACCATCCAACTGATTCAGTTTACATCAAAGACCATCCGATGTGTTCATAGCTGAAATTCAGAGACTGGCTTGTTCCTAATAAATGTGACGCACGCTCATTCGGCGAAGAATCCACTATTTATATTTATAGTTCAAGTAAATTGTCGAAGAGAATATTGATTCTTGATGAAATGCGTTCCAATATTCGGATATAACTTCTGGAAAAATTATACATTTACAGAAAATTAGCTTATAAAACAAAAAAATTGAAACCCACTGTCTTGGTATTAACGCGTGATTAAAAATTAGTGAGAAAATGTTTTTGTTTCAATTATATTTTCCTATTAGACATAGTATTATATAATATCAACCTCTGCAGCTGAAACTACTCATAGAGTTCTCTTTTGTTTAGGTGAGTTGCTTCATTGAGTACTTGCACGATCTAATTTAACAATTATGTAATAACTATTAGGTGGAATAGCAAATTTAAAAAATCGATAGGTTAGCATTAAAATATGATTTATGAAGTAAAATAGATCAATATTGCGAAATAAAAACTTGAGAATGTGTATTATCAAAGTAAGCTAAGTTACCACAAAGTCAAACAAAATTTGTACTGTTAGGTATTTTTGTAAAAAGATGTGACTTAAACAGCAGGAATCTTTTCTCTAAAAAATGTAATGATAATCCATTAAAATTCTAATGCAATCCTCATTTGACACGCTCGTTTTGTGTGATTAACGAATGACTTTTAACGTATGTTATGAAGACATTCAATTCAATCTCTGACAAAAAAATTACGAATCATTCGAAAACTTCCTTTCTAGAAAAAGTTTTAAGCTGGTACAAATGTTTTGTCTGAGAACATTCATTATGATGTACCGAAAGTATATGATTTAATATTTTGCTTTGATTCAAGCTCACGGAAGGAAACTAAAAAACGAGATATTTGATTAAATATTTGAATGCATATAATAGTCGCTCAATCATGTTCACTCACCGATATTACACAGTCCTGTTATAAAATCAGTTTTCAAGAAGCAAGAATATTCTAATTCTACTATTTACCTCCATTATATAATCAAGGTATAAAAGTAAATTATTGTTTACGACTTTTTAATGATGATTGCGATATATTTTAGCGTGAAGCAGGAATGTTGTTAAAATATACTTTGGAGGAAGCAGTAAATTCTCGGTCTGCATCGTTTACCTTTGAGACTCCTAACCCCCTACCCGCACCCCGCGCAAAGAGGAACCTCGTCCACGCGCATCGCGTAGCATCACAGGAAGTGAAGGCGTTCGCCGCAGTCTGCGCACTTCCGGCGCCACTTGAGCGCGCGGAAGTCGTTAAAGCAAGCAGGCGAGTGATGACGCGGGGCGCTGCGGGGCGAACTCGTCCGCTCACTGGAGCAACGCAACGAAACACAAGACCTCTGACTACCAGCAGTGGCGAGGAAAATATCACGAGCTCGAGTTTATCTTCTCTCCAATATAGTTACACCAATTTGTTGTTTCTATCATCATTACTTGCGTTGGTCAAACATGATTTCAAAATTTTTGAATAAAATAATTTGAATTTTGTACAACTATACACACGCGTCAGTTTAGACAATTATTTAACCCCATATTTTTTTAATTCTCCACTATGTAATTTTATATTCTTTGAAATAAAAAGAAGTGTAATGATTCTCCAATTTCAATCATGATTTGCTATGAACGTAATATATTTATTTATATTAATAATTTCAAACAAATCATCATTAATGTTGCTAAATAACTTTTCATTATCGTCAGTTATTTCTTTCCACTTACGTCCAGTAATCTGGACAGTTTCATACGACCAAGCTTGTTAGATTAATGTGATTATTCTAGGAATATTTATTTTCCACGAAGTCTGGAGTAATACATTACTTTTCATTCAAGTAATTTAAAGAGGAAAAAGTAACCTTACCAACACGGACGGAGAAAGTAAACGTAAAATTCATAAAATAACTTGAAACTATTTTTCTATAAATACAATATTTTTTCTCGTTGAAAAAGTGAAGTTTCATAATACTGAATAACGAACTTTAAAAAGAGGAAGAGGAGCTACTTTTAGAGGAGATAAAACAGGTTTATAAGTTCATCCTCAAGAGTAGACTGTGGACAATCACTGTTTGGCTCGCACCTTGGTTGCCTTTGTTTGCCTTGTTTTATTCTCTCTCTCTCTTAGCTGCAGATGGAGTGCAGAGGAAATGAAGCGCAAACTACTTCCGTCCGCAACGCGTCCCTCTGCAGAGGCGTCGTTGCAGATGCGGAGACATGTTCCCAGGTGTTGCGGGATACAAGGTCTTCGAAACGCAATGCGGAGTTACTTAGTGTCGCGGACTTACACAACCAAGAAAAAAAAGTGTATGAATATTAATGATTGCAGAGTACTTATTGATACTAAAACTACATTTGAATATACAAAGATGTGATTTATGGAAATAATTTGTATACGAGCAAGACAAGCTCTCCCAAGTAAGTCAAATAAATGTATAATTGATTCCTTTATTTTTATTTTTAAAACAACAATATTAATAATAATTAAGAAAAATATGAATTAATTCGTATAAATCAATTATTAGTATAGTACAAATTATTCAGGAACTCGCTTGACCCGTTTGAAATGCATAAGAGCATGTAGTACAAATATGGCGTCCAAGTTCCGTGATTTATGCATCTCACATCTGAATCAGATGTATATCTTTCTCAAATATCCAGTGACCCATTGATAAAAGTAGTGTAAGAAAGACTGCGGAAAATTTACTACAAATCAAAGTAATTCTCTATCACTTTCTTGATTTCAAAGTTGGTATTTTTTAGAAAAGAAATGTTTCCTCCAAGAGATGAGATGTACACCATCAATAATAATTGCAATTATTTCATTTAAATGGTCGGTGATGTACGTTCTTCAAGTTGAAATCACAATAACAACATGTTACTCTGTGTATTATTACTAATTTCCGATGTTTTAGTTATTTAATTCTACTTGGCAGATATCTCGCGTCCGACTCCTACAGCGGAGACAGAAATGGTAATACACATATTGAGAGATAAGAAATGGACGTAGCATATAAACAGACACATTACCCAGGTTGAGATGACGGGAGGTAAACGGAAAGAAAACGAAAAAAAAAAATGGAATTCATCATACGTTTGGTATTTTTCCTATAATCGAATGAAGAAACTTGAACATAAATTATAATACATATCGAACATTTTCCACATTTTCGTCATAAATACTGCAGAAAATCCTTTGGAACGTCTCTCAGAACAAGCAAATAGTACGAGTATAACGCTTTTGTGTTAGGTTGATGACAATTCCTGTACTTTACATCAAGGTCGTGAAATGCTTCTATCCCATACTGTAAGATAATCATATTTAATTATGTTCCGTAGTTTATGAGTAATTAGTAGAAAAATAAAGGAATCTTAAAAGAGGAAATTGCAAATAGCTATTTCAAGACTTTAGTGAATTTTATATAACACGTAGTTTAAGGAAAAGCTATTATTATTATTATTATTATTATTTTATTCCGTTTAGGATCTCAGCTTTTTCTGCTGGTCGTAGTGAGGTACGGGCTGCACCAAGCACACTCACTCTGGATTACCCAAAAATTGTCTGACTATTCTTGATGAGTTGAGCAAAACAGCTTTCTGAAGTTGTACATAAATGGTCTTACGTAATTTTAACATGCTAATACTACTGTGGAGGGAGATAGGGATGAGTCCAGTAGAGTACATTACTACCGGTACTATGTAAACTCTCTCCATGTTCCATATCCTTTGTATTTCTGCCTTAACGCTATTGTATTTCTGATATTTTTCCTGAATTGTTTTCTGAAGGTTGTGAGTGTTTGGCACAGCTATGTCTATCAAATAGGTTGTCTTTGTTACTTGATCTTTTAGCAATGTGTCTGGTCTGTTGTTATGAATTGTACGGTCCGTTATTACTGACCTGTCATAATATAATTTGAAGTTTGTTGATTCTAAAACGTCAGCCGGCTCATATTTGTAATAAGGTGTGCTATTTTCTATAAAACAATACTTTAAAGCTAATGCTTGGTGAATTGTGTTAGCCACCTGGTTATGGCGATGTAAATAATCAGTTTGTACCAACATATTACTAGCTCCGGTTATATGTTGAATTGTTTCAGAAGCAGTTCCACATTTCCTGCATTTATCATTTTCTATACGGGGTTCCTGCATAATATATTTTATACAGTTCCTAGTGGGAATGACTTGATCCTGGTTGATCATAACGAACCCTTCTGTTACAGGAAAAAGCTCCCCTCGCCTGAGCCATGCGTTCGAAGCTTTCTTGTCGACTTTGGGGTTGCTCAGGTCATGAGGGTGTCTTCCGTGCAGTGCCATGCTCTTCTATTCCAAAATTTTGTCTGCTTCTATTGAAATTTTTTCACTGTCTAAATTTCTAACTTCTAATAGGTTTAATGGAGTGTAATTGTTGTCTGAGCTGCAAATGCTGGCGTGCAGTGTGGATTCCTTCATCCGTTCATGAAAATAACAACGAAGTTGAGCAATCTGCCTATTGTGTAGGTTTTTTATATCTATAATTCCTCTTCCGCCTTCATCTCTTGGAAGTGTCATTCTCAGATGACTTGATTTTACGCGGTGTTTCCGATGGTTTGTCAATTTTACCCGCAATTTTCTCTGAAGATTTTCCAAATCAGTGGTTGATCAAGATATTATCCCAAATGAATAACTAAAAATTGATATTACATATGTGTTTATGGCCTTTATCAAATTATTACTATTCAACTCAGTTCTACAGATTCTCTCCAGTCTGGTGGTAAATTCCAATGAAAGAATTCTCTTGATTTAAGTATGTGCTATCATTTTTATTGCTCTATTCCTAGATACTTGTAAAACTCAAATTCTGTCATTAACCCAATTTTACTCTGCACTGCATCAACTCCCTGAGGGTTTACTAAAACTTTACCTTTGCGACTACTAAAGATTCTGCACTTTTCCAAGCCAAATTTTATATCAATATCCACTGAAAACTGTTCCACCAGTTGTATTAATTGTTGAAACTTAATTGAAGATGAAGAATATAGCTTCAAGACATCCACGTACAACAAATGGGTTACCCGATGGCCATTTCGGTTATTACCTATGCGATATCCGATGTTGGTACGATTCAGTGAACGGGACAAGGGACTCAATGCCAAACAAAACCAAAGTGGACTCAAAGAATCGCCCTGAAAAATAGCTCATTGTATCTTAATTTCACATCTTATTTCATTTCTATTAACAACATAAATATGAATAAATATTCTCCACTGTTTCATCATATGTTGCAGGAATCCAATTAAAGCAGGGTGAATCATATATATCTTAAGAATATCTATTAATCACATATGAGACACCGCATCAAAGGCCTTCTAATAGTCAATAAAAAAAACAGAAAATATTTCTATTTCTCTGGTGAGTTTCTTTGAGAATAACAGAATCAACTACCAGTTGCTCCTTGCATCCTTTCATGCCCTTTCTGCAACCATTCTTTTCTTCAGTTAATATGTTCCGCTTACTTAAACGAGTGTTTATTAGTCGTATTACACAAGGAATCATTATTTTGTAGACAAGAATGTACTTGGATGGGTCATTTGAAATTTTCCCCTTAAGCAATAAAAACGATTTACCTTCTGTCAAAAACAACGGTACCATTTCAGGGTGTTGAAAGAAGACATTGATGAAATGAGTCAGATGGAGGTGAGTACACTTTAGTTTCTTGAACCAATAATTGTATATGTTGTCACTACCTGCTGCTTTCCAGTTATGAATTTCATTAACAACTATCCTTACTTCCTCTACTGTGATTTGAGGCGTCAACATGTTTTCAACTTGTAACATATCTTCTATTTCCTCGGATATCCAGTTTGAATTTTCTTTGTAGGATACATTATTTGACAATATCGAGAACCAGTACCTAGTAATTTCTTCACACTTTGATGGAATTTGATTTTCATCACAGACATTATTTTTATGTACCCTGTAGAATTTTATTTCATCACTTTGAAACTGCTGTTTCTCTCTTTTCCTTCTACTACATATTGTATACCTATTAAATATCCATTTATATGCAGCAATTTTTTGTTTAAGTGTGTCAATAATACTTATACATTTTTGATTAGGTTTATCGTGAGTACTATGCACCTTGTATGTATTTTTAATAGCTTCAGCTTGTCTCTTCAGCTTCTTTCTGGGATTCCACTTCTGGTACAGTAACATACGTGCTAATTCTGCTCTTAATTTCTCAATCAGTCTCTTTATTCTTTGGCGGCATTTGGGTACTTTTTCTTCTCTATTTTTGGTGATGTCATTTCTTTCTTTTATCTTTGCTCCATTTAGCTGTACTGTTGTAACTGCAGCACAGTAGACCAGAATATGAAGGTACTCAAAAGTTTTGACTTCTAAATGCAGGGGTAGAACAGTATCATTTAATACCTGACCTATACTTGCTAATTTTAAGGATGTTCCTTGTTTTGGGAAGTAAGGTTTTTTGTTGTATTCCCATGTATTCAACCAGAGTTTTGTTAAACAAACTATTGATTTGATCACTTATCACATTCTTAAATTGTTCTTTATAGTTATCCTGTATTACAAAGTTTTCATTTTGATGAATGGATTCAATTTGTGGTTGTGAAGCTGCTGGTAGGTCTGTACTTCCATCTGATTCATGTACAACCTCTCCCATCAATTTTATTATTATTATTATTATTGACATGATTTGTATTATTATTATTTTGCCAAAAAGCCTTGGAGAATAGTGTACGACCAACGACTGTGTCAAAATTGTGCTCATGAACTTAATTGGAGGTTTAACACAAAAATAAGAAACCAAAATTACGAATATCCATGAATTTTAATAAATATCATTAATAATAGTGAGCGATGGTATGAATAGTATACACTGTTTACAATGGGATGTAGATTAGTCATATTTAATTCTGACACGGCAATTGTTTACATAGAAAAGTTGTATCTTACGAGAAAATTGAAAAAAAATTCAGAATATTTTTATGATCTTCAAAGGTACAAAAATATATTAAAATGCACAAAATTCAAATGATACTTATACATATTCTTCATAAATTCCGTTTTATTAATGCATACACGGTGCACTCGTACGTAGATGCACTCCTGTATTTAGGTCAAAGTATAAAATATAAGTGAGAACACGAGAGAGAAGAGTGCTTTTTAATGATGTCGGGGGTTAATTAAACCAGCTTGAAATGAATTCTAACGAAGGACGGCCAGTGCTGCTCTATCACTCCGTACGACAGTCCTTGACTTTAATGAAGACCCTCAGTCACACACACTAGGAAGCACTTTTTCAACTCTATCTGAATCAATAGGGTCTTCACGCAAGTTCCGTTCTCCTCGGTTTCAATACACTTGAATAAGAATTCATTGTGTAATAAAAACCTACTCAATGAAAAAAATGTCACCCACTTCTATTGAAACGAATTCTGTAAACACGAGAAAATTAATTTCGATATTGAAATATTGAAATATTAAAAAAATAAAAAAAATGTAAATGTGTCGAATCTCCCAATTTTCCTACAGAAGTCCTGTAAAATTTAGACGATTTTCAAAAAAGTCTTTTGAGATGGAGTAATATCGTGAAAAATGTGTAATCTACTTGTGCAATTCTTATTTTCTTAATAAATCCTAAACGCAAAACATTCTAAAAATGTGGTGCGTCTTTCTTAAGCCAAAACGAAAAGAAAAATCAATTACAAAGTGTATTTTTCTAATGTTCATCTAACAAAGGAAACTTATGTGAATATAGTTCGAAGTATGCGGATATAGTGGAAACGTTCAAAGAGTGAACACAGCAGGAGAAGATGAGAAAAGATCAGGGTAAAACGAAATAAAAGAAACATGACAGAACACGAAACAATTACCCTCTAATCTCGGTACTGATGATTTCTTTACAAGACTTACTCGCGAAGATGAGCTAGTGTACTCATGAACCAAAGATTACCTTACCTGAAATATTTCTTGTTTTATATACCTTGCTTCGTCGAAAAAGGAATTTTCTTAAGGCAATGGTACTTACCTGAAAAGAAAAAGAAAAAAAAATTGTTTAAATTAAATATTTAAGTATTATGTTATTAAAGTTAAATAATACGACACATATATACATCCATACTACGATTGTTCGTTTCATGAATGATAAAAATATTCGAAGCGTTGACCTTTATCGGAATCATACAATCTATCATTGTTTTAAATTCTCTCCCCCTCTTTCTATACATAAATGTTTTCTGGTCAAATGAAGGCGAAAATCGAAACGTGATTTTTATGTGACGCTATTTTATGTGACGCAAGCTTATATAAAGACTATAGTGTTGTTCCTGTTTAAAGATTTGAAAGATGATATTTGTCCGCTTTACGAATGTATACCCTGTGCCAAATTCTTTCAAACTTGGTAAAATTGTGCGAACGTACAGATGAAACTGCAAGCCATTTTAAAATTTTAACCATCACTTGAGAAAGGAAAGTTACATTTTGCTTTCCTAAAATGGATTTGGATGTGCTGTTTTCAATATTGCGGCAGCGGAATTATGGAACCATAAGCTGATTATATTTGTATAAAAAATTAAATATTATTACAAAGCTAAAAAATAAAAGTGTTTCATCACAATGCTTATTATTTTATGAACAAATCGTAATATTTCTTTAAAATAATGTAAGTGTGGTTCTACAAAGTATATTAATACCTGGCACTACAAATATATGACTAAGATAAGTTGTGAAAGTATATGTGAAGAAATATAATAGGTTCTAATTGTGGGTGAAGACTTACAATGATTGCTTTGAATGACTGTGTCCGTAGCTGTACTATATGGATTAATGAAGATTAAAATGTAAACGTAAATCAAAATAATTAAACAAAGTACCCATTTCCCTATATATTCTCCCGAACCTTTCACCGAACATGAATTAGGGAGCTTCTACTGATTAGGGCAATGGAGCATATACTACAGATGCGTGCACCTGCCGATACGGCACAATCGCATCACTGATCACTATTAGGATGCTTCGAAACGCGAAAAGCATTGTATCGGTGATCAGTAGCCAATACGACCGCATTTCAATCGCATCAATTCAAAGCACGAGTCGAAAACGAAAGCTACAAAGTAGGCGCTCTCCACATCACTGATCACATTATTGAGGAATGGACGTGTGACAGTCGATCACAATAGTAAGAGGCTTATCTGATTAGATGGCGCCCCGTACTGAATTCGAGGCGTTAATTTTCCAACCTGATATAACATGCTTAATGAATCAGGGAGTTTTTTTTTCTGAGGATTCTTTGATAATTACACATTTTTACAACGCCAAGTAGTTTCTCATATCTATAGTAGTCCTTTATGAGACATGTGTATATTTGTACGTTGTGGGATGAAGTCCTGATTTGTGATGGGGCGATGGTCCCATATTATAATGTTCTTGGTGTACTAGAAGTAATGCAATTTGTGTATATTCTTTGTAGCAATGAAGGCAAAACAATTGCCGAAGCGTTGGCGTTGTAAAAATGTGTAATTATTGACCAATCCTTAAAAAATATCACTTATTATTATACAAAAGGTAAGGATAAAATTTTGTTCAAAAAGATCATAAATGTCAACATTAGTTTAAAACGCATCGAATAGAATAACCAAAATACATGGTTATTTACACTTTTCTCCAAATTACGATGGTATATAGGATTTTATCTTCAATGTTTTACACCAAGAGGTTCGTGAAAACGTATAATTGTGTAAGACAAACTGGCCCCAAAAATTACTAAAAAAATATTATTCTTCACCGTGAGAGGCAGTGTAAAACGTCTCGGCGAAATGATGGAAAACGGAATGAAAAAATGACGACAAAAAAGCGGAACAAATTTGCAAGAGAGTCCACATTCTATAATTTAATCCGAATTTACTTGTACACAAAATAAAATGGGAATATTTTTCTTCGTAGGTCGTTACTGTATTAATATGATAGAAGACGAGAATAAGTCGTAATTTATGCCCTTATACATCATATTTTATGTTCATGGGTCACGCATTTATTAATGATGTAGTAGCGATTTCTGAAGAGGTAACGATGCATTGATGTTAATACATACTTATTTGAAACTCGTTTAATTTTTTTCAGAATAATTTACGAAACTTTATTACTTCAAAAACTTGATAAAGCACCTTATTTTATTTTTTCTAATTTAAATTGTAAATATGAATAGTATGCCAAAGTTGATTATGATCGACAATTACAAAATTTAACTTTCATTCTTTTCGATATTCCATGAAAATACTGCATAGTAATTATGTCACATTTGAATATCGTGGTCTATATAATTCATATTTCGGTGACCAATTAAATAAAAAACTTTAGTGTTACGCATTTTCATTCCGCATGTATGTTATTCCAATCTTTTTTATAATGAGGTAAATTGTGATTCATTACAAAAACTGTTTTGAGTTTAATCATAAAAGTAATTAAATTTTCAAAATTTAGCACTTTTTCTATTCTCGCTATTTCAATGTATTAATCCATCTAAATGAAAAGCCCATATAAGAGGCAATAACGAATAATTCACATAAAAATTAGTAGCATGTATGTACAAAAAGCAAATACAACTTTTCATTAGTTAAAAATTAGTCTAAAAGTTAATTCACTCACTCCACTTAGAGATCGAATATAATACATATAAATGCAACTACTACACATAAATGAAAATTTTTATAACTTAAACTCAGTCGATACCTGATTAAATAAATTAAAACATAATAAAACAACAAGGATCACAGAGAAAATATTACTAGACTCCTGATACAAATATTCAATGCAATAGATTCAAACAAACTGTACAGATACACACAAAATATATTTACCGAAGAGAAAACATTAAGTCATTATCATCTGACAATTTACGGAACATAATTAACTTATAAAACTGTAAAAAAAATAACGCATAAAAATATAATTCCATAAGGTAGGGAGTTTTGGACAACTGCTCATTTTTAATTCAAATATTTTCATTAGTTAAATAACATCAATTGGATTTGGAGTCCAAACCACGCAAACACGACAAAATCGATTACAGTTTCAACATTATGTCACGCTGTTAGAGAAATGAATAGCGTGATCCATCTCATTTGAGGACGGAACTCACATGGTAAACCAATAGGAGCAGAAGTCAAGGCAAGACCAGTAAAACAAATACATGGAATGTTTGATCATGTTGGATGTGACTCAATAAAAATCATGTGAAAATGTTGAAGTTGAGAATTCAGAGTGGAATTATATGAAGCAAGAGAATAAAAGATTAAATAACGCCACACACATATTTTTTTTTAAATTAATACAATACAACATTTTTTCATTAAATTTTATTTCATAATAAAGGCTTAAAACATTAACTGGATATAACAGACAATGAATCAGAAGAATGAGCAGAATGATTAACGAAAAAGATAAATGAAATAATAAATAAGATCAATGAAAGATTAATGAATAAAAAGGAGACGATAGAAAGAAAGCGTAGAAAACGGAAGCAAAGTCGATAAAGAAATAAGAGAGAACGAATCATATACAGAGAGGAAGACAGAATAAGTAGTTAGAAAGACAAGGATCCATAAAGAAGTGAGAAAAATAACAAAATTTAGAGACATCTTAATTTTATTTTCTGTGCTTTTTCAATTCATGCTCAGTTCATCTTCTCAACAGATCATCAAGATGTCCATCATAAAGTTGAAACGGTCCGGACAGCCGTATGCGAAAACATACATTTACGCTCCATCCCTAAGGAAACAACTCACAAGTTTATCCACTCATTTCTACGGTAGCATGCGAAAGTAAAAAACTATCATCATTTTGTAAACTACTCTTTCGTTAACATCGTTCTAATTCTAATAAGTCTAATAAGTCATAGATTATAAATAAGATTTTCTAATGAGTGATAACAATAAAAATTACACCGTTTTTTTATTTGAATTCCTTTCAAAAATAAATTCATGGAACTTGTTACTTCTCAACTGGTAGTATCAATCCATAGCCATTAACAGCAATTTTTCAGTGTCATTATTTTTCCATACATTTTAAAACGGAGATACTGAGATACCGTATATTTATTTTCGTGATTTCACATAAACCTCTCAGTAGCTCATGAGAATGAGAGTCCATTTTCTATAATGCTACTACAGAAAAGGAAACGCTGTTGCTTCGCGAGTCGTTCCTTTCCTTCAGAACGAATCCCTGTCACGTCCCGGTAGTTTCCAATAGACAGCAACCGGCCATTTTAAGCTATCTTCGATTTCACTTCGGATGTGCACGGTGATCAAACACTAACCGCGTGTTTCAATCTTCTTTTCTGAAGTAGCTTTCCTCACGTTCACGAGAATGTCAGGGTTTACAAAAAAAATGTACATTATGATAGAAATTATAAAATAATATTAACAGTACAATACGCAAAGTACTGACAATAATCACGAACAAGCTTTATGTCCCAATGAATCATCTGAGATACTTCTCTATAATTATATATAGTTTAAAAGTGAAAAAAACGAGAATCTTCCTAGTACATTGTTATATCTAAAATAATACGAAATATACTCTAAATTCGAATTATAATAGTTCAATTGAATCCCGGAGGTTGAATTTTTTGTTTTATATCTCATTAAATATTGTAATGTTTTTTAACCTCTCACTGATTTCAGGTATCTTTGGAGAAGGAAGAGCTAGTCCATATGGAACACTTGGTTTATTTCAAAGTATCAATTTTATTAAACCTAAACTTACAAGAAATCTTAAAGACAAAAATATCTGATGAAACATTTCATATTCTGAAGATAAAGCAGGCGCGGAACAAACAAATAAATTAGGTCAATATCAAATATCCACACAGTAAATATATCTTCCGACTGATAAGTTCGATTTTTCTTGAACATATACAATTTACGAAATATTATGATAAAATTATTCTCGTCTTAATACGCATTTCACTATGTTGATGAGGGGAAATCTATGAAATAAATATGTTATTCCCCTGACGGAGGGAGGCTAACTCATAAACCATGATGTGACCCCTTAAAAATGTTGAATTTCTTTCTTGAAAGTCACTTCTCTGGATGTGTGAAATAAATAATAAATTAGTAATCAGCATTCATAAACTTTGAATGACCATGTGGAGAACAACATACTACTTTACTCTTTGAATGCAAGAGATACCTTCCATCAATATTTATGTAATCGTACCTTTGACATTTCGCTAGTGTCTGGAGTAAAAACATGCAGAACTGAGCCATAGACGCTCTCGTATTCTTGGTCCATAGTTGGCCGAAACAATGCATTCCTTACAAGTATATCTCATTCTGCACGCATTTCTTCCATGTACCTACACATGCTTTTATACGTAACAACTACGGCCACATGAAAATGGCATCGAACCCCTGCATCCCTGCCATCACAGTGGGAGATTCCAGGTTCTATTCCTGGCTTTTAGCCATTTTCATCTGACCTTTGTTATCATTACATCAATGCTCGTATGAATATACTCGTATGTACTGCATATCACCCATATTGAAGATGAAATTTTTCTAATGATTAAATACACATACATAAATTTAATACACAGAATATAGGGTTTAGGAGGCGCAAAGTTGATTGCAAATCTCATCTCTGTGAAAATTCGATTTTGTAGAGGCCGATTTTGACTAGTGTTCAAACTTTATCGGTGAGAGGATAAGGAACGAAAAATGGCTAATGAGAAATTCATCCGCGCTAGACACCATTGAAGTAATTCATAATTTCTTACAGAGAATACAATGCAGTTACATGGTGTCATGCTCTCGCCGTTACATGTATTGTCGGAAGTGATCTCCACACGCAAACATTGTATAGAGCGGTTGTTGTCGGTGTTTCCCGATACAGCTTTGCAGCCTGCCACGCGTTACAACTTGCCTTTCCGTAAGTAAACCCCATGTCTGCAAGGTCGCGATTCAAATACCTAACCTCCTTCCTTCAATAGCGCTGCACTACATCGACTCCACAGAGAACATCAAGAATTTGAACGTAAGAGTAATGTTGCAGATTAGACCTATTCTGCAAGAGAAGGTGGAATGGTGCACTACCCTCTAGGGAGGAACCCATACACTTACGGACATATGTTTATTCGACATTTTTGTCGTGTATGATCTCAGGGGTCTACTCCTAAAGTTCTGCACGTTGGTCAAAATCACCCTGTATATCTGAGGGTCTCAAGCGCATGTTGACACTGAACCGTCCCGAAGCCTACATCTTAGCTTTTAGCTTCCACAATCCGATGAATTGAGTTTATCATTTTATTTTACAAACTATCATGAAATTAAAGACCGGTAATACAATACAATAAGATAAACAATAATATATTGGATTAATTTTGAATACAGAACTTTCTAGAGTGAGAAGCAACAAAAGTAAACGTAGTTACGAATATCCTTTTAGTTACCTCACTCAGTTAAATATAGGAAAATTAATTTTGTTGTGGTGGGAAATATTTGATAACTCCAAGATGGAAATGACACAGAATTATAGGAAGAGACATTAATTTTAATCCTGAGTCATTACACTGCTCAATATTATGGTGCATACGGAATTATTTGTAATAACGTTTTACACATCTTGATGTAAATGAAAATAATATTTTCATAGAGAAATTATTTAATTTTGCTCCTTTTTCCGGGAGTAAAATGTGTCACAGTCCTCTCTGTTTTTCTGTCATGGCTACGCATGGCCTAGAAAAATTAAAATTTTTATTGAGTTTATTTAATTGAGTGAGTTGTCTCGTGATCCTACCAGCCCAACTTCGCTATTTGAAAGTTACACACCTGTTGATAGAAAACAATTTCCAAATATATTGAAGTAGCATGACTTTTTACAGTTTAAATAGCGAATAAGCAGAATATATTTGATATCTCATTATTTTATTAATTACAATTATTTTAAAAAGTTAAAAGGGTCGTACTCTTCTTGCCACAAATGAATAATCAGTCATAAAATTAAAATAACTCAGCGGAACATAACAAAACCATGCCAATGTCACTTAGGCAAATAGACGGAGAGGCAAAAGGATCACCTGTGCTACTAACCTTCCGGAACGAAATTTACCCTCTGCGCCATCCAACCCGTGCGCAAGCCATCTGCAGTCTTTCCAATACTCATTTTTCATTATTCCAATGTTTTATATCTATTTTTTCACATGTCAAGAGTCATTACATTCCACATCGGGACTTTCAGACTCCGCTGGAAAGTTAGAATAAACTCCCTTCTTCTCCGCTCAAAGAAATTTAATCATCGATGTTTTAAATCCACTTCCCCTAAGACATCGCTTTAAAAGGAAAGTGTTTCACATCCTTGAAACTTAAAGTAATGAAATATTACAGTAAAACCAAAAGTCTGGAAAATGTTTTTCTTCTAAAATGCGTCAAAAAGAATTGAACTTACACTTAAGGGACGCATTTCTCCCGCAAATTAACACTAAATCACAAATAATAACGTTATTACTAATTATTAAATATTATCATATTATTAAATAATTAAAATTTACCTCATAGAAGCTTCTCGATTAAGATCACAAGTACGAGATTTCATATATTCTTGGATACCAAGATGATATTTTAAAGTATATTACTAAGCCAGTTACATTGGTGTATCGCAATTATGGATTACTGAAAATTTTGGATACTCTAGAAGCGCAAATTCACATCCACGCAAACTTAGTTGCTTAGTAAAGACGGTCATATTTTCAAAAGTTTTAAACCAAAAACCTTTTATTTACTTCGTTGAAAATCGAAATATTTTTCGGGACAAAATCGCAGACATCAGTTCCGGTAAAATAACATGTTACATCATGTATTATTGGTGTACTATATTTTTCGTAATATATCATTTCCAAGTTACATTGGGAGGTAGTCCTATAAAAATTAAAGATCTTTACAAAACCAACCACCTATCATTAGAAAAGAGTCGTCTAATATGAGCTATTTGATCTACTTTCCACTTCATGACATTCTCCTAGTGGCCAACTTTTGAGGTTATCAGCATTCTGGATGACTGATTCAAAAAGGAAAATTCTTCTATATCCTCCCTCAGTTAGAAGCGTTGCTTTTGCTGATATTTATCACTCTTCACGCTTCCGATACTTCCAGATCTATACGAGAAGAAGTAATGAAGGGCTCAAATGACCTTGTCGTTGACGAGCCCTAAAGCCCCAAGAAAAAAAAAGATGGAATAAGACAAAACTATATTTCGTTTGCAAATTTTATTTTATTTTAACGGTTTTTATAAAATAAATGATTTATTTATCATTGATCTCCACTGTAATGTGGCAAAAATAAGTTACTTGACAAAATATTTAAGTATGCTTTAACCATATTATTAGTTTTGTTGGAAGATTCATATCATTATTTTGATGGGGTGAATACGTGTAAACACTATTTTCTACTACTCCTGACTGATGTACCGATTGAAACTCCCTTCCTCCAGATTTGCAAGGAAAGAGAGCAGATGTACGGTAAACTTTCCGTATAGCCATTATATTGTCCTATTATGTCAAGTTAGTCAGAAATTATACGATTTGAATGTCGAATTCATTGATAATATTTTGTAAGTTGCATTAAAACATGACACGGATATATGAATCTGAAGTTGCTCAACAAAGAAAAATTATATTATTACCTTATTACCAAATATTCAAGTAAAATGCCTATTACGTATTCGTTGTACAACCAAATAACTTATAGATAAGTCATTGCCAATATGGATATACTACTCTAATTTCGAACACAAATGAATTTAACTCGTCAGTTTGGTCAAAAGAGCTTCTCAAACAAGGGTGGACAGAAATTGAAAAACAAATAGATATTCGAGATCTCCAAACGATATACCTTCAAAATTGGCCATATTTGCAGGTAACAATACCGTATAAGTGATAAGGATGAGTTTAAATAAAAAGTAACGATTTTCTTTGTAATATTTGACATGTTTTGGAATATCAAAATTCAGCTCTATATTTATCAATGTTTATTCATTTACTGTTTATCAATTTATTAATGTTTATTGTATTACTGGTTGTCAGTCTAAAAAATTAAGAGAGACTGCATTCCAAACAGAAGATTGCTATAGAAAGATGACGATAAAAGAAAACAATTTTAATCCGGCGTCGTTCAAAACATAGAGACCTTCTCTCTTCTTTCTCATATGATAACCAGCAATTGTATTTTGCTCATATGAGGTAGTCTCTGTTTTTCTCAAAACACGCTACACTATTTTCACTCAATGAATTGTCCACAAGTCACGCTTCAAAATTCAAATCCGATTTCGTAATTTCACCCCTTATTTTAAAATATGCTAGAGATGATAATTGGTGAACATTTTATATTGTAAGTATCAGTATAACTTATATGATTTTTGAATCCGCCTCTGCCTTAGGGCCCTTGATTGGAATTGATGGGATGGTCCCTTGCTTGCTTCCGGAGAGTAAATTAGTTTTTTCCCCTCCACGTGGTCATACGCAGTTTGTACTGTTTTTTGACAATAAATTTATTTATATCGATTTTAATGATATCCCATAAGATATTATTTAAAGCTGTCACCAAAATAGGAATTTTTTTGTTCTCAAGAATTACCCTTCCCAAAAATTTATTATTACGTATTATTACATTTTTGTTTCCCACTATATTAAGTGTCATAAATTACGAATATGTTTTTACGTGAAAATGTTATTCTAAAGTAATTTTTATAAAAAAACATTATTATTTCGATAACCTTTAATTTTTGTCCAGTTTAAATATTTTCTTGGTGTTATAGATTTTCTTTTACAATCCTCGGGTTATAACAGACGATATTTAATTTAAATCTACGCTATTAAATATTTGTTTTCGACTCATGAACAACATTAATTTTCTCCAAGGAGGAAATTTTCTTTAGGAGGAAATAGCAAAAAATTCATCTGAAAGTTCCCGTCTTGCACATAATTTCATTTAAATTGATTTAGCCATTTAGGCTCTAGTGTTTGGGGTAAACGCAAATGGATCGGAAGACTAAATCCTCTTTTTCCTCATCTCCAACCTTCAAACCGCTGAGATCTGTTAATCCACCATTGCCACAACGTTTTTTTCCCATATATATTGCATTGGCAAGAGTGTAAAAATTAAGATATAATATTTTATAACAGTGCATTACAATGTAACAACAGTGCTGTATGTCATTCTCGTGGCGTAGTTCCGAGTAGTATTTCAAAAGTGATGTGAACAAATTAAAAACGTAAGATGATATACCCTCATTTGCTCAATAAAATTAATTCTCTTCAAACGAAGATACTCTGAGAACTTCAAATGTCAGAAGACTAATCAGAAAGTACAAAAAGACGTGACACAGTTAATAGACTCTGAAGGCTCATCATATTCTCGTAAGGTAATATCACGCTCCGAGAAGTCTCGCATTGGTCATTACTCAGTCAGTTCTCGTGATATCCTTCATCTATAATATTTTATCTACCCCAACACAATATTCCATTAGCGGAAATATATTCAGTATTTACGATTCAATCCAAAGGTAAATAGAGTCTTTTGAATAATTTTTTTGAATTAATACTAGCTTTTATTTGATCATTTAATCCGTAGATGCAAATTTAAAAAGAAATGACATTAAACCACATTTTTTTAACTCACAACTTCCGAGTACCTATTTGAGGAGGAGTGTCGGTGAAAATTGCGCCGGACCGGGACTCGAACCCTCAGGTCCCGTGCTTGAGTCTCGATCCGTCGCAATTTTCACCTGGCCGTTACGATGCAAACATCAAACCACTGTTTTATTTTTTACAATCATTGAAATCTGATAATTTTCAAAACCAAATCGCGGAGAGAAATCTGATAATTTTACACTTACATTTGTGTTGTTGAAAGATAAGTCTATTTTAAATATTTCGAATGAAGATGCATTTTTTACAATTATTTATAAAAAAGAATTTCGTATAAGTATAAAAAATCCTTCCATTCAATTAAATATAGGCAACACTATGCGGTTTCATAACAGCAAATTACAGCTAGAATAGACGCCGTAATATTAATATATTTTTTATTAGGTTTGATACTACATTACATTAATAAACAATTTAATACAATATTATGTTAATAAACTATTTATAAGATGATGCTTCAAAATTTGAACACTAATATGTTTTAGCTCATAGTACCACTTCGTTTACATTAGTAATTAAATGATTCTACAAATAAAACTTCTTCGAAAACAACTCGACAAATATTTATGTGTGAATTGTTCTTATATCTAAGAATCATCCGAAAATAGTTTAAAAAAATCACATACTGAAAATAAGGTTTATCTCCGACAAATACTTCACAACTTTACATTTTAAAGGCGCATCAAGTGGGAACACATTGCCAAGAACATTAGTGTTTCAGTTACAGTTTACGCTGATCTCAAGAACGATTTGTGCAGATGATGTAGATGATGAAGATAACCGTGCCAGTAGCACCACTTAACGACACGCAGAGAGAGCGATTGTGGTATCATAACGAGATGTGCGAAACAACTCTGGAAGAGACGGAACAATTTCGTGGAGCGTGTGGAAAATAACGATGCAGCTTCGAGGGAAGAGCGAGATGTGCGGCGAGGGCAGGAGGAAAGGGCTAAAAGCGGATTTGACGAATGGAAGGGCTCCGGAGAATGACGTCTCAACACGAGCACTACGTGGAATTCATTCGCTGGTCGCAGAGCCAGAGTTCACAGCAAACAGATTTTTTTAAATTTCTTCCTTTTAATATGAAGGGATATATTTTTTAATAAACTTATTTTTTATATTGTATTTATGTATAAGAAAACATAAAACGGATATTGGTAAATACTTCTTCGTCGATAAAACCACTGTACGCTGGAATAACACCAGCAGACTGGAATAATACCTCGCCTGCAGCAGCACCTACGAACTTACCAAAAATGTTTCCGCAACGTCTTCTTGCTTCTTCGAAATAGGTAAATATGTGTCGTGCTGTGTAGTGAAGTGTGCATGATTGTTCGCAGACACCCTGTTTTATTTTTATTTTTTATAGTTATTA
>NNCF01127069.1:205614-218952 GCA_002313205.1 Laupala kohalensis | reverse complement strand
TATATATATAGTGTATATTGAAGCATGTCTAAATCTGTTTGTAAGCGAAAATGTGTTTGTGTATGTATTACATGAATACACATGTGGGCCTTAAGTAGATGATTAACTCTTTAAATGTAATTTATTTCTCGTTGTTACCTTGTGTACTAAATTTCGAATCAATTTATACAACGTGTGTGTATTTTAAAGATATTTGGGTGATGATTTTTTATTAATCTCATACTATTTTTATTACGTATTCTTTTATTCTGATTACTTTTTTAGCTGCCACCGAGCTTTGCTCACTTGCAGAGTAAAAAATATTTATTATTATTATTATTATTATTATTATTATTATTATTATTATTATTATTATTTAGATTTAACTAGACGACCCTGCCCGGATTTGCATGAGTTGTTATTGCTATAACACTATACATATTTCCAATTGATTTATTGTGGACAAAATAACAAGTTAACGTACAAACGTGATCAATTACTTTATGACAAATAGCAAAAAACGAAAAATTTGAAATTTGAGCTTTATTTACCCATTTAGAATTGTAATTTCAGAAAATCCTTTCTTTAGTGAGCTTTCAGAATACAAAATAAGTAACCTTTCGAACTTTTAAGTTCCTATCTATTAGATGAAACCGAATGTTTTACATATGAATTCTTTTGCTTAAAAGTGAAAGCTTCTTCGCTTAACTACATCATTCTCTGTATTCAGGGGAATTTTCTGACTAATACGAAAAATGCCAGAAAGTGCCGTCTTTTACATTGTTTTTTACAGAGAGTTTGGTAAAACTACTCTTAGTTTCCAATTTATTGATCAGCATACCAATCAACATACTACCAACTATTCATTAAGTTACTATCTCTAATAGTTTTTTTTTCTCTGCGTAGATGGTTGAAAGAGCGGGTAATTTATTTAGTGAGCTAATCAATCAATGTTTTAAACGATTAAAACATATTCAATAAACGAGAAATTAAGAAATTAAATATATTCTCCTTTTTTCCTTGCATGGAAACAGAATTCGCACACTCATCCAAGTCACGTTGCGAATTCTCTGAGAGTCCAGTACAAAGTGAGACTTTTTCCACGAAGCTCTCACCCAAGAGCGGAGAAGTCGCTGCGGAGAGGCAAAGATGTGAAATTGAATGAAAGAGACAATGTCATCTTGTGGAAGGAATAGTCAGAGAGTGGGAGAAGAGTAAGACACTGCATCCTGTGTTGTGACGCTAGTATAACTCTTCTTTCCAAACTCATATATTATTGAAAGAGCGTACTAAAATATGGAAACAAATGTGATATTAACTTGAAATTCTATTTCTTTTTTTAATGCATACAATGCTTTTGAAATATATATTAGCCCATTATTCAGTAAAATTTATTAATACTGGAGTTGAATATATTTGTTTATAATAGTTCACACTCCCATAATAAGTAAATAAATTGATTTTTTTCGTTTGACAAGTTCACGAGGAAATTATCAAGAAGACGCATAGTCACATTCAATTAATATTTGATAATATGTTTTATGCATTTTTTAAAATCTCAATGAAGCTCTGTAATCTAGCTTTGATGCATGATGACAATTTGAAAACAAATGGCCACTGTGTGTTTAAGAGGTTGCTTTGCAACAATTTGGACACAATTTATGGAAATGTTTTTCCTTAACTTTCACAGAGCATCCGCGCATATTACATGGCCCGTGTGGATTCAATTAAGTTAGTATGAATGTCTAAGCGGTACCGATTAACTGAAAGATTTTTTTAGTTTGATCGAAGGAAACGAATTATATCTATAGAAACTGTCTAATAAAATGATTGCATTTACCGTCTTGTTTGCGAATAAGTTGCAGTTAAAATTACATGGGCTCTCAAGAAGGTAACTCTCAAAGACGCTATTTTTTAATTTAACCGGTGAAGTAAAAAAATACCATTGAACTTGTTGAGAATTTATTGTAGAAAAGATGACTTCAAATATCAACACAATTTACTGATGAATAACAAATTATTCATCAAAAACTGCAGAAAAATTCGTTAAAACTAGAATGTGGCTTTTAGGCAGTTTTCTCTATGCAGCGTGAGTCATTGATTCTGTCCAGCTTGACGACTTGTCAACTATTACAAATACCACAATTTTTTTATGAAAGAAAAAATCATTATCTATCAAGTTGTTGAATAAAATTGAACGTTTCGGGGCTCTTATTTGAAGAAAACCTTCTGTATATTGTATGGGTTCTTATGCATAGAACCTCTGATGGGACTATTTTTAAATAAATTCTAATTTAATTTTCACTATTATTGGAACAAAAAAACTACCTCCTGAATCAGAAATAAAATAAATAACAAACAACGAAATTTGCCTAGCCTTTCCAGAAAGTTATTCAACAATACAGCTGCAAAACTAGAGTCCATTATTCAAAACAGTTTTTCAATTTAAACGATATAATTAATGATTCGCAGTTTTTTAATACAAAATAATTCATTAATTTATATTATAATGATTATTTTAGTATAAACATTATTGAATGCTTCATGAATTATGTATGCTTGACTAGCGCCTGGCACGTTCATACTACCATAAGATTAGCCCATATTGTTTGCAGCACCTCAAATAATGTTGGTTGAAGAAGAGAAAATGTTTTATGTTAGCATTTTGTGATCCTACAGTTGTTATTCTTACTTCCATAAGCGAGAATATTAAAGAAATGTAATGATAGTTTTCTTGCTGATAAATGGGTGTATAGATTTAATTTAACTCTACATTTAATGCAAAATCTGGGCTTACACCTAATACTTCAGAGATTTGCTAACTGCGACGAAGTTGAATTGGCGCTGTAAGTATCCTAGATGTTAACATCAAAGTGTATATGGCTGCAGTGAGGAAGGGTTACTTGTTGCTTGCCGAAGTGTTCGAGTTGGGTGAAATGTTTAAGTGTTCCAGAGTTTACCGTTTCCCATAACGACGTCGGCCTTTAATGCTACATCAAAGGTTGCTAATATTCGATGTGCGCAACCTCCATGTTCAATCGTCCTCTTGCAAGCATTAATGTTTGAGTAGTAATCGTTTTCCAACATAATTATTTGATATTTCTTTTGTCATAGAATGTAATACTATGACGAAAGTACACGTAAACGTCAAATTGTTTTATTAAAATTTTATTCCTTTACTTTACTTTGATTTTAATTTTTTTTATAGCATTTTAAAACTATTATTTACGCTCTTCTAGATTTACGCAGTTCCAATATTTTAATACTAATGATTCTTCTAAAATAAAATAAATATTTATGTACATAATGCTAAGAATTTTACCTATTTTGTGCACTAATCTAATTGTAGCCTACCTTAGTAGGGACACATTAACTATAACATTTTTCGATTCAGTTTTTTTATGACAACCAAAATAATAAAATGACTACAACAATAGATTCACTATATTTAAAGTCATATAACATTGCCGAAAATAATGCAACATGGCTACCTAACACGAAAAGTAAGCCAACTTCTACAAAGTTAAGTAATATCCGAACAAAATACTAATAGTAAACACAAATGAGGCTATTTGCTGTGAAAATACAAGATAACAATTCAAAAGACGATATAAGGTAATATTCGCCCCATGAGTTTCGTTGCAGAAAGAAAATAATAACACCATAACAGCAAGTGACCTGAATTGATGGTCGATTTGAACGATAGATTTAAGTTTAAAGAAATCAGAATGTACTGCCAACATAACTTAAAGTACACTTATCATTATTCTTATGGACGACTGCGAAGTAAAAGCGTAGGATACACTATGTACAAGCCCTGTACCAACATCAAACCAGTTAGACGTAATAAATGCATTCATTAATTATAATTTACTGTCAAGAGAGCAGTTACAAACTGCCTATGATCACGTTGTGAACAATAATCTAATTTACTGCTACTGCTTCACAATAAACTAATAAACACGGTGCATTCCCGTTCTTTCTTTCTTTATTTTTTTTTATTTTTATTTTTTTGTTAGGTTACATTTTCAGTGAGTAAAGTTACATGAGTTTGAGTATAATTACAGATTCCGAATTGATATCCACTAAAACTCTATCCGTTAAGCATCTTAATGAAGAATATTCGTGGTTCAAAGATAGGATCTATCACAGAAAATGACGCATGTTTGGAGGATTTCATTAGGCGAGTGTTCGGATAAC
Organism: Laupala kohalensis; assembly: GCA_002313205.1. NCBI lineage: Eukaryota > Metazoa > Arthropoda > Insecta > Orthoptera > Trigonidiidae > Laupala > Laupala kohalensis. The sequence goes on along the minus strand of NNCF01127069.1, from coordinate 214,773 downwards.
ATCACGACTTGTCAACTATTCTGGATTCTGCAAGCACTGTTCTGGTATTCGACGTACTGGTATTGCCACCTTTTCAGTAATGCATTCTGTTCTACACATTTGAGTTGCGTGTTGCATCGAAATCCGAATGAAGGAGTAACTAAGAAAATAAACGGAATTATTTCCCACGACTAATTTCAATTTTTCGGGAACTTCATAATAATTGTAACTACATGTATGGTTATTGATTTTAATCTTGTGATTTTTTAATTGGATTAATTACCTATTAATTACTTTTCAAAAATATAAAACAAAACTTGTTTTAAAATATTTGATTTCCTGTATGTAATAGTGTCAGTTTAATATTATTATTTTTTCTTTTCTTTTTAAGATTTAATATAATTTTCTGTAAACTAAAGAATCTTCAATTTTGATAAAAATATTTTAAAATTTTAAGACGCAAAACTTGGTTAAGCGAGAAAGAAGCATATTGAAATTCAGTAACTTCAAAACATATACGTATTGACACAAATGCACACATGTTAAAAATAATGAACTTTCAAATTAAATCTGGTTAAAATATAAAAAGTAGGAAAAGTTTTTAGAACGAACAGTTTGATTTTTGCTCTAGTTTCACATACGGAAGGAAGTAAAACTCAAAAAATATTTTTAAACAATTCACATTTGAGCTGCTCATTCGAGAATAGCTCGTAATATTTTAGCAATAATCACCTATGTGTAAAATATCACCAAAAGCATTGGCCTACCTCAGCATGCCTTTGCTTACGGTTACCTATCTTATAAAATAGAAGTGATATGAAGATTCGACTATATGGAGGAAAAATATACGTTTCCGTACAGATAATATTATATCAAAAAAGAAATTAAAGGAGTAAATACCTCTGAGGAGTATTAGAAAAATACTTCGCTAGAAGCAAGCAATTCTTATTTATCACATCCGTATCTTCACAATAACAATAATAATTATTATAATAAATTTATTGTCAAAAAACAGTACAAACTGCGTATGACCACGTGGAGGACAATAAACTAATTTACACTCCGGAAGCAAGCAAGGGACCATTCCATCAATTCCGATCAAAGGCCCTAAGGCAGAGGCGGATTCAAAAAAATTTAGCATAAGTTCCTAGATAAGATAAAAAGTTAGCTGCGAGTTATAATACTAATACAATGTCAATATGTTTGTAATTTTACGCAAAAAATTACATGTACAAGTTATTATCGAACTATAGATTATTCTGAGTATAGTGTTTAAAAATCATAAGAGTTGAAAAAACACTAAATTCACGATTTATTGTTACAATAAACACGCCCCTAGACAAAGCCTAGAGAACCTGTATAAGAAATCCGCCTCTACCCGAAGGAAAAACGGAGAAAAACCCGGGCCAGGATGAGGCTACAGAATTTATGTACACAACCGTGCCAAAGTTGAGTATATAAATATATTCTATTTATCCTAAGTAAACTTGTATCGTTGTCCTCACTGTTCCTTCTGTCAGAAACTTACATATTCATCAGAAAATGTATTTTAAGTAATAATTTTAGTTATAAAGCATTTAACTACCACTCTAAACAAAAATGTGGCCTGTCTAATTTCAACCATGTTCCATCACCTAATAATAAAATAACAATACACAATATAGTAGTACTTCATTTCTTCTGGTTTCCCTAGCAGTGTACATCAACTGCAGTGGCTATAAATAGCACGACTAACCGCGAGGTTAACGCATTGTTCATCGTAAATACGAGGCCATAGCAAACTACGATTTTGATCACAGAACAATGACTTTCGCCACAATGCGACAGACATTCAAAGGCTTTTGTGGAGATTCTGCACCACGAACATACAGCGTGAATGCAACTGTTTTAAGAACGAATTGATTCCGCATTGTTCACATCACCCACGTATTGTTTACGACTGTTTCATCATGATCTCTCCTTCCCCAAATCTATTCATAAGCAGTCGATAAAATGCAGCAAATATTTTACGCGACCTCTAAACGACACTGTTCTTTCGGTGAAAAGTCACGATGTTTTCATGGAGATACTGAAGTAAAATGATACTGGTCAGAAAAACGATGTTCATTCTCTGAACGTAAAACCCCTAACTTTTATGAACGTGTTTAGGTGCCAGTAAAAAATTATTGGAAAATGAGTAAAACAAGGCAGAGAGGTAAACAGGAAAATGAATATACGTATGATGAGCCTTTTCCAACAATTATTATTAATTTCAATCAATGGATAACCATATATTTAATTGAAGTAATTAGTAACAAAAAGAAAAACAGCTTAAAATGAAAAAAAAAAATGGAAATCATGAAATCTCCATCATGTTCATAATATCTTTTCCTTGGTAATTAACAACTTTTCCATGCTCAAGACCCCACTTGTTATTCAATAATCGCAGTAATAGCCTATGTGAATTGATTGACTCTTTTATACACACACTCTTTATTAAATCCCCTATATCAAATAATATTGTCGAAAAATAAGTTCTGGAATAAACCGTTTATAAAAAATGTATTTCAGGTTTAATTTGTTACCATCATACAAATCAAATTAATGAGGCTCTACCTCTGGTGATGCTGTCTGAACCGAGTGGAATTCGCTGTAGAGGAGGAAGCGCTGTACGCTGTATACTCCCGATTCCCCTGCCTTCATTACACTCACCATCTCTCACCGTTGTGTCATTCATTCATCACCCGCCTCGGTGAGGTGCGTCATGAAGGGTATCCGGAACCCTTGTAATTGCCCCGCCATATCATAAAGAGGCATCATACCATCCTCATCTCTGACCACTACATCAAGACTCCAGTTCACACGTATCACTTCACGACACGTCAACGATCCCTGGTGGCCACCACAGGAAGCAACCGAGGGTAGAATCCAGTTCCATTACGGGTTGATGGCGAAGGTCATTATAATCAGCCTGTCATATCCGCGCATATTTCTCACTTCCTCTCTAAGCCTTGACAACGCGATAGGTTTCTTCTCTACCTCATGAAATGGGGGAAATGTGCACATATTCACTTAATCCATCCATACTAATATATAAATACGCAACGCGAAAGCGTGTGTCTGTTCGCTACTTGATCACGACTAAACCACTGAAACAATCGTAATGAAATATGGAAGTTTAGATGTACATGATGAACACAGGCTAACATTTATTTCTAAACTTTTTGATAAGAAAGATATGTTTTTTACAATAAATGTCGATAAAATCAGGAAGAAGTAGAGTTATAATTGCATACGCTGCCTAATCGGTTAGAGAAAGGTGACAACTATGAATGGCAATATTGTTTGCCTCATAGAGTTCTACAAAAAAGTCCGCGACAGCATATGTCTATCTACGAAACTTAACCTAAATTATCGATAGAGAGTTATTAAAAATAGAAGTGTTAAAGTACTTTAATTTATGAGAAAAATCTAAGAAGAAAAAATCTGTCACCATAAAATTTAATTAGCACATTTAAATAACAAAATTAATGTTAGTTTAGCACATTTAACAAAGTTAAAAAGTCTGTAAATCGTAAAATTTTGACGAATAGTTTAGATTTTACAATAATTTCAATGAAATGGTGCAACCGCGTCATTGCCCCCCCGTAAGCGAAAATTCGACCGTCGCGGCTCCCGCGAGACGGTGTAATGTATAAGTCAAGTTTTGTATTAAGTTTATATTATTATAAATTTGTAAAACATGCTGTACATGTTTTTAAAACCATTAAGTAAAAAATATTTTTATCTTACAGTATAGATCTTTTTTCCTTTGTAAAAGATGATTAATTTGAGAAAAATTCCAGGCAATGCCAGGTAATCAGCTAGCTGTTCTATAAATGTCGGTTCTAAGAATCTACAACAAAGACACTGGAAAACGTCTTTAGTCACCATTTTTCCGTATTGATGGAGGCGACTTTCAGTACTTGAGCGCGCGCTATGGTCAGAACTAGAGACGTTAAAATGATATATATGAAAACGAACAGAATATGGAATTATTATGTACGGATGCATACATTGATTCATTGATTGTACCCTTACCAGAATGTTTTTCGTTTTTCTTCGGATAGAGACCGATTTTATATAGACCCTCTTGGATCTTGCCTCAGGGTTTGCAGTCTTATTAATATTATAGTTATTAGTAACCTTTTATTTTGAGTTATATTAATAGTTACGATTTATAAGCAATATTTTCCGGACAATTTAAGATTTAACAATTGTATGTATTTGTTGCATAACCTTTTGTGCTCTATCAAACATAAATTTGTTTGTACTCTGTTGGTGTTATATCATGTAGCTTACTATATGTGTTATCTTAGGAGCCACACAAATGATAAATCCGTTTCTGTCTTGGGTTTTTTGGTCAGAAGTGATGGATACTCGCTTGCTTCCAGGGTAAATTACCTCCTCGTCCTCCACATGGTCTTATGCAGTTTGTTATTGCCTTCTTTACAACAAATTTATTATTATAATAAGGTTAATTTCTAGATCAGATTAACTTTCTTCTGTAAAGAATGCCGTCTTGTGGGGCCTTTGATTTCAATAAATTCAGAAAAACAGATTTTAATATCCATGTTTTATCATCTTTAAAATACATATAAACGGGAAAAAAATTATAAGGCAAATGCAGGAAAAAAGGACTAAATTCTTAAGTAGTTTACGGCTTTGGGAGAAGAAATTTTTAGAAAATATCCAACCTCAGGATCATACGGTTAAACTATAAAACACGGCACCCGTGTTTTTGTAAGCAACGCCACTCAGCTATCATTTGTTTAATATTGTCTCATTTGTTGTCTGACGCTGCACATCCCGCAGGTTGTCGTACGTGGCGGTCAGTGTTAAGTAGTACATCTGTAATAGTGCATAACTGAAAAGACCTACGGCATTAATTTCACATAATTTTATTTATTATCCTCAAGGTATTTCAAGTATTATGAGACGTTCTTCGATTTGTGTAAAGATCAAAGTTTTAACCTTAAGAAGAGTGTTGTTTATAACTCGCCAAATTACACTTCATCGTCTCTTAAACAATATTTTTTTACGATTTTGTCCCGAGTAGGTACTCGGAAGTTGTGAGTACAAAATCATTTTGTGAAGATATTAATGTCATTTTTGCATTGTTACTGTATAACACTCTATTGAACGTTGATATTTAATTTGAGGTATTAGTAATAAGAGGACAAATAAACAGTTTGGGCAATAAAATATGTTATATTTATCATTCTCGTGTGGATTCATGTACAGGTTCAATCAAACTATAGAACACTAAGGCTCAATTAAATAATCGGTTCTGTTACAATTCAGACGTCTGCTCTAATGAAACCTTAGATAAAGGAGGAGCAATGATAAAGACAGGAGAGAGTGCTCTCAATCAAAACAGCGAAGGGGAATCCGCAGTGCCTCACAGAGGAGACAGAGTTGCCAAATCACCACTTCAGTGGCCACGAGCCAATGAACCTTACATTAAAACACGAGTTATTTCCACTAAATTAGTATTTACATTTGTTTATGTTGTTCTCTGCGTTAAAAGTATATATGAAATGAATGAATACATTAATTTTTTTATATAAATTAAAGGTTTAAGTCATCATTGGATAAATTAAAGTGAAGGCTGAATGAAGTTAAGCATTCGCGTTTAATGAAAGCGATTAAGAGAATACTATTGAAAATAAATTTATCTCATCGAATATTTATTTTCTGTTTGCCTGATAGGTGGTTCTCTGCCAGATATTTAACAAATAAATTATTCAAGATATAAAGTAAAGTATGGATGATAATTTAGATAAATTATAAATTTATCCGTCCACTTGTTTGTCCTGTTGTGTATTGTGCAGTACAATAAAATAAAAATATATCCTAAAATAGGGTAAAAATTTTTGTTGAATGCGCTTATAACTCTTTACGGAATTTTTGTTCNGGTAAAAATTTTTGTTGAATGCGCTTATAACTCTTTACGGAATTTTTGTTCAATTCCTGAATGTGTTGCTTGGTGTTCCAAAAATTCTAAATTCTAAATGGACATACAACGGTTCAAATTACTTTCTTTTGAGTTCTGAATTCATATATTCCATTCGATATTATGACCATAATTTTCCTTTTCGACATTATAGAGAATAATTTGTTTTGAAATATACTCATGAAACTATTAAACTTTTAAAATACCAATTTGTAGGACAAAACTCCCCTCTATTCTATTCTTTTGCAGCTAAGACGTTTTCAACAGATATCACCCCATTCCTTCAATCTCGAAGGCACAGTTCTGCTCCACTGACAGACTCAAAGAGAGCGCTGGGAAACATGGTTGACGCGTTTGCCACTCTCCGCACTGCCGTCGCCTTCCCGCTAGTGCACATGTACTAAACCCTCCACCGCCTCCGTCGCCGCCATTCACACTCCTTCACCTCCCTCTCATCGAAACCCCTTCCCCCCCTCCACCACCCTCACACTCCGTGCGAAGCGGTTATTCTGGGCCGCAGTGGCTGCAGAAACCGCATCCCCACCTCCGGCTCCGCCTCCACCGCCACCGGCGACGAACAGCCGAAGTACGCTGTGGGCCCCGACGGCAGCAAGCAACGCAGAAACAAAATGCTTCAAGTACACCGTCTAGCGCGAAATGAGGGCTGCGGCAACCACGCGTGCGCTCTCACACACTTCCGTTTCCAATCGTCTTCCTGTAAAAGAGGTTTCAGAATTTTATTTGCTCCGACGCAACGTCCATTAGAGCAAACATGTTTTTTTGTTTTACAAATTGAACGATTCCAAATACACATAAATATTCAATGACTGAATATTCTGAATAAACAGTCATAACTCATACATTCACTTACCAATTTTCCTCAGTAATGTTTTGACTCGTCAATTTAATTTATTTTTTTCTTAAAGATGATAGATCCTTTTTTAAGTTTAAATATTTTAAAAGCAATATTCTTTTCTAGATTCGAACGCTAAGCTTCTGCCTTCATCTTCGAGCTTCCGTGCATAGCAGTTGTTGGATTCACCTAATTGTCGCGTTACTCATTTCACTGGGGCCATTGCGTACGCACACTTCCAAAAGCGAAGTATATGGAAAGAACTTGGGATAAATGCTGATATATGTTCGGTCTATATTTAATCACTGATATACTATGATATTCTAAAAAAAACGATAACTGATAAAATCGATAACTGCCATGTAAGTGCTTCAGTCCGTACTCCGATGTATATCAAGGATTTCAGATATCTTCCTGTTGTTCTTAGAATTTTACATTTGCCAAAATAACACAATAATGCAAAAAGATAACACTTGTATCGAAATATTTGAGGATCCCTGCATATTCATTTGCCCCTGTTCGAAATAAAGTAACAAAATCTATATTTCCGTTATTTAAAAAAAAACTTACGGAAAATTAGAACACGCAGAAAACTGGCAGAATCTTAAACAGTGTTGTGTGAAAACGTCACCATTTCGGGTAAAATCCATCTATAAAATAATATTACAAACGTTATTTCAATTTCCTTACTCAGTTCATTCATTTTGCTCTCTTACGGCATCAAAAGATCTCGATCACAAAAGGCATCCCAATAATCGACTTATAGATTGACATCTTACTTGTCACTAATGTTCCCAATAAAATTAAGTGTTGTCATACTTCTTGGTTTTTAGTAATATTTCATTCAAATTTATGGATCCAAAATTATAATGAATATATTTCAGCGTACATTTTCAACTTCCATACGTCGTTTAACGAATTGTCTTGAGTTGTGTGATGCCGTTACAAAAGATACAAAAACAAGAAGTATAAAAAAATGTACTTCCTGACAAAAAGATTGATTATCTAGAAGTATTTGTAAGAAATATTCGTCGAATAATATCCCATAAACTAATTAAATGAAAAAGGGATCAGAAGAAGGAAACTGACGTAAACAATCCTTATTTAGACATACACGAAGAGGCGCTTACAAACAATAGATCGATTGGTTAGTGTGCGTGTCTTTTCTCCCTAGATTTCCCGAAACATTGACTTTTCACTTTCTAATTCGAGGTTGGTAGCTCATTAAATATATAATTCAACTGACCATAACGAGGTTTATGATCGTACGCCTTCATAAGTGCATCGTGTGTATTATAACCTTAGCTACAGCATTCTGTTTGAAATCCCTCTAGCAAAAGAATATGCAAAATCTGGACCTGAATACTGTTCAGTTTCTGTATTCGTAGTCCCGGAGTAAATTCTCTTCTCGGAAAACTTTTCGTTTGTTAAAAGTAACTTTAATTATCTATTATCTTTTCACTGTCAAAATTATCATCATTTTGACAAATTGGACTAGAGTTTTGAAGGTGACAAATTAAAGGATAGTCTAATTCACCGATGTAATGAAAATAAAAGTATTGTTGCCTTCGATAGATTTAGTATAAATTTACTTATTTACTTATTTATTTATTTGAAAGTGAATTATCAGCAACTAATTGTGCCAAATACATGAAACTTAACATAAGTTCGATTTAGAATTTAGAATAAATTAAATGTTTTTGAAGATAAATCGAAAAATATTTTTTATAAAATATTAGATATTGTTACTTTTTAAATTGCGAAAGGGCCCATAAATTTTAATTCCTTAGGGTCGAATAAGGTAAATACCATTTTGAGAAGTATATTTTGAATCATGAAAATTTCATGTATGTGCTAGAAAAATACTTACGAACCATAAACTTTCAGTATTGTGATAAATTTTGAGAGAATATGTCCTTTCCACTTGGTTTCCTTGAAAATATGTTGTTTTTTTAGATTTAAACATTTATATTCAAAACAATGTTAAAAATAAGTACAGGAGTAGAGTCGAGACGTATAGATATCTATATAAATGCGGTGTCTAGAATTGTCACGATACTGTCGATCAAGCTCAAAGGACGCCGGCGTTCAAAACGTGCAAAAATGTAATAATAATAATAATAATAATAATAATAATAATAATAATAATAACTGGGACCGTGAAATTAGAACGGACCACACAGTTGCTGCTAAGAGACCGGATATCACCCTTCACTTCAAGCAAAAAGAAGAAGTTTTTCTTATTGACAATTCTATCCCACTATCCCACAATCTACAGACAGCGTATCAAACGAAGATTGCAAAATATGGTGATTTCGCATTTGAAATCAAGAGGCTGTGGAAAGTAAAAAAA
>NNCF01127069.1:169025-205057 GCA_002313205.1 Laupala kohalensis | reverse complement strand
CTTCAGTAAATCTTCAAATATAACATCGTATTACATAAAAAATTAAAACAGTTCATTCAGTGCATTTTAATGCTACAGTCTTCTGTAGCATTGAAAGATATAATACTGTAAACATTATGTTTTACAATTTTTTTGATTCAACTTATTATGTCATTATATTGTTAATAATAATAATAATTTTGAGAACTCATTTATAAAATCGTAAATACTGTTCTTTAAACTCACTCGCGTTGACGTTCATTATGTTCAAAATGTTCAACGAGTTTTATAGTGCTTAGCTGGTTGCATCTGAGAGCCCGGCGCAGTTTCGTCCGGATTATACGGACGAAACCAATAAATCGCCCCCCCCCCTCCGATAAAATTTAACTAGACAATTTAGAGTTTTGTAAAGAGTTTTTTTTAACTTGAATAAGTAATTATTATTACTTTTTTCTGTTGTGGATAATTTTTTCATGTTTTCTTCACCCTTTAGCGCAACGCTCTCTCTCACCGACATAGGTATTCCCAGTTTTTCGTCAGATAGAATTTACCAAATATTGTCTTTCGTGCAGAGATTTTACCAATAAACCATCACTGATTTCAGATTATACATTTATTGTTTATATTCGAGGTGCGTTCTGTTCATCGAGAACACGAGTTTGTGTTTTGATCTAACCACAATGAGGTTAGCTATGAGCACAGTCGCATTTTCTTTGGACAGAAGTCGGTATACTTCTTTGTGAACAGTCAAATAGTAATTATTTCACTTTCTGCGAGCCACGGACAGAACTCATCGTTTCTGTCTAACTAAAACTAACGTTTCTGTCATCGAACTAAAAAATCATTTTTAAATTTTTTAAACAAAATACAACATTACATTAAGATAATGATAATAATTAAAATTATATTATTACTATTATTATGAGGATTGGGTTACAGTTGTTTTAAATACATCCCTATTAATGGAAGGAATAGATTTTTCGTAGGGGAGGAAGGATGAACATATTTAATAAAAAAAAATTCAAGGTTACTATTTCCTATGAGGAGTGTCTTTAATAGAAGATGATGCCCCACTCGCGTGGTTCAGGTGGTAGTGTTGTCGCTTCTCACCAAGTCATTCCGGGTTCGATTTTCGATGGGGCCAGAAAATTTGTAACTTTTCACATTAATGTCCCAGTTCATATAGCTGTGACTACTGAAAACTCTATCTTCTTCTCTCTATCCAGCTCCTCCTAGTATCAATAACTAACTCCTAACCACTTCTACTTACTAACCACTTCTACTAACTACTAACTACTAACTACTTCTACTAATTGTTACTACTGTATGCAGTCCTTTTCGTGTTCTTATCGCATGCTTTGAAATTCTAAACAAAGCTGATACTGCAAAAAAATTCTTTGCTAGTGTGCCTACAAAAAGAGACGGTAGGCCGAACTTGGCCCGTTGGTCGTAGTTTGACGAACCCTAGTGAAGAGCCGCAGATGCTTTGTAGATAGTGTTGTCTTGCTAGTGTACTGTTGCATTGTCTTGGAACTGAACTTGATGCTCTTTGCCGTAACTTTCTTGTTGTTCTCGTAAGCCCTTTGTGAAGGTTTAAAGCGTAAAAGAGGTAGGAGCTAATCCACTGGATCTTCTGAGTGTGTTCGGAAACTTGTAGCAATTGCTTGGAGTGAAAGATCTCCCACCGTTAACGAAACAATGGGTCTTCTGCTACAAAGAGATTAAGGATTCAGTTGAGTGATAGAATCTTAAATAATTGCTTTAAAGCTATATTAAATTGAGTCTTCAGATTCCGTAGATTAGTTAAGTTCTCAAATTTAATTGATTTCATAAATTGTAGGAAACATTAGTTTCAACGGTTTGCTTCTGGATTTGTGTTCAGGTGTAGAAATTGCGAAGAGGTCACTTTGCTAGAGGAGTACAGTCAAGAATGGACTCAAGGTTGTGTTAGATGATGAAAATGAAATATTTAGAACACGTCTACGGAGGAATAGAACCTGCACTCTTCCAATCTGGACAAGGTTTAGGAGTTATAGCACTATTACTTCCCCCTTAGTGGAGTATTACATACCCAGGATATGCTGCTTTACTTTACTTTCCAATAATACAGTATCTATAAAAAAGTTCTGTAAACGATGGGGAAAAAATCGAGACTTCCTCGGATCATTGCGAATTGACATCGGGAGAGAATATTCTCAATTGCTGTGATACCCCAATGTATGTATATGTGCATGATATGAATTGGTTCCTCCGATCACTCAGGAACAAATTTATGCATCAAAACAAACTTGAGAATTGACTTCGAAGGCATTGAGAAGAAGCCTATTTCTGGACAGATAATATCGACTTCATTTACACGTCGCGCTCCACTTCCGGTTATCCGGTCCGATGCAAGAATTCAAGTTGTCTTGGACGCGTCTTTGATTTAGATCAGCCTACGAGGCAATGGCAAAGAGTATTTGAATGTCTGAGAGGATGATAATAATTCAGGGAAATAGTATTTGAATTTGCAGACTTGTAGGTATGAAGCAAACTTCGTAAACTTTTTATATTTTTATTGCAATGTAGACTCTTTATGAGTATGATCTTTTTAACAAATATCTTTGGAAAGTTGAGTGAGGCACACTCCAGACTTTTTCAACTTAATATAATTAACAACGCATATTTGTATCACGATATTTTATATGTATCAAACGTATGGAGTTTAATGAAATTAACGTGTTGGAGGAAATTAAATACACAACTTCTATCTTGCACATATATATTTTCTCTCGAAAAATTATTATCCGCGGGAAAGAAACTGAAGACATATTTAGGGAACCCACTAAAATTATTTGCTACATCATGAATAGGTCCCGATGAACTGCATCGATTTCCTACAAAAGCAGAAGATTGACGGGAACATCAAACCCTAGTTGATCCAAGTGGAATTGGTCATGATGGACGAAGCGGTTCTGCGGCTTGTTTTCTCGGGGGATTCCAGTTTCTCCTTTCATTCATCATCTACCTTTCACTATTCATCTCTTCACCCACTCACTTTCCTGGGAACAACTTGAAGTAAGCACGCAATACGGATAATTTTCCTTGTTATTATATCTTTGCCTCGTTTCAATCATAATTCATGCTACTAGATAAAAAATAAATTTTAATTTTTGTCAAAGAAATCATCAAAACTTTAGCATACGGAACCAAACGAACAATACACACAAGGTTGGAAGAAACGCTGAAAAGAAATTTTAATGCACGTAATATGACCGAAATATTAACTAGATAATTAAAAATATTATAAAAACATCATTAAATCAGCATTGTATGGCACTGTACAGTGGTATGCATTAGATCGTATAACAGCAATAATGAAATGCAAACTGTCATGATACAAACTGTTTGTGTCTCTAGTCAAGTTGCATCTTTGAGAGAAGACATGTATCCGAAGATTACTCGTGAAAATATTAAAAAGTTATTACGTACACATACCTTAAAGGTATTTTAAATTTATGAATTTATTAAGAATATCTGATTTACTAAAAGTACTATTATAGTGCTTGATTAATACATACTAGATATAAGNACTAGATATAAATTATTTAAATGAGAATATCATTTTAGATTGTGTTATTTGTGAAATGTTTGACTAAACATTCCATTATCCGTGGTCAAATTCCATTGTCATTACATACAATAATATCAAATGCATTGATAAGGAATTAGTGTGCACTGATTAAATTCAATAGTGTTGCGTTGACGTTTTATTAAATGATTTCTATCCATTTCCATTTCTAAAATGGTGAAATAGGGGTTGGATTGTTTCATGAATCTACTCACCATAACTCTGAAGAGACTAGGCCAATTTCAACCAAACCTGACACACAGATTTTTGACTATATGACAAAAAGGACTTTTGAGAGTAAGACATCCCTGGCAACGTTAAGGATGAGTTGGGAAGAGAGTGACATGTTCAAATAATGAAAATATCCGATATTAGATTCGAAACAGTGTTTTTCGGTGTCGTTGAGATGAATAAGGGCGTCTCCGATGCTTTGTAAGTTCACAGTTAGTCAATACTGCAGATAATATACCCTTTGCATCCCTAGGGTAGGGTTGGGAACGTAGTACAGGTAAAGAACGACAGATATTAATGTTGAATACAGCATTTTTTAAGATGCAGAAGAGCAGAGTAACACTCTTAATGTCACTTAAGTCCATGGTCTTCCCCTGTAATGAAAAATACTCACATTGGGAAGGGAATGAATAGAGGATGAAAAGAAAGATTAACTAAAATGACTCAGATTAGTATTGAGATCATAGTTTTTGGGTCATCTGAAATTCTCGAAGACATTCTCGAAGAACCTTAAGTCCTCAATAAGCCCGTATATACCCCAGCACCGCAAGAGCAGGGGATGCTATGAAAAATTATCGGACATGATAGATACCAGTGACGAGTCCACATTTTTGGTGTTACTGAGTTGACAGTGAAATCCCGATATCGTATAAGACTAAATTCAGTCCTCATGACAGAAACACACCACCAGCACCCTTTGCGGAGGGGGGTGGAAATAGATTTATTGATAAAAAGAATTTAAAACCAATTTTGAAATATACAAAAATGAAAATTGCATCGGATCCATACTTAAAGGGTTGGTCAGATGTTTAAACAACCAATGCCGTTACATTCAAGTTGAAATCACAAAGGGGCACGGTTTCCATAGAACTGGGAATGAGTAGAACGAGACGCAATAATAACGTAAAATACCAATATTAGGGGTGAGTACATTTTATTCGTGTACTCTGAGATGAATAGTTCCAATGACATTATGTACCCTTCAGACCACGTGAGGTGCATGCCACCCTTAAAGATGGGGTTAGGAAAATAGTAACACGAAAAAATCAAAAATATACGCTATGAAAGGTTTTTACAAATTGGGAATATGCGAAAGAATAAAGCAGCAGACATTACAAAATTTACGTGAGTAGAGCCGCGAGGACTCTAGTATTCTTATAATTTTAAGTTGTATTTTTGAGGAAGTTTTACCTTGTTCGCTGGTATGAAAACTTTTGGATTCTTACGTAGCTTAAAACTTATTTTGTAAACAATATCCAAACATTAAAAAAATATATTCTACGGCGACAGAAAAATATAACAGCAGTTAAAATGATACACGAAATAAGAAGCCGTGCGAAGTTTTCACTGTCATACTGGTATAAGAAGAGCAACGGATGGCCGTGTTATCGTGAAAGCAGTAAACAGCACATACGACAGTAAATACGTTTTCTGTTTTCAAGATAAGTAAACTTAATAAAAACTTTATTTTCAAATTTTAATCTTTTTAGCAACAACATTTTTCATTCTGTAGACATAATTGAAACATAATACGAAACGACCTTACTTTCACAGACTCCATTTATTTCTAATTAAATTATTTTTACTATGTTTTGACCTCCACTGTGGACTATCATCTGGCAAATGCTGAACTGAAGGAACCATGAGTAGCGTCAGCCAGAAAGTAGGTGTGAGCTAGCTATGTTTTTCATATAATTATCGTGCGATCAGTATCCCCAGCAAAATGTTACCTCATTTTGACAATTGGTTTCATATGATGAGAAAAAAGGTATCCTTAATAAAAGTTTTCTCAAGATGAAATTTGATGTTTAAACATACAAGGGTTGCGTGAATAAATAGTATATGGAAGAAATAAATGCATAACCAACCCTACGTGTACGTAAGAATCTGTGAAACCGGTACTTTCACAGATTCTGTGAAACCGGTACTTTTCATATTGTAGTATTGGTGAATGGGAAATGTAGCATGCTACTGAAGCTTATCTACCTGGAGCGATAGGAGATAGGAGTTGGGTGTTGAGTTATTGTTAGTACGTGGGCCACTTAATTGGGTTTACCTACAAACTTGGTTAAATATATTTTTAACTTTATTGTTAGCAGAAATAATTTAATTTAAAGATTACCTGATTTAGAAACTCTAATAACGTTTCCTCATTTAAATAATTTATATTAATAACTTGAAGATAATATAACTCTTTTTCCACGGTCGTGAAAGAATATGACAATATAACTTTGAATATCATTTTAGTTTACTATTTTAGTTTCAGAATTCTTCGCAAAAACTCTCTTTGGAAAAGGACTGTTTTCCCGAACCATTGTTTGGATCCTAGAAGAATTCGCCTCTTAAAATTATATGTACACCGTCATCATCTGACAGTACGCAGTAAGCACAGAAGATATATCTTTCACAATGTCATATCTAGGAAAAAATATTAAACCAGATGAGATCACTGAACTACAGATTCAGAAACTTAACCAGGAAAAAAGCATTCTATTCTCTTGCAGTTAGAACCAATTCATTGTGTGTTGAGGAATTCAAGATAAGAATTCCATGCATCAAACAAACACACTGAAGTGCATTGGTGCGGACAGAGATCATTAGCGGAGGGGACCGGTCCGCGAGGAACAAAGCAAACATCCAAGATGGAGACCATGCGCATTCTGTGTTAGATGGCGGGATTAGTCCGCGACGTGTTCGAAAGAGCAGTGAAATTTCAGTCACTTAACAAAAGTTTTTTACTACTGTATTTGGATAAAAAAGTGATTCTGAGGACTTGAATGAGCATCAACATAATGCTATTTACGCTTTAATAAATTACTCTTTTGTTTTCTGAAATTTTAAATTTTCTAAGTGATGAAATAAAGCATGCTAGGAAAAGAACCAGTTAAATACTGTTAACTCCGGATTATCCGCGAGTGCGTGGTTACATATCCACGCTTTTTTGTCATTTTGTGGCTTTTCCGCGGAATAAGGTTATCCGCTGCGATCGCGCCACCCAATTCCGAAGATAATCAGGGGGTTTACTAAAATGGATAATATTTCAGAATATTTTTCTAAATAACAAACATCACATCCAATTCTCGATCAAGACTATTCTATTTAAGGAAAGTATTTCATAAAATCTATAGTGTTCGCAAACTCATTTTACTGACAGTAATATTGAGGTCGGAATATTTTCAAGACAATGCAAGAATTGGTATTTTTCTGAATAAATAATAATAGGAGATAATACGTTTTTGAGATGGACTACTCGTATTATTACAAAATACCATCCGTAACACATTAAAGGTTGAAGGAGAATTGCTTCTTGTGCTGTTCCTGGGAAAGATGATTCCAATTTGGTTTAAAATAAAACTGATAAATTACTCCATTACACTCGTTCATTCATATTTTGAAATGGAATGAAAGATGGCGCTGCCGAGAGGGGAGGGGTACTGCTCCGTGTCCTTCGCTCAGAAGCCGTTGGGAAGTGCGTCCGGTCGCTTGTCATACGGTTGGTCTGGAGGGGGGTGGGGAGGAGCGACCGAAATAGGCGGCCGTGACCACTCTGAGAAGCGGGGAGAGACCCGTCCACACTCCTTCTCTTTCTCTCAAGCAGACCGTCGTCGCTGCCCTCTCACACAACGCCGGTCCCCACAATCCACAAAGCAGGCGCCATTGCCTGGGCATCCCCAAGACATGATACTGTGACAATTGCTTTCACTCGTTCACGAGCGAAAGTTTCGTAATCGCCGAAAATCTAATTTAAAATAAAATTTACTCGCATATCACACATTTCAGCCCTCCTTTCACTAAAAATAAATAAAAATATTTTGAACTACATCTCTACATGTCCGTGAGATTACGTAGCCAGCTAATTGGATTGACCAACTATTACATTCATAATTTCAAATGATCCAGGTTCAATTTAAAAAACGGCAAATAACTATTATAAACAATAATTAAACAATTATATGACAAATTAACAATTACAACTAAAATTATTTTCAATTAAAATTATTAATTTCGTACAAACTAATTCCAGAGTTCTCACCACTTCCATGTTATATTTTCATTTGTAAATGTAGAACACAAAGACAAAATATAAAAAAAGGAGCAAACCACGGCGCTTGTATTCACCATAAGCGACGATCCAAGTCACTGTCTAGGAGCAAGCTCGTTGCTTAACATCTAATTCCTGTAGCTAATGGGGTTTCAATTTAACAAAATTAAACTAAAAATTCTACAGTCAAATTTTGATTTTTTTAAATTCACGATTAGCTTATTATCAAATGTTCTAACAAGCATTGACATGCATGAAAATCTTCTCACCATTAAACTATGAATTACGAGTATTTTGATTAAGTTATTGCACACCCATCCCATCAAATTTATTGGGAAAAAATCAATTCGTTCAAGATCTCTGTAATAATAGGCGAATGGAAAATGGCATGATTGTGACCAATTAAGTTCTAAAGTTACTAAAGTTTAGCTGCTAGATAGGGTACTCTAATGTTTTTTAGGTGGATCATGGTTTTATAATAAAATTGGCGGGATTATTTTGAGAACTGTCTATCAAAGCCAAAATTAAAGAATTCGGTCTTTAAGAAACACAACCGTCTCATTAACATAAATGCAGGGGAGTGTTAGAATATTAAATTCCTTAAATAATAGAGTTTGGGGGGTGTGATTTATATTATCCGAACAATCCTCTTTAGAACTAGTAAAGTTCGGATGCTCTGACCGGAATTGCCTCAATCAGTAGCGTAATCAGTAATGCAGTACCGTAAATGGGAACAAATATTTGCAAAATAAACGCAACGCAAAATATGTGGACTAACTACATTAACTAACATTCGGAATGCGTAACAAAATTTTCTTAATTTGGAATTTAGATTATCAATGTGACAATTCCATTTGAGGTTGTTTTGAATATGGAGACCAAAGATTTTTTGTGACTGTATTTAATTGTGTTCCGTGTAACAAAAAAGTACTTGGGGTAAAGATTTCGAGATACTATTGAGAAATGACACAGACATGATTTGTCTGTGTTTACAAAGAGGCGATTTGCATGGAACCAAGCCGAGAGGTTAGACAAAACGTTTTGAGCGGTGACATGTTCACATAGTAAATTAGTGTCGTTAGGAAAAAGAACTATTTTGCTATCTGATGTGGAGGATGACATGACGTTCACATACTACAAAAAAGAGGATAGGGCCGAGAATTGAATCTTGGGGAACTCCACGAGTAAGTGCCTTTGTTTCTGGAAAGCAATGCTGAAGTACTTATTTTGAACATACTATACCTTTAGAATAGGTCTTTTTTGAATAGGATTTTTAGCATTTTAGTGGCACTGAAAATATTTAATTTGTTTTTAAATACGAATTGTCAAATATATAACGAAGAGAAATAGCGGGAAAAATAAGTTTTAGGTTGATTTTTAGTAACTGATACACCTTTATTGTCATGCAAACTCTAGTTTATGCAAATTCCACACCGAAATATTCGTATAGGTAAACACAATCCATGTTGATAACATTTCATATTAGTTCAAGGGATTGAGTTCTTAAAGAGAATGGATGTAGCTTTTTAGTTATTTATATCCAAAATTTTAATTGGTATTACAATTATTACGTACATCGTGTGGCTTGACTGTGAAGAGACTAGACCTCTGACAACTCCACACAATCATTGCTATAGCTCACATCAGGAGTGTTCCCTGGGGAGTAGAGGCAAAGGGAGTGAATTAGTGTAGGGAGATAATTAATAGCAGGCGAACCGGTGTCACTGAGAATAGCTGACACAATCTTGCCCGTGGCGGCGATAGGGGACCCGCAGGGCTTGCGACGAGGGGGAGCCCCGTGGTTCTGAGGGTCCTACCGTGGTAAGAATATTAAAATAAAAGATAAAAAAGGAACAAAACCAGATTTTGCATGACTTGATAGAAAATTTTAAACAATTAATTATCATCTTAAATGTATTTCTGTAACATAAATTGAGTAGAAACGTATTTTCATAACAAAAATATGATTTAATTTAAATAAGGTATACGTTTATACAATTTTTGGTTACTAATGACTTTGTAAGTCAGACAGGAAATCAAGTTTAGTGGGTATGCGCCGGCTCAGCGCATCGCAACAGAAGCGTCCGACTTATCAACTTTATTCTAATAATTCTCTTTTGAGTTTCTGTTTCCGGCAAAGAAGAAAATCATATAACTTAGGAAAGCTAGTAGGAAATTACAGTGAGACTGGTATAAACTATAAAAACAGAATTTTCAGTAAAATAAAAAATAGTAAAAGAAGTAACAGTGCAAATTATGTTTTATATTGACTAACTTAGTAGTTCATTTAAAATGTATACGTGATAATTGAATATAATTATATGTCATGTGACCAATTTTTTTAAGGAGGAGGGGGGACACATGGAAAAGCTTGCGAGGGTGCCCCCGAATCCTTACCACCACCACTGAATCTTGCTTTGACTATTTCGACAAGTATTTCAATTCGATCAACTGAGATTTCAACTGATATACCAGGGGAGGGGGTATGCGAGCGCACTACTCTCAAAACGTTGGTCCAAACCAACTCTAGTTTCGAAAATTTCAATTATGGCAAAAAATTATATAAGAATGATTGTATTACACATATTTTTTCTTAATTTTCAATCGTTCTTTTTTAATTACAGTTTAATCTGTAGTACAAGAGGTTACTATGTACCACTACCCCCAATAAAAAGATTAATTTTATTATAATTTGTAGAAAACAATCGTAGTCCAGCATTTACCTCAGAAATTTCAGTCAATATGATTTTTCTACATGTTTATCAAATACGAGAGATGTCTCTCTCATTCATTTGTTGGTTTTATCTGACAGGGAGAACCGTGTATCTAAATAAATTATTAGTATACTTACTGCTTTATAAAGAAGATACACTCTATATAAAAACAATATTATATATACAGTTTCCGTGATATCTAAAGAAACAGAAAAGATATTCCTGTTGAAAATCACACAATGTTCAAGAAGAGAGGATTCGTTTCCATGATCTCATGGTCTTCAGAACATACAGAACGGAGACGCTACCACAATGTTACCACTCTCACTGAGTGGAATAATTCATTAATTTGAAATCCAGGTAATGATTTGAGAAAATAATACTCCTTCGTTTAATATCTTACTCATTTTCAACGTTTAAATTACAATAAAATATTATAGCTTCTTATTTTATAAATAAAACGGAAATATCAATTACAAATAACCATATATTCATACTCTCAACAATTTCACATTATTTGGCAATTTATTAATAGAACTAAAGTCAAACTTCGTATCCAAAGAAGATTAAACTACTGTAGAACGCAGCTTTAACGTTCTCGTTCTTTGCGTTTTACGTTTACACATCATTTCGGTCCCTTCAGTTTTCCTACATCTATAATGAAATTTAAACATATGTATAAGGTCTATAATAATTAATAAATATAAAAAATGGGATTGTGAGAATGTATTTTACGAGAATAAAATACAGTTCATTACCTCCAACCTCGGAGATAATGTTCAAAAATCTGAAATGATTGATGTGAACATGTGACCCTCTTCTCGGTTAGATGAGACACCGTCCGAATAATACGTAAAAAATTGCGTAACAGAGTACGAAAATCTCTAAAGTATTACGATTACGGTAGACTTCTGCTTAAGTGCAATGGAATATAACACTTATCAAAGCATAATCGAAATATGACAAAAATCTCTCAGAAAGCTTCTTACTAGCAAAATTATATATTGGACACATACTTTTCTCTATTTTTATCATATTATGAGTCTAGTTTTATCGAACGCCTTGGGATGAGAAAGAGACCTGAAATTCATCATAACTTTTAATAAAGACATATTACACTTAAAGGATGATTAATAAAAAATCTCCAATTTAAAAAAAAAATAAGAAGAATAAATCGACACTGATCAATTAGTAAAAGGAAAAGAAGACGAAGGTCTAAGTGGTGTAGGACTCTATAATTAGATTTCCGAGCACAAAAACGAATTCTTTCGAAATGAGGGAATTACTATATTGTATACTTTAAAGAAATTCTATTCCAAAAATTACCTAGGTTGACTGTTATAATAATTAAATCTTCTATTCATCTATATAAAAGTCAGAAGAACTGAGATTGTAGGAAATAACGCATCTTAAATATTCGAGCAAATATTTATCCCTGAACAGTAATGAGGCGTTTTTCGTGTTACAATAAATTATCTTAGACGTGAAAGAAAAAGCATAACTTAAATAAGGCACGAAGAAGTCCCCAATCGTTGCCAAGTTGAAAAGAGTATTTCTTTATTTATTTCTCGCCCAACCCCTTAATGTATTCCGACCAAAGTCGGCTGTAAAGACTTATCTTATGGCGCCAAATTATGTTCCTTGGAAGAGTGTGAGAAATATATTTCTACATTCACGCCAAACAATTGGCAAAGCTACTCAACTTTCATTTCTGACATTGTTAAAGTGCATCAATTTCTGTTTTAACCATATTATTTCCCTACCTTAAAGTTGAATGATAGAATATTCGAAAGTTTCGTGGAAGTACACACGCTAATTAATAATTCTAACATTTACTACTTATAATACTATAGACAAATAATACAATAATACTATAGACAAAATTGTTATATTTCGCTCTTTACTTCAATTGCAAACAAACATAATTTTATGAGGATATTTAAGTCATAAATTCGATGATACGCTACATAGAACTGTCATTAATTCAATATTATTAAAAAAACCTAATATTTAAAGGAAATTATGCCATGTTTCATCTAACATAATGAATGCCAGACATTAGGGACTCACTTGAGAATTTCGGAAACGTACTCTCGCCGACTTACAGATTAAAGAAGAATATCTCTAACTGTTGGTATCATAATTGCGTTTGAAAGTAAACAATTGTTTTCTGAATATTCCTGACACTATTTCAATATACTCCACTCTATATCCAGCGTAGGTTTTTATTTTTCAAGCACCGAGCTATGATTGTGAACAATCGTGTTTTGCCGGCCTGTATCCCCGCAGGCACAACGCACCGTATGCATTTTTTCAAATTAAATGCCACGGTATTTTAAATGAAAGACCAATATAGATAAAATTGCTTTCAGTTGATTCTAGACTCAAACAGAATGTAAATATACCTAAATATGAATAAATGTATAGTTGGCGATCATTATGTTCCTTACTTTCAATGAAAAATTTAAATTATAATCCACTCGATTACTCGATAAAAAAGGAACAAAGGACATGATAAATTTGATTCATAATATAGACGTAAGAAAATAACCATCAATTGATTAATAATATGTGCCAGATAATTAAGTACACGTGTTATTCAATTTAGAATTTTAACCTTAATTATTTAGGTACATCGCGTTTAGCAAAGGAAACTGTTTGAAAATAATTAAATATTATTTTAGCTTTCTTACAATTCTTGATTAATTTTCATGTCAGTTTAAATATTTTTTCATGTTCTAAATAGATAAATATTGAAAAGAATTCAGTGCACATTTATGAGAATGATCAGTCTATTCTCTTTTGTAAGGATAACAGGTAATCATTCAACTACGATTATCAAATGTAGTTCCGTTCACATTCGCTACATGTGGTATAAAGTCCAACATAAAGAAAACGTTCCCTTGAAAAATGGAACCATTTCTTCAAACTAATAATTAAAATACAAATATAACTTGTTATACAATATGTTCAGCATTTTTATTAATTTTTCAGTAAATGTAAAGAGGATTATTGTTGAAACTTTCCTGTATCCGTAGAACCCGTTTTATCCTTTTCTGTTAACACAGTACTGAACCTTTGTGTTACGTATAGTATAATGGTCCAGTAATACACAAGTCTTGGGAAGTGGTTTGTACCTCGTTTCGTTATTGGTTCTTCAAAAGAGAAAGGCAGCTTATCGAGTGACATTAAAAGAATCGTATTGTGGCGTCCGTCCGTCAGACACAAGCCACCGCCTCCTCCCTCCGCCAGCCGCCACTAACAGCGCCGCGCCGACCTGTCGGCCGTCGCCGCTGCCTCCACCGAAGCAGCCAGTTGTTATTTCGGCAGCCGACGCTCGTGTGGCGGAAGGGGTCGGAGCACCGGGGGAACCTTGTAGAGGAGACAATGATAGCGCGAGCGACGCCCGGGACTTCCCCGACCCCCAACCACCACAATGCGCTCCTCTGCCCCCGTAACCACCCATCCGACACTCCCCCAATAACCACCTTCACCGCAGGCACTTCACACGCGCGCTACATCACGCTTACATACGTACAGAGGCGGATCCAAGGTTTGATTTTGGGAGAGGTCCATAATGAAAACAAGTTTCCTATCATTCATAAATCGTGCAATGTTATTATTGCACATTTTATTAGGATATCAATAAAAGTATTTCATTATTAATTTATAGTACTGATAAAGCACCACTATTTTAATAACAAATTATTTATTTTATCTTATTTTATGTTATGATTTACACTTTATCGATTATCTTTCTATGGTTCATTTTATCGAGGTAATTTTCTGTTAGATAAGTGTCTCGGAATATCCCTGGAGTGCTCGCATACTAGAAGCAGATAAATAATGCTGTATTATACTAACGTTACCATGTTGGAGTGGAAATCTATAAAAGCAAAATAAGTCATATGTTTTTCCTATGAAGTTGTCTTTTTAACGTAGATTTTACTAGTTGTTGCTTTCAATGGGTGCACTGAATTTTTGTCGAAGTAAAAAATAAACTTTTGTATTTCTATCTTTTTGGATTTCGCCACCCCCTGGTTCCGCCATTGCATACGTACACAGAGAAATTAAAGTGGAATCTATAATATGAGTGAATATATGGAGTGTTTGCGATACCGAAATAAAATCAGTGCGTGAGGAATTGATCCGAAATGTTGAACGACTCTTCAGCTTTATTTGAAAGCGCAGTGTGAAGTATGGTTAATACTTTAGGTTCCAGAAACATAAGGTAGACATAACACCCAATTGTCATTTAGTAATAAAAACTATATTTCAACGCTTCTGTTGAGGATGAGTAGTGAAAAAATACACATAATAATTAGTTATATATTCTCTCAATGGAAACTCACAATTTAACTTCATTTAAATTTATCTTAGTAAATGTCAACTAAATACAGGTACATTTTGTATTTACTCTTTCATGCTTCTGATACAAATTTAACGAATATAAGAGCGTTAAAAAATATTAGTTGCTTTAAACTATGTATGAAGTAACTGCATCAGACCATGAAAATCAAGTTGATATTGATTTACCGGTAGATTGAGCACTGCTTCCGTCTGTAAGTATAAACGTCGACCGTACAAAAGCAACAAAAGGCGACGGGAAAACTAAAGACGCGAATAGATTAATTCGATAGTTTGCGTCGATAGAAAACAGAATCAGTAATCCAGCATCTGAAAGTTGTTGAGTTATCCTTGAGACATTTAGTATTGATCTGCTTTTTACAAGAAAAACTGTAAGACAACGCTGGCTATTAGCTAGTTTTAATGTCAAGCAAATTTGTAATCATAAATTCAGATTTTCGGAACACATCCCGAAGAAAGTTTAAAAAATACTTGCCATGTAATCATAAAAATAGTAATATTCCGAGGAGCGAGAGTGCGCGCTTCACCTATATCACAAATTTTATAAGTTGGAGAGAAAAATGAGAATATGCCTTATATTGTAATTTTTAATATAAATACAAGTTCAAATAATGTGTTTCTTTATTTAATAGCACAGAACTGAAACGTGTTACAAATCGTACGAATATTGCTATGAACGTTTCTAGAGAGAGAGAGAGAAACTCGTGTAAACTGAGTTTAGAATCCAACGAGCAACATATCACATAACTAAAGTCAATGGTTTGCAGTACTAAATACAGCGTAACTACATAGAATATCATGGTATATTCATCAATAATGTATCAACACAATTTATGCAATAATTTGACTCTAAATATGTTACTTACGTTTGTTGAATGTTTTTCCCTGAAAATTGTACAAATATTTATAGATCTGTGAGAAATAAGACTTCGTTTTGAGTTTCCAATCCATTTTAAACGAGTCTCTATGTTCATAGTAACTTCGTCAAATAGCCATGATATTTGTTACCAAAAACATTCGACAGACTTAGTATATAAGTTTGGTCATGAAATGTTTTGGAGTAAGAATATGTTGAATTATGAAACATAATAAAAAGTTATGTATCCTTAAAAATTAGTGAGTTTTCGAAAAAAATCTCATTCCTTACTCTCCCTTTTTAAGAGCGCATGTGTTGAGGTGTATAAGGTGGTTCAAATTACATAATAGAATACGCCTTCGCATTAAGCGGGAATAATATCTTTAGCATCATTTTTTATACTGTACATGTAAAAAAAAATTTCCATTTTCACAATGTTAGGTAATAATAATGTTCAACTATTAGTAAAAAATTAATATGCATATCATTGTCGTTTTTTTTATCTTTTCGTAATTCTATCATTTTTAGGAAAATATTTTCTTAATTTGTACTTCGCATTGTAGTTATTTCTGTTTCTGTTAAAATACGCTGTTTATTTCCCCTAATGACTTCGTAATGTTCTACAACTTAGTAAATACAACCAAAAATAATAACAACTCAAGAAGTATTTTCAAGTATTATTTTATAAGTTAATTGACATAGGTTATTCTACAGAACAGTGCAATTAACTCTCAAAATCCCGACTAGAAGAATTCATCTCTTATTTGTGTCGAAACTAATCATTTCATTTTCAAGGATTATGTACTTAATGCAGTGTATAATAATATATAATGAAGATTACATAATATAGTATAATAAAGTTAATATACTCAAGAAAATGTATTTATAAATTATAATGTGAATTTATATTTCATAAAGTAATATAAATTATGCAGTTTATATTGCTTTATATTTAATAATATATTTCATTTAATAGTATTTTTGGCACTACGTATTTCAATTTCGAAACAAAAATAATAAATATATTACATTTTATCTAACTTGGAAATAAAAATTTAAAGAATTCTTCCCTCAGAACCAATACAAACCCTTACATTAAGCGTAGAACGATAAACATGGAGCTTGCAGCCATGTTTAGACTTGAGTTGAGAGAGCGTATCTGACGAGCGTAAGGAGACGCGCTTCTACAAACTAGGGAAGCTTGAAAGAGAGAGACGAAAACTCAAGCAACGCTCTCATCAAAAGCAGCTTTGAGCAGCGGCGGCGAATGCAACCAACAGGCGCTTTGTGCAGACGATGAAGGTAACCATTGACTCTCCCTCTCTCTCTCTCTCTCTCTCGCACTCCAGAGAAGATGAGCAGAGAGAAAAGGAAGATTCTTTACAGGGAGGAACTACGTCGCGCGAGATGAAGACCTCAGAATTCACTCCATTGTATCCTATCGTGTTTCAAAAGCATTTATTTCACGGGTCCTGATTTTCAATTTCTTTTTATATTTATTTATTGAACCCTGACATCTTTATCTTTCGACGCTCCATCGAACAAAAAGTCTTCCATGGGTCTTTTGATCTTTTACCGTGTATAATTTGTAACTGACAGAAAACTTGATTGTTTTTTTGGTTCTCTTATCTCTTCTTATTCCTCATATTCACTTTTACTGTCAGAAATAAACTTGATTATTGGTATGGAAGTATTATTAATATTTAATTAAATATACGATATTAATATCTAGTTCAATACAAAGAAAACCCTAATATATTCGGATATAGGTTTCCACAATGTAGGTCTCGTAGATACGCTTGTGGATTGGTTAAGTACATATTGTGCGCCATCTACGGACTAATCTTCGTATTTTTTGTTATGATATACACTAAAGCCTCACACATCATTACTGATCTCCCGCGAGTGTGTAATAAGCTTTATCACCAGCATAAAAGGTTTATTCACAACTTGTCTATTCTGCATCAACCAGAATTCTATTTTTAATGCTCTTGTTCCAAAACAATTAACCATACTTTGTTCTGCACTTGAAACAATCCTTAAGAAAAATTCTCCAAAATTTGAATCCTCCAAAATCCTCCAAAAGTGAATGGGTATTAGTAAGTGGTGATACAGTTGTTCTGTTTCTTTTTTAGTATGTGATATCAACATATAAACACTTTTAACATACGCTAGGAAAGGGATACCGGAAAGGAGAAGGTCAATATTATCCTGCTGCCATTTCAAGATGTTAAAACTGTCCCGTTTAATAAGTTGTAACATAACGATGAGGTTCCCAAAAGATAGAGATCCGCGATTCCTCAGCCTCGACACTAACGCCTTATTTACACGGGGACACTCAAATCACAAAGCGACTGAGACATTCGGGATCAAGGGACTCAACCAGAGGCACTGAGAGGTGTCACTCACACGGCGATATTCCAATCGCGGTTACACGGAGACACTGTATGCTAAACTCCTTGTGTCACGGTTAAATTGACAAATCATGAAGAAGTGGATTAGAAGGATATACAAGACCGGGGAAAGTGATATTTGATATGTGAAAAGAGATTTAAATTATATTTACGTATATGATATAATCTGTGTATGTAATAATGTTTGATGATGAAGGATTTAACGTAAGCTATAATGATGACAGGCCATGTGGTCTCTGGTCAAATAAAGAAATTTGCAATAAAAGCCTGCGACCTACCCTTGTTATCTTATCACTCGTCGCAGCGCTCAATAAAAGAAGTTACTTATACCAGTCAGATAGTGATCTTCTTTAAAGAAATATTATGATAATGGCAAGAAAATATTTTATTATAATTTAAGAAAATTTGAAATATTCTCACAATCAAAAACCATACCAAACACGACTATTTCGTGTTTCACAGTCGAAATACAGTATACCGATGAAATCTTTCGGGATGTTTACTTATAATTACGCGTGCTAGAAGTATACCTCACCTGATGCAAAATAATTATCTCAAAACGACTCAAGTCTCGGATGAGTGAGAATAACGGGCAGATCGAGTCACCCAGTCTCATGGTCACCTAACTGGAACCGGATAATAGTATACCCGAATAAATAGGGCGTAAATGTTGTAAGCAACATCATTGTCGGATCGATATGGCATGGTGACAGTTGTTCCAATAGTTTTGGACACCAATTTTGACATAAATAATACCTATTTCATTACTAGAATATCAATTTTATCGTGAAATATTGGAACAATGTACCACAATAGTGTCACCTACACAAAAACGGAAAATATTACAATGTACAAAAATTGTTTGTAAGCATTCAAGAGCGAAATGTGTAAAGTTTTGGTTTGTTTAAACGGTTGGTAATGTTATGACAGATAATCATCTCTTCAAGAAACACTCCATAAGCAGTTATCCAAGTGAGTATGCTTTCCCGCTATACAGTAGTACCTAGCGGGTTGCTCCCTCAAAACAGTTATTCGTCATCAAAAAAATATATATTTACTCATAACAGCATGTTTATTTCTCTCTGTGTATTCTCTTGCCAGTGGATTTTAATGAGTTACCGTGTTTTCTGAGTGTTAATGAGTCCACGGCACTAGATATATTTTCATTCTGTAAAGGATTTTCTTGTTCAATTAAAAACCCTTGTGGATCACGTGACCCCTAATCCACGTCCAATCCTCACTCGTGTGTTCAGGTTAGACGTCTCGCTCCTCGCCAAAGAAATGTTTCATGAAAAAAGCCCCCGAGTGCTGTCAGAGAGCAATATTATACGTGGTTGGGGTCTATAACTCGAGCTCTACGTGACAAGTTTTACAGAACAGTCTACAGGTTGCCCAAGAAGAAGTGTCTGTGTTCGTGTATTTTGCTTCTATACTAAAATAACGTCTGTCATCTCATTGGGGTTCGTGATTCTATAATTACTTGTACTGACTGAACGTCATTCATCTCCTGTCGCTTAAGTAGAAAGATATTCTTAACATTTCATTAAGTGTATGGTTATCCAATGAATATCGCTCGAGATATTCGTCATGAGTTGAGGAAAAGTATTCAGTCTTATAAAGGTTTTATTAGATCCGTAATTATATCCTTCCATTTTATTTTATTTTTTATCACGATTCATTGGCTCATTTAATACCAGATCCATAAAACACATTAACTCAGTATCCAGCGATCCCAATCGTGGATGAACCAAGTTTCCTAGCTCTAAGCTTTAAAAAAACCAAACACATTCACGTAAGTTTTCTTGTAAAAATTCCATGTATGTCATATCAAATTCCTCCAACCTTACAATTTTGTAAAATGTTTATAATCGATGAGGATTAATACTAATATCATGATCACTTAAAGGAATTACTAATCTGCTTCCCAAGAGTGTAATGGTTCACACAGAAACAAATTTTTCATCTTTCCCTGGATTTCTTGTCTCCCTGAACATATCTGAGGGATGTGAGCAGACGTTTTTCCAAGAACCATAGCAATGACAAATCGTGATTGTTGTGACACAAATAAAGAGTATTCATTTTTCAGAATTGCATTACAACATAATTTTCTTCTGTAATTAAATAAATCTCTTTATAATATCCACCATGTACCACAACCAATAATATCATATTGTTATCATAAACAAATCTTCCCAAACACATCCAATAAATTACTCAAAAATAATCTATCCTCCTGGCACTCTACTATACAAATCGTGCGTTACTTTACGCAAAAGGTTTGAATTTTTTTTTAGTTCCAATAAGTTTATTCAAGAAATTTATAATATATTGCAAATTATAATAAGAAATTCCAAAAGAATAATACACGGCCTTCCAATTAAACAAGGACTCTAAAATTGTTACGAAAATGCATAGATTCAGATAAAAGTCTGCATTTTCTTCTCGTGACAATCAAAACGCAATAAACGTAGATAGCTTAGTCAGTGTATAAATTATTTGCACATTTTATTAGGTCTACAAGTTCAAGAAATGGCACGCTAACTTGATCCAATTTTCTAAAACGTAAATTCAACATAATAACTACGCAATGAATAAAAATTTAACAGTACCAACGGTACAATTTGTGGGAGATTCATATGATATATAACGCAGTGGAAAGAGAGCGAGGAAGAATGGGTAATTTGTAGCACGAGGCGCGAGAGAAATCTGTAACCTATGATATGCCTTAAATCATCTTATACGCATGTCCCCTAATCTTATTACTCCTTTAGTGGGTAACCGGACGGAGTAAATCACACAAATTAAGTATTGTACATTAGAACATTAAATGATGTGTCCGTGGTTTCCTATTATATTATTTCCTATCTTTCCCTTTCCCTTTATCAAAACATATGTTCTTGGGTTCCTATCTTTCCCTTTTTACTTTCGGAAATAATAACATTTAAAACTTACATTTTAAACACTTACACAATTTCTAGAAGACAAGAAAAGACGCTAGTTGACTCATTTTTTAAAAAAAGAACCTAACTTGACTACTTGGGTCCTGACTAATGTAAGCGTCTGGTAAATAATAAATAATATTCTTAGGAATATGTACCCGAGTTACGTAATGCTCTATTGTATAATATCATGTGTTTTATTCCAAAACATTCATAACAATTATGTACTATTAATGACTGCTATTATGTCCTGTAAACATTGTTTAATGCTAAATATGAAATCTAATGAAACTTGCATACAACTATAATATGTAGGGGAAAGTAATATTTTATTCAGGTAAATCAAATATTCTTGCTGCACAAAAGTAAACTTTTGTATTTTCATAGAGAATATTAGTTATATTTTCTTTTCCTAGTATGTATTTGCTTTCAAACAACGACTTGTATGACATACATGTTTTAAAGAATACAACACAAAGGAAAAATGGACCAATGTAAATCAATGATTCGTTTTAGTTTTATCGGGTACTTTGAGATGTTATAAACCAAACTTGTAATAACCACAATAAGATTGAATTTTGTAAACTATTAATGTTTTCATTGAGTACGTGTAACAGTTTAAAAGTACTTTAATTATAATATTATTTTATTTGTATATAATACTTTAGACATTTCTTCGACCTTTGGTTCGCAACGTAATGAGATGTATATTTATTCGAAAAATAAAACAGATGAAGAGCGCTTTAAAAGTAAAAAAAGAATCCTGTAACTTCTCTTACGAAAGCTGCTATATTGTCTTTCCAATATTCTTATTTCATATTACATGTTAAAGTAAAGAATGGTAGACAAATATTGACTATTATACTTTATGTCGAGAAATATTGCTGCGAAACAATCTCTTTTCATGGCACCAATTGGGACCGGAAATGATCCAAAATGTTGAAAATCCGAGCAATCCTGATGATATACGAAACGACCAATAATCCTCTGTAAAGTAGAAAACATTTGACATTTATTCTTTATGAAACAATTTATAATAAATATTTAAGTTTACATTGAGTACCATACTTAGAAAAATAGAACTGTATCTGTCCCTCAAAAATACTGCTTGACTAAATAATGGCATATTATCCTAATAATGTTTTATTAATTAAAGTGATCCGTTATTGTGAGGGTCAAATAGACGATGTTGTATTGTAATCGAAATACATCTTCCTTTTCG
Source organism: Laupala kohalensis (assembly GCA_002313205.1). Classification (NCBI taxonomy): domain Eukaryota; kingdom Metazoa; phylum Arthropoda; class Insecta; order Orthoptera; family Trigonidiidae; genus Laupala; species Laupala kohalensis. The sequence goes on along the minus strand of NNCF01127069.1, from coordinate 182,682 downwards.
GAGCGGTACAATGAGAGCCACTCCTCGTATACCGAGCTTACGCCGTGTATATCATACTACGTGCGAAAGAGGATGGGAAACCTGTAGACAAAAACCACGCAGCAATACGAAGGTAAAACAGGTATTCTCTCCTTTCTATTGGGCTTATCTAAGAACCTATCATCTTCAAATTCCGCAATTGAACAACTACATGAAATTCTTTTGTCAAAAAACGGCAACAGAGTGTTTCAGTTATTTTTTTATTCAGTCAAGAATAAATTCTCAAGTAAAATAACCGTTATGTCAGTTTCTCAAATATTTGCTTTTTGATCAATCATAAAAAAGCTATGTTAACCTCGCACTTTAACGATGATTCGACCGACAATAAAACACTACAAACTTGAATTCAAATGTGTAATAAAACTTAAATTTCATTTTTCCAAATTGTAATTGTCACTTCTAAAAACCGTTGAAACGTACAAATATTTATATAACTATTTTTTATTAAATAAAAGTTTCCCAAAGCAGGTTATATTACTTTAACGGACAAACTCTGCTCTAATTATACCATGATAGCTTACTCATTAATTAATTTAGTCTCACGCACAAAAATTATAAAATACTAGTAAAAAGATTTAAAGATATTGAGTAAAAAATACCTTTAATTTTCAAATATAATGAATTAACTAAAAACATTTTGTATGATTTTTTTAAACTGTACTTCCAAGAAAATTAAATTATTAAAATTTGCTTTCAAAAGAAGTATTTTCATTCTCTTGCCAAATGTAGTAATGTTAGTAGATAATGAATATATTCACGCGCAAAAGATAAATTATTAGTAAAACTTGGAAATTTCTTTAACGTGTTTAAGAATTTAATTATAGAAATTTTGATTATTTTGTGTAAGGAACGCTGACATTTAACTCCAAACTCTGTCTACTTTTCGACAATGAACTTAATCAGTAATGATACGAAGATGCATTAGAACAATTTCTAACTCTGTCTCGATTGCCATACAAAGAAACTTGCTCCACTTATTATAGAAAGTAATAGAATGCACTCGATTGGGATTGTTAATTAAATTTAATTTTTCTATGTTCTTCAAAAAGAAGTCGAGAGGCGCAAATGAAATTGATTGATTGTCTGATTATTGACGTGAAAGATGATCTGTAGAAATGTTCCGCTAGGTAACACATGTCTAATGAAGAGACACTATTGTATGTAGAACAGTTTATCTCCGATACTCGGGTACTAAGTAATCGCATGCGACGCCAGGAGTTGCCGCTTTCTTTTCAGTGTTATCGGCTACTAGGAATCTCTAGCGCTCTTTCACATCAACTGGTCCCAAGGTGGATAAGAATCAACTTTCCTGATATAAATGACTTATTCACAAAAATTGTTTTAAGTTACCAAGAACAATACACAGCGCTTCAATTTACAATTACATCTGTTTTTATAATAATATAACAAATTTTGTAACCCATCTTTTTCGGAACGATTTTCATAACGTTTATCTCGAAAAAATGTAAAACTCCCATTTCCCCTCTCTGCATTTTTCTCTCGAACACGTCACAAATTTAAATGGACTCTACAATCTGGATACACATTACTATTTTGTATCTGGAAACCGCGAGATACATGTATAGTTTCTAAATTTATTCACGATCAAAATATGTGTTTCAGAGGTCAACTTCCACGCTACAGAGCGTTCAACTCAGGTACAAAATGGTACACGTAGCCAAAACAAAAGAACTTCAAGGTCGCTCGAGGAAAGAGCTCTTCTTTGCGGAGAAAATAAAAACTCGATTCACATTAAGTTATCCAGATGGAGTAGAGTAATATCTCGTGAAACTGTCGTGTATTGCTCTTTAAATTATTAACATTAAATGAAAATATTTTTAAAAAGAGTAACGTAGATTCACAAAAAGATATAAATATCTGTTTTATCTCTCTGAATGTCATGAGCAGTTCAATTAACATGAAGAGCCACGGGACACATAGAGCAAACCTGTCGAAGAATGTCCTCACGGTGTCCATGTGCTTCTCTTGCGAAGATATTATGCACTTCTGGAAACTTTAATAACTCTGATCCGAAATGTCTTATATACACTTTACTCATCTATCAAGTTCTTTTTTAAGTTTCATTATATACTTCGTGTATTATTTAAATATATTATTATATGTATTATTATATGTATGAGAAAAACATTAATTAGGGTGAAAAATATAGGACTGTGCTTTTAATTCGATAATACAAATTTGAGGTCTAAGGTCCAATGGTGTACAAATAATGTCAAGATCCATCAGAAAGAACTGTTTTATTTAACTTCCATTAGAAGGAACTGAACAAAAATTCTGATCATCTTCGAGTGATCGAAATGTCAATAGAAGTTTTTTATGTAAATTGTTGACTAAAACGTACCATTGATGAGGAAGCAAGGAGTAAAAATAAATCTTTTAAATAGATAAGGAAAGTTAGCTTATATTATATGATCTTATAGTTACAAAGCAAAAGAGGTTAATGTTTAGAACTTTGATGTACTATCAGGTGTTTAAACTCGGCTAGAGAGGAATGACTCTTTAGTGACCAAGCGTGTGTAAGAAACCAGAAACAATACAAAGAAGACAATTTAACTATAGCTTATTAAATAAACTGTTCTTTACTTTGAATTCCAGGGCAGAGTAGTCAGGAATCTCTACACGTCTAAAATTAAAACCAGACTCCGGATCGGTACCTCGCGTTCTGTTCAAAGCCAATCTTAGTTTTCTACAGAATATGTCTTGAAATGAAACAACGACCGAGTAATCTGCATATTACACTGACACGAAATAAAATTGTTATTGAATGACCGAACGGTCATTGAATAAAATACTATATAAAACAAGTAAGAGAAAGAATCTCTATATACTGATAGGAATGTGAATGTTCGAATGGAGTATTCAAAGTGAGGGAGGAAGTTAGGTACGCTATGCGACTTAATGTGCATGTGGGCATGCGCTCTCTAAATTATATTATCTTCAAAAATTTTAAATTTAAAGAAAGGTATAAATTAAATTCGTTGATCAATATGACACTCTCGTTTTTTGTCACTCAGCAAGTAAATATCAACACAGAGAGTACTTTCGTATTGATGCGAAAATAATTTGATGTTCGTTTTCACTCAATAGTGTAATATCTCCCAACTGAATTCTGAATATCCCACAGTGCATGAGTAATATCGCAAACAAAAAGTGTCATTAAAACATTAATTCACTCCTACAATAAAATAAATAATTATCCGCGTAATACGTAAGGTCTTAGGGCAGTTTCAACATCCATTCCTGAAGTCTTAAGCAAAGGAGGGAGTGGCTGACGTCTTATGTCCTTCATTTCAACTCGTGAGAACGTAGCTGAGTCCTAAAGCGGATGAACCCATCCAAGAGAACGGTTACGAGGCTCAGCTGAAGAACCTAAAGCACTTGTAGCTCAAGTAGATGCCGTTTACTTGTCTCATCTTAAGTGAAGTGCTGTAGCAGTCTCAAAGTTAACTTTTTCCTCGCTATTTCATTCGTAATGACGATCTGGGGTTCAAAAATACTTGTATCGAAGGAGCCACTTGTCACATAGGGAATTGTGTATGCAAAGAAAGGAAGATAAGGCGAGGATAGGATACTTAAATGTTTGAGTAAGTAATCACCAACTTGAAGAGGTCACAAGGCCATGAGCTCACTCCATTACCACATGCGTGTAGGGGTGGGGGGAGGGCAGGGAAGCACGCGTTTGGACTCTCGACCGTTCGGCCGCGCTTCTCCGTCCTTGAGTGACTCACCGAGAGACATAAGTCCAGAGTTGAGCATGGACAGTTTGATGGCAGCTGGGATGGACACGAGGGACGCCGCTGCGGCGGACCGCGAAGCGGCGAACCGTCGCTTGCGGGGTTTGTCTCCGCCGGCGGTGCTGCCCCCGGCACTGCCCCCGCGACTCGTACCCGCTCGAGAGGCACCCCCACGGGTGCCCGCCGACCGGCTACGGCCCTTACGGCCCCGGCGTGAGTGATGGCCTCCATGTGCCGACGCCCCCGACGCGCACGTGGCACCGGTGTAGGCGGAGGCAGCCCCCGACGCTGCCCCCGCCCCCACGGCGGAGGAGCCTCCGCGCGTCGACAGCGTGCCTGCCGAACGAACGCCTCAGCACCACGCCCCACCTCTCGTCTCGGCACCACGCACTGAGCCACTGGCCCTCGCTCGCTCACTCGCTCGCTCCCTTGCCTGTCCGCCTGCCCGGCGCGGCGCTGCGCTCGCCGCCGACGGCGCCCGCTCCCCTCCACGACTACCAACTCGCTCGCAGCGACTCATGCGGACACGAGCGCAAACACGGCGCCGCTGCTGCTCAACAATGAAAGTTGAAAATCATCAAACATTCTACTGTTGAAAAGTAAATTTACAAAACTCGCTTGTGTATCTAAAACAGGGAGAATAACCGAAAAAGAAATCACCTATCAGACAATGGGAAGACCTATTTCAATTAACAGACAAATTACGGAACAAATAACATCCTACTACATTAAACATCATGTAGTGTTTTCCCCATTTCCGTCACGAGAACTAATTTCGATTAAATGAAATTTTTTTCAGCTGTTCCAGGCAGTAGCGCACCAGTGTATTTTTAAAAATTCAAATGAAAAATTGAGATTTATTTTGTCTTAATGTCAACTATCTTTTATTTTACTAATATAAAACAGTTTTTTGAGTATATTTGCGTTCAAATTTACGTGTTTATAGGGTTTTTACTGACCAATTTGGTGGCCCCTCACGGGTGGAGACCTGCAACTGATTCCAGGTAGGAAATACATGCAACACTCTCGTATACTAATGATTAATAAATAATCACATTAACGTAGATTTAGCCATTGCGATAATGAGGGACAATAGAGTATCTGTAGTGCAGTCCCTGGGTCAGTTCCTAAGCTATGTGAGGGACATGAGAGAAAGAGTAATATGCGCTGAAACCACTGATTCAAATGAACCGTGATTCTGCCGCTTCGTCTTTTTCTTTTGTTTCAGGCGGAGACATGTTGAGAAGACCTTCCAAGGCATTACGTCAATTATATGTTGTTGTTTTTTTAGTATTGTAAATAATTGAATTTTATTTTAATATTTATTTCTATGGCAAAACTGGTATATTTTACATTATAATTTATTTCTCTTATTTAATTATCTTTTGTAAATATGTTTATATTAATTGTATATAATCGTTTTTTTTTCTTTGTGGGGTTTTACGGTTCATGTCGACATCAAAGGTCATTGGAGCCCGAAAAACTTGTACAGGTAGGGAAAATGCAGTTACGCACTAGGGAGAGCCAACATGACTCCCCCCGCGTGTGAGACTCGTCGAATGATTCAACCCTACCCACTAAAAACCCTCCTGATCTACAACACACCAAAACATAACTCACAACATACATCAAATGGAGGGGGGGGCTAAAATGAGAGGGGCACATAACATGAGGGGGGACAAAGAATAAGGGGGGACAAAAAATGAGGGGTAGAACAAAAAATGAGAGGAATGAGGAAAATGAAAGATACCCTAGCCCTAATTGCGTCGGGATCGAAAAGAACAAGAGGTGACCAAGGGAGGTCAGGAGAGAGAAAGGAAGGAGCATGGCACCAGTAAGTGGAAGTAATGCCAGACTCAGCTCGGGGCCCCGTGTTCGCCAAACACGTACTTACTAGATGTAAGTCCCCTGGGGTATATATTCGTGTCCTGACCGTTGGTTTCCCGTGGTTCCCAACGGTGCTCATTTAATCGGTAGTTGCAGCATACTTAAAAGATATTATACAACTAAATAAAACAACATTAAAGATGCACTAAAGGATGCTAAATAATAATAATAATATTACGATACAAATCACAAGTAAATAAAATTACAATCATTTTAAGTTCAAAACAAAGATCTCCAAAACTTAAAACTGCAACTATCCGTTCAATGAGAGTGAATACCAGGGCATTGTACACAGCCCACAGCTCTACTTAAGGGGAATTTTACAGGCGTACAGGCAACATAAAGCCTCGCCACACATTTGTGCATAAATAATATTTGTAAATAGAGCACCCTATTGAAAAAAAAAGATTAATAACTTATTCGTCAATTAAAAGTTTTGTGTTTCTTTCAAATTGTTTCACTACAAGAATACTTTTATAAAAAAAATTTGTCATAAAATGCCATTTTTACGTTTAGTTAAGCACATATTAATTGTATATTGTGTCAAAGATTTTTCTAAACTGAGTCAGCTTTTATAAAGCTCAGTCCATGCACATGCGAGGAAGGTTGTGCAATGAACTTTCCAGCATCAATTTCGAAATAACTAGCTATCTTGAATTGTCCATTTAAAATTGAAAATATGAAAATTATCTTAAACAGAATAAAAAAGTAGCTATGTTAAGTAAGATAAACATTTATAATTTCTGCTCTGATTGACCCTCAAGCATCACTAATCACTAAAGACAACAAGAATTTTACCTAAGTGACCCACTTCGGCCCAATCGAAATTGAAATTGTAAAAAATAAATCATTTAGCCATGTTTGGTGGAATCTTCATAGTTTACCCACAAGAATTCTTCCCTACACGTAGAATGGGCTTGAGCAAGGGAATGTATGATACTTCGTGTATATTTCGATATCATCAGGGAGGTTTTAATATGCATTTATAAATCAATTTTGTTTATTAGATATTTGCTTACTTACTTTTACAAGAAGGAAGTGAAGAGTTCTGTTGGTAAGTTAATGAAATGGTTAACTATGTTACGATCTGTAGTTCGCTATTGGGTATTTGACTATTGGGTATGAATCGTGGTGGATTGAATGTCTTCCTGGATTTTTTCACATAATATTAATTTTGTTAGTGACATTAGCAGTTTTCATCCAAGCAGGGCAGTGTAGTCAGAGTCGGGTTCATAATCATCCTGTACAGGAGTAGTTCTGACTCAATTTATAATGAATTTAACTTATTAGCAAAATTCTTTCTTACTAAGTTTTCAATTCATAACTTAGTAGCTTTTGCTACCATATTTTGCGCAAAAGACAGAATACGGAGCGTCCAAGTCAAGGGTTAATCCTCTCCGGTGACTTGGGGGGTTACCATGCTTGCTCACCACCAAGACAATCCTGGTTCAATGCCCGGCGGGGACAGAAAAAATGTGAAACTTTTCTCATCAATGTCCCAGTTCACATAGCTGTGACTACTGAAAAGCGAACTCTCCTTCTATCCACCTCCTACTCTTCCTAGTATCAATAACTCTTACTATTACTAACTACTCCTACTAACACCTCCTGGTGGGCCAAGTTGTTGGTAAACCCAGCTAAACGGCCCACCTACTAACAATAGCATACCACCCGCCTCTTACATCGTATCACTCCATGTACATAAGCTTCAATATCACGCCACGTTTCCCTCTTACAAATACTACATTCAAAAAAGTGAGGTTTCAATCTACTAGTATTTCAAGATACTTGCCCGGAGAATAATTATAGCTCCAAACGTGTAGAAGACTTCTCAGATTGAAAAGTTTGAGTTTTCAAAAAATTGATTTTTAAGCTCCATTTACGAACAGTTTGTAAAAGTGAGAAGAAAAAATTCAGAATGAGACGCTTTCATAGCTGTGTCATCAGCATAAATTGGAATATTAGACTTGAGAAACAGGAAGATGTCCTATTTCTCAGTGCAACTATCTACATGGTCAACCTATCTTTTTAAAAGTCTTGTGGGGTCTACACTTCATAAAGGGATTAAGATTTTTATTCGCTAGCTTCTCAGGCACGTCCTACGTAATATCTACGAAACAATTCTCTGCAGAATCGCGGTACGTGTTGAACTGCACATACTTTGTCTACGAAAATGTCGTAATTTAAGAAAGTCGTGTTTCTGTATCTCATTATCTAAAATAGTTCAATATAATTTCCCTTTTTAATCATGAAGTTTCCATTTAAAACACTTTTGAAGTAACTTATTAACTGGATATAGATTTATGGTTTTATGAATCACTTTTAGACGGATATTATTTTCTATAACATGGTTTCATTGCATTAGTGCATATGACTACTGAAATTATTTGTATCTATCTTTTTTTGTCGGATTACAACATGTTGGTAATTGACTTCGGAAATAACAGAATAATATTTTTTATTTATCTGATTTCAAACGAGAATCACTTCTAATATTATTAAAAGATGGAACTATGCGAAAATTAGTGATGAACGGATTTTATTATTTTGTTCACATGACTATGGTTCAACATTGCAGCACTTTCTCGGTTTGTCATAGTAACCTCTGCAATCCATATCTCGAATTTATTCATTATGTTGTCTGTAGAAAGATAAAAAAGTAATGCATTAAATATTTTCGACCTTCTTAGCCAACTTTCTGTGCTTAACAATGTATTATTTCAATTCACAAAGTTTAAGCCTTAATTTTTGCCTAAATGTCAAAAATATTTAATACGTTGAAGATAATAATGATAGAAATAAATAAATAAATCAGGAATTAGTATTAAACCCTTTTTCATTTCATATGTACGAATTTTATTTTCATCTAAATGTTATACTATATTCGGTCAACAACAGTATATCTTAAGTTAATTACTATCAATCGTTTAAATGGACCAGACTTGTATTGAATTTATTGTAATAATATTATTCCAAAGTCAGTAGTTTTCAATGCAACACCCCGATTAGCGACAAAAATATTATTATGTATTTATTTTCATATTTAAAGAACAACACCTTCTTACAAAATGTTGCACCTAACATGATGAAATTGAAAACATAACGCCAGCTAACAAGTGTCTGACAGACGTTTGGTGGACAGAGTGCAATTCAACATCACATAATTACTCTCTCTCTCTGTTAGCTTTGGTACTTCAACGGCCCATAAAATGGCGTTAGTACTTCGATTTATCGCCCTTCGTCACTGAATGCCGCCATTTTTCCGTCGAATTGACACGTTATTCAAATATACATATGAAGAATCTCTTTCGAAAAAAAATAATTAATTATGTGTATTTTTATTTGAAAATACAAGCAAAACTATTATGACACAAATTTATTGAAATATATTTAGAAATTCATATGAATTTAATTGCAAACTGGACAAAAATGGCGGAAACGAGAACACGTATTGCCCACACTCTCTCAACTCAGTCTGGACCATAATTGTGTAGTTTAGGACCATATTGTGTGAAAATACTGTACTTAGTTTTGCTGGGTAGCTACTGAACAATTGTGACCGTTACTGTTGAGGTTGTTGCTGAAAATACTGCCGCTAATGCTGATATTGTTAATGATCGGGATATTATTTACCGTTATGATGAAATGTAAAAATAAATGCTTGCTTTTAGGCAATATATTTATTGGTTAGGGCGACGGTTCAACAGCGAACGCTATCTTCCTCTGGGCTTAATTGATCCTCAACAAAATTCCATCAAACTACTTCAACACATACAAAGCAACAAGAAAAGCACGAATTACAAATCATCAACTAAAAAAAGGTTGATATTGTTGTTAAGGATCAAAGTTCATGGTATTGGGTTGAGCTGTGTTTCGTGCGTGCAAGATCTCGGTCTTTGGAGGGATGCTCATTATTCAACGAGAGAAATCGAAAGAAACAAATTGACTTCCCCAGTCTCTTAAAAGAGAAAATAACTACGTAAGTTATGCCGTAATGTAGCAATAAACGATCGTGACTGTGAGGCAACGCGAGCTTCAAAGTACTGTCGCTACTATCGTGCTACGCATAAATAAGTGATCGCAATATTATTTTATTCCTTTAAAGTATCTCATAACGTAAATTAGAAATAACGTTTTCAGTATTAAATTTCCGAATTCCGATAACACCGGCTATTTAATTATGGGTAACTGACTCGCAGCAAATTTTATTTGAGACATTCCGACTCTTCATGAATTTGGGAAAACCCTTAGAATTGAACACATAGTCAACGTGGAAAATTATGAAAAACAATACACTCAGTATTGTGTGATTGCTTTGCGTCAAATCTTAGTTTCAGCACAGGGGATAAGGATTGAGTAACGGCAGCGAGTGGGTGACCGCGATAGGTCACCGTAAAATCAAGGTGAAGAAGACACTTCGCGTCGAAAGAGCTGATGACAGAGGTTTTTGCGACCGCTCCGGGATCGAGTGGCGAAGCACTGGGAACCGATGCCGAGAGCGCATTCCTAGTTACAAATCGCGAGCACGTAAGAAGGACGTGGTGACTGACGTGTAATATCATAGCAGTCGCATACTGGCACGTACATTCAGAGAACGTGAGATACGCTTCATTAAAAGGATATTATATCGCAGAGAGTTAGCGTAACATCATCGTCACGATAAAAAAAAGCTGTCGTGCCGCGAATCCCTTCACTTTTAGAGCCACCACGGACATAGCCAGGTTACCACCGCTAGAGCTCTATAAATCCGAGTAAATTGTCATGCTATCCGAGAGCAGGCGTCTGGAGTCTGGACGTTTGAGTGTCACATTTCAGCACTGTTTCGGAGATCGAACCCACGAACACCTCTGCCAATGTCTCTTCGTGACGGTGAAGTAATACAATTTCCTGCAACCAGGAAGGGGTAGCTTGATTTCACAGATCTTCTCAACTCACCAAGAAAAGTAATTAGTGCAACATAATTTTTTTCATATTCTAGTATTTGTAGATGGGAAATGTAGCGTGCTATTGAAGCTTATCTATATGGAGCAATAGAAGGTAGGAATTGGGAGGTAGGCCATTGTTAGTAGGAGTGCCGCTTACCTGAGTTTACCAACAACTTGGCCCACGTGGAGGGGTTAGTGGGAGTTGTTTGTAACAGTAAGAGTTACTGATACTAGAAGAAGGTGGATAGAGGAAGAAGGGTTCGCTTTTCAGTAGCCACAGCTATATGAACTGGGACATTCATGTGAAAAGCTAAAAATTTTCTGGACCCATTGGGAATTGCCATTGAACCCGGGATGACTTGATGATAAATTAGAACGCTACCACCTGAGCCACGGAGGAGTTAAAATAATAATTGAACAACAAATTATGTCTCAAGGCGCATCAAGAAAAAAATGTTAAATTCATAATCAACTAATAAATACGTGACGTCACCCACCAATGAGTAAGGTCATAAACTCTTTTAAATGGTTAAATATTCGTTTAAAGGGTGTAAAAAGAATCTAAATGTATTTTTCTATCTCTTCTTTTCTCTCTGTCCTAAATCATGACAATTCTTCCTATTTGTCATGTATTATTTTCCGTGTTGACATTTTTTCAGGGCAATTCTTTTTCATTAAATTTTTATTTCAGTTTTTTTAACTTTAATTCATTTTGGATCCATTTACAAATTTTTAAGAAATTAATTGCTAATTTGAAAATTAATTGCTAATTTATGTTGCGTAAAGATAGTCAATAATTATAATTTCATCTCTTACATGATTAATTCCTATAATATCGTTTTCAACTCTCACAAAAAATTACTATTATTATAATTGGAATATCGTCGAGGCTTGCAAGATTTTTTTTTAATTGGCCAACATATTCACGTGGCATGTCCCTCAGTTGCTAGTTTCGTCGGCAAGTAGAAAGAATAAAGCTCGATTCACAGGATACATTTTGGGTTCCAAAATTGTATGCTAAGCACTGTGAAGTCAGCCGTCCAGTCTCGGATGAGAGAAAATGACGTCATTGCTGTCTACGCTGCAGACTGACATGAAAGATTTGGGAAATTGGGCATGTTCTATTTTTCGTGCAGTTTTGCATGCAAAGTTTTAATGTCAATCAATGAAAACCTTGATTCTCGTCCCGTGACTGTGACAGCTACCGTTCGAAATAGGACTAGCACTGATGAATTATCTTTTTATTGCAGCAAAAATAAACTAAATACCATTTATTTGAAACAAATACTCGTGCATGATTCAGTTACTGTTGGAAGCGAGCACATCACCGACCATGAAAAAAACTCAATTTCCTAATTAATGCATTCATAAATTTTGTTAAAAGTGTCGTGACGCCACCTCGAGTATGCCCAACTAAGCATGTTAGAATGGGGTCAGGCGCGCTAGCAGACGAGACTAGGTTACGAGGTTGTAACGCCAGGCTATAAACCTTATATATAGGGTAAGATCAGAGGATCTCGCCCCACTCTCTACGCTACTCTACTCTCTCGCCACCTGGCCTACCAGCCGGACCGAACCCGGGACCTTCAGACTCCGCTCCGACCGAGCTGCTTACTGGCATCCGCCGAACTACGATAGCCTGACGAGCATGACCTCGCCAACACTTCTCTCTGGGCCTGCACCCCATCAACCGTCTTTGTGAGTATTAAACCCCTCTTACGCACTATGAGTTTCTCTGGAGCTAACCACCCGACCTCTACCCCCTTTCCCCCCCCCCCTTTGACGTGTCCACCCTCGCAGCTCAGCTCGGCCAAACACGGAGTTGCGAGCAAGACCACGACAAAAGCTACTTAATTTAACAAACTTACGTTCAGAAGTGAAAACACCTCAGCAAGGGAAATTTATTCAACAAAGAGTTATCATTAATATATTTAATTCATAAGAAATTCCAAAACCAAACCAAGTGTTAAGTTGTTAACAATTATTTGCTGTGAAAAATTTATGTAATTTTGAGTGATGCAGCCAAGTAACCTTAAGGTAAGAGCAACTATCGTTAAGAAAAAAATATCGGCGGAAAGAAGGAACCGATAAGTGAAATCACTTTAAAGAAAAATATCTCAAATACATTTTATTTGACATCGTAGGTTATATCGGAGATCATTAAGCAGCATATTTCTAACACTCCACTTTTTGCTTTGTAATAACACCTAACAACTTGCCCCTGTTGTTCGTTTATTTGCATTACCCTAGTTAAAGAATCTAGTTTTGCTAAATGCCTCCGATAAACAATCTATGTAATAACCACATCCATTTTCCCGACTGTCAATACNCTCCGATAAACAATCTATGTAATAACCACATCCATTTTCCCGACTGTCAATACGCTGGTATTAAAGCATCAAAACTGTCGCGGTAAAATGCATTGTGTAAAACCAACACAGCAGAAGAAAACTCACAGCTGTCTGAATCACAGACGTCAAAGGACATTGGAAGCAAAAATTGCATGCTATATTGGAGCACAAAATGAAACGAGCTTTAGTTGTGGAGAAGTGTCAATTACTCACGTATTGTTCAAGAAGAAAAAAACAGCTTTCAGTGTATTAAAATCAGTGATTAAATTATAGTTTAATTATTGTCTGGATCCTGGTTCCCAGACGTCACCGTGCCGACCCATATATAATCGGTAATATTAGCAATCGTGAAATGACCTTGAAGTACGTCAAGTGGATCTGAGACATAACGTAATCCTAATACTTGTCCACGCCAAAGGGGTAGTTTTTCACTATCTCAAGTTGAAATGACGATAGAATGTCTTTCCGCAAACGGTCTCTTTGACGACGACAGTGAAGTCCTTACATAGAATTAAATTGTATTTGTGAATATTACTAGGACAGCTCTTTCACTATTCCATCTAAATATAAATACATAATGAAATTTTAAAAACTGAATAAATATTACACTGAACGTGCTATACAATATTACATACTAAGATAAAGTATAATTATTATATTATATAATAATATAATAATATTATATAATAATATTATATAA
>NNCF01127069.1:129919-168503 GCA_002313205.1 Laupala kohalensis | reverse complement strand
TTAGTGTTTTTTCAACTCTTATGATTTTTAAACACTATACTCAGAATAATCTATAGTTCGATAATAATTTGTACATGTAATTTTTTGCGTAAAATTACAAACATATTGACATTCTGTTAGTATTATAACTCGCAGCTAACTTTTTATCTTATCTAGGAACTTATGCTAAATTTTTTTGAATCCGCCTCTGCCTTAGGGCCTTTGATCGGAATTGATGGGATGGTCCCTTGCTTGCTTCCGGAGTGTAAATTAGTTTATTGTCCTCCACGTGGTCATACGCAGTTTGTACTGTTTTTTGACAATAAATTTATTAAATTTATTATTATTATTTGACAATAAATTTAAAATTTATTATTATTATTATTATATTTAAATTATAACAATACTTCGACCTACAGTATGGAAATAAAAGATAATACCATGGAAATAAATACGAGAACAAAAATACTAATATTTAAAAGTTAATAATATTTTATTGTACAAGAGGGTACTCGAATACCTAATTAAATATTATTTCTATTTTATGCGAACTCATAACTAGATAAATAATAAGTACAAGATTTCTTTCGTGGAAACGTCTACATTTGAATTTCTTTTGGCGGAAGGTGAAATTTCAATTTGATCCAAATTTCAAAACTTTTTCATTAGCGTGCAGCTCCTTATTTTGATTGGTAGACGCATTCTTTTATGACATTTACTGTAAAACTACTTATCTTTTCGCTAACATTGGAAAGACTTCAGACTATTTTCAGTGAGAAAATACGTTAAACTTGTTTAATTTGAATTAATATTGATGTGGCAATAAAATCTAACTTTTAATTTTTGTTTTCGCCGTTTTCTTTAGTTACAACATTTTAGTTTGAATAATATTTTCTTTGTAACATGAACAGTAAAATAAATCTCTACTAAGGGCGGGATATTGGGTTATATCGTGTTCATTTTAAATGCATGTTTTCCTTTTTATACGACAATTAGAAACTTTGCATTTGATTAATTATCTCTCAATCTGATAAAAACTTTTACGTATTATATTGTATTAGCACTTCTGTTAACGTAGACTTGTTCGATAATTGATTATAATAACAATCATTCGAAGGAATGTAGACAAGAAGAAATTTGGGCTATGTTGGCCTCCCTTGATGTTTTTCTGCTGACCTATACCCTGTTTCGTTACCAATCCACCGACTGTTATTGGGCAAGTATTTCCTGAAGACGATTAGTCCCACAGTTTAAACATCGTCGGTGTAGCTGGGACCGTGGAGGTCTGGCCAGTTATGACTAGGATTCGTGGCTAGAGACGAGAAGGCATAGAAGGAATCGTAGCTGGGACCGCGGAGGTCTGGCCAATTACGACTAGGAGACAGAACGTGCACGGCGTCGGGCGCGCGAGCGACAACCGTTCTGCCCCGATGCTACGAGCATCGCGTTTATATAGCCCTATCGAGCTGAATCACCAGGTTGGGCATGGCGCGTCGTTTGAATGGCCACGCGAGTGCCGCTGCTTGTATTTACGTGACAAAAGCAACAGAAGACGATTGTCTGATGTCCGTCGCAGTGCAGACAGAGGTCAGACAGAGGTCAGCAATAGTGGTGGATTTAAGGAGATGGGTTTTCTAGGCTCCCCTACCTCAAAGAATAAAAGCTGTAAAATTATCCTGTATTTCGTAAAAAAATGTTGTTTTTTTCATATGCCTATTAATTAGGTAGAAAAAATATGTTATTACATAATCGTCATTTGTCTTAAATTTGCATAATTTTGCACCAAATTTTCCAAACCTAAGACCTCTTGAAGATCTAAGACCACCACCCAAAAATACTGGATCAGCCAATGGTCAGAGTGTATATTCTCAGCGCTTATAATACACTCGCTGCTAGCAAACAGGACTACGTTCGACGACAGCTGAAAAGTATATGGAGTGAGAGAAACAGAGAAATAAAAAGCAACTATATGATAAATGTTGTTGAGTATTTGGGTTTTAAAAAATGTGGTTATATACAAGTGGGTGTTCTGTTTATATTAATTGTAATACGTAGGAGGCTAATGTTTTAGTTAGCTATCAAGTGTTGGTTGACTGTGATATATTTGAAAACCTGTTGTATTTAGCCCTGTAGAAGGACTGATAAATGTCCGAAACGGCAGTATGAATAATGTTTAATTTTTTTGAAAGAAAAACTCAACAACCTCTATCATATATGATGAACGGAGTCAACAAAAACATGGGATTCTGTAAAAAGCAACTGCTTCTATATGTTTACTGAAGATTGATTGGGAAAATTAACGCGAAGATTTCGAATTATTGAAAGATCTACGAGAGAGGTCTTGCCCTTGTTAAGTGAAACGAGAATTTATTTTGCTTTATGTTTGGCAAGTTATATTTGTATTTGCTCTTTAATTCAAAACTTGGATGTGATAGAATTATTGAGGAGGCTGAATTAATATACAGTACTCTTTAAATCTGTTTAGGTACATAATAAACAAAGATACATTCAACGTTTTTATTTTTCGCCCTATCAACGTCCCCCGATTTTTTATGCTTATTATTTAAACATTTTAATAAGACATTTTAACAAGTTTTAGTGCTAATAATATATATTAAAATTAACAACAAAATTAATAAGTTAAAAATCCGTAAATGAACATTGTAATTGACAATTAGCGTTTATGACGATATAATACTAGATTAAGAAGAAAATTTCAAAAACTTTGTCAGATGCTTACATAAAAGCAATGGAAAGGAAATGATAATTGAAAAGCTGAAATGAGATAAGGTTAAGATAAAATTTACATAAACGTTTTTACAGTCAACATTATAAAAATTAAGTAAACTGGCACATCTCTTGAATGCCGTTTTTTAACCACTATTATGAGTTTAAATCTAGAAAACGTAGGTTTATTCTGGAAATTTTAGGTTTTGGACAAAGCTTTATTATTTTCATTTAAGATATTTTTGCACATCATCAGACCCTTAGACTTAAATTGATTTCGAAGGGTAGACATAAATTTACCGTCATGGTTATTTGAGGAAAAGAAGCACCCTGATTTTGCTAATTTTGAGCAATACATTCATCAGATGCACGCACATCAAATATATACTATGAGCAGTGGCGGCTCGTGCACTAACAAGGGAACTTTCAACAAGCGCAGGTCGAGCGTGGTCCTGAATTTTTATACTGAAACATATTGATTAATAGTAGGTCATGTCAAAATATTAGCGACGACGGCACAATTGAAGGCTCCGAAAAAAATCTAGAATTTTGTCAATTTTTGGCGTCTACTTTACGCTCAAACTTTGGACAACCATGACGAAAGTCAACTTTTTCCAGTACAGACCGAAACAGTTACTGAAGTAAAAAGTAACTGACTGCTACCGTTAGTTTCACATTGCTGTGATATTACCCCAATATGCTTCTCCGATTTAGAATTTTGTTGATATAACACAATACGAATACATATCGCTTTATAATTAAGATCTTTCACTCATTTGTGAGACCTTAATTATAAAGTTTTATTTCTTTGATATATCGAAACAAAAAAAATTGTTTTTATTATACTGTTTTAAGTATCAGGGGAATTTTACTTCAATACAGGAGGTAAGCAAAACGAAACACTTTTTGCTAATAGTTCCATATAAACACATAAAATTATTGACAAAAAAACGGTGAATTTTTAGTGGTACAGACAATTATTTGCCAAAGTCAAAAAAGTTGAAATGAATTGAGATACACCCTTTATGTTCCTCCCATACGTTACTTGTATTATGATCATTTAGATAATGTAACGCTTGTCACTGTCAATATTTACATGAAATTATAGATCTAACATTTCACTTGAATTCCTTTACAAAGGTAGAGAATGGATACTTGGATATGAATGACATATGTAGCTGAACTTACTTAGTATTTGACTTAAAGTCGGAAAAATCAAAATCAGCCACATAATTCGGCTGTCTCTGCTCGAACACTTGTTAGTCCACGGTTGTACAAGACCCTCAAAGAGAGCTCTTCGTCATGCGAAAGGAATCAGTTTTTCGTGATTTTTTTCAATGCCTTCCAGTGTGCCATCGTCGCTAATATTTTGACAGAACGTACAATTGATCCACATGTTTCAGTATTTAAAAAATTCCGATTAATGAAAATTCCCTTGTGAAGAGAGGGTACAATCTGCATGTGCATTGCACAGTAATTTGTTTCGTCCCATTCATTATAACGCCGTATAGTGCATTATATATTCCCCAAACTCATTATAACCAGATAAAAATGTTTTAAATGAACAAAAATGATTGTATTTTTACATAAATTGGACTTTTAGTAGACACACTTTTTTGTCTACTCTGCAAGGTATTACTAAAGCGAACCCCTACGTTCTGTTTAGAAAAGAGAGCGCAGACTGCTTACGCTGTAGTCAGTAGGAGTACGTGGTGCATGTCTATACAGGGCCTATATCCTGAATGCAAGTTGCTCTGGCAGGGTGAAATGAACGTTGGACATGCTACTGTCATGCCGCACAACTGGGAAGAACGTTGAATCCAGCAACTAACTCTCGCATTACGCATTACTTCCATATGATGTTTGTCTCTGAAATTGACATTATTTCCGTGACATTATAATAAAAAAAGGGTATATATTTTTACAGAGAAGGGAGACTACAGACCTACAGGCCACTCCCCAAAACCGCCTCTGATTGAATTAAAATTCTTCAGCACATCCTTCACTTCACCATATTTCCAGTGTTCTGAGTGAATCCTGAAATTTGGGATGAGGGTGTTCGCACATGACACACCCTTTTCTCCCTTAGATACCCTTCGCGTCGAAGGGTAAAACTTTCACGCATATCAAGCAAAAAATTACACTTCCAAATAACAAGGAAAGCTGGTCTCACGTGTACAAACCAATGTTCTCTCCAGATGCTAGATTTACCCACAAGCGAAGACATCTCCCGATTCCCCCCCCCAACTCATGTGTGTTTCAGTTATTCTAAAATTGCTTAGGACGGTGTGCTCTTGTACAAGGTACTTGATTAAGGTATTCCCTCACCAACGAGAATTATCACCTGCGAGATACATTTCACTGTTTTTCCACGTTTATAACGATTGGTTTGTGACACAAATAATTTCATTTGGTGACGTAAGCAACATATTTGAATTAAAAATTAGGTTCCACCATTTTTTAATTATTAACAAATTAGGTCCAACCTCCCCTTTAAGAGGGTATCCACTTCCATCCATTCTATCACTTCTCGCTGTCGTGAGAAGAAGTTTTCCGCAGGGACATCATTTCAAATTTTCGGTGGCAGGGGGGGTGGGGGTGGAGCAAGCATTAATAAGTACAATATTAATTTCTTGATTTTGTGATTGTTCGTTATTCTCAGAAAACAAAAAGCCTATTAAGTAATTAGATAATAAATAATTTTTCACTCATCTGTTTGATTGAAATAAATACATTTTAAAATATTTATTTTATTAGGTACATATCCTGAAGAACCAACAATTTTTTTTTCTATAATGAAATGACCAACTCAGCCAAGACATGCTGCGATGTAGCTGCACTTCCATCTGTCATCACGATACAAAAAGACGATATTTATCTCTCAATATAAAATTCACTAATTCTTTATCGTAATAACCCCTTAACAGTTATCCTTTTTTTTAAAACAGAAAACTTGAGAAAAACGCCATTGCTCACCCGAAAGTTCAAACTTTTACATCTATGGAACGGGGAAGGTTGGCATGACGAATCCAATGTCATATGAAGGGCACAATCTTTCTGCCTAGACATGCGACGGGCATATTCATCTCATCGTCAAGATAAACCCTTCCTAAGACAGAAGTCATTCACCCTAATTCACGCACGTGTCAGTGCCCCTTCACACATGCAACCCACCACGCTTCTCAGTGCGACGGGTATGTAACATTCGTGAAATCTTTTATTTTCAATATCGAATAACACTTATTCCCAGGGGGTTTGTGTTTCAAGGGAAGTCTTTGCGCGATACCCTCATTAATTGAATTGCAATTATCGACAAAAGGTTTTCACAAATACGCACCCATTGGCGTTTGCGAGTGCGAGTGATAAATTTTTAAAACTATGTAGTCTCATTTACACCGTCTCTTAACACTTAAGTTTCTTAAGTATCCATCCAATTGTATTTTTTTAACAGTCCAAAAGATACAAAAAAATACCATCATACAAACATACGATCATTCTTTAGATTTCTTCCTTTAACATTATTTTTGTGATAATCATAGTGGGAGTTCGCAATTCAGGATTAAGAGGAGGGGGAGGGGGGAGAGACAGAAGTACTAGCACTTTCTCCTTACATAACTCTTATTCCTCCAATTATAATTCTCTCGCAATTATAATGCAGGACTCTCGGTCTGAACTACGAGATATCTATGATTACAACCCTCTAAAATAAGTGAAAAATTCGAGGAAATATCTTGGTTTTCCCCACAAAGATTTTCACCAGCCAGCTAATACAAAAACAATTGGTTTATTCCATCTAAAATGTACAATAATACTACAAGTCCTCAAAACAGGAACATCATACCAACAATAATCTCAAATATTTGTCAAACAGGAAAATGGAATTGCTAATTTGAAACATTAACAGTCTTTGGTGACACAAAGTGCAAAACTTCTATCAATACAAATATAAATAAATAATTAAATATATCAAGTGGATGGTTCTTGCATTGGAAGGCATGGTAATGGATCCTGTAAGACATACAGGACCATATCTTCAGGTGCAGTCAGGGTTCCTTGTTCAAGAAGACAACTGCCTTCTGAAACAAACAAAAGTATCAATTCAAGTGGAGAGATATAAAACTCTTCAGTGGAGGTAGAGAAAACATGAGCCGAGGAGGCTGAGCTGACAAACACCATTAGCATCTTCTTAAACTAAACATCTGACTTGCAGGCATTTAAAAAAACATCCCCCTTTCCATGTGTAGAAGGGAGGGTTAGTTTTTACACACAGGTTGTGCACAATGTTCTTTATGACAGGTGACAGTATTGGTGGAGTGAATGTTTGCTAGGGATGTCATCACACAGGTCAGTGCTTTCTAAGCAGGCTTCCAGGGGTTAAATGCATAACTTGCAGACCAGAGCAACTTTTCTACATGTACACTTCGAAACTTACAAAGGAAAGTTCACAACTGTACTTCCAGAGTATGAGCTGATTGTATGAGAACATTTACATTGTGAGAGTGACAAGGCCAATACATTTTGAGTGCAGGCAGCAATCGAAATGAATATTACACTCTACCAAGTTGTGGCAAGTCTACCTCTGTGTATTTGCGCAGAACAAATAAGAAGTTCAAATAAACAGTTCATTGCCAAGTAAGCAGTTAAAAACATACGTGACCACTTTAAGGACAATAAATCACTCTTCTCTCTGGAAGTAACACGGGACCATTTCATCCATTCAAATCAAAATATCCAAAAGAAAAAAAGACAGAAAAATGTGTTTTCATTAGTTAGCACTAAAACCTTGTATACAGTATCATTACAGCATTTACCTGAACATAGTCCCGCATATTTTTGCCTTCAAAAAATTCACCTAAAAATGCGCAGGGCACTATATTTGTAGATTAGGACTGGAAAACTGCTCCTTCAAAGTGTTGTGGATGTTAAAATAACATTAAAATAACACATGTTAAAATAACACAAGCCAGATTTGTAACATAATGCAAAATTGATAGAAGTAACTTCTTTGAGGAGAAAACTGTTGAAATAATAAGAAATGGTGAACAATATTGTGATGGACGATCATCACTTAGATAATCAAGTGATGATGGTGGGATTTGAAGCTAACTCGAAATGGAAACCAAACTGTTCCATGTCGTCTAGAAATTCTGTAGAAAGACGGAGATGTTCTTTGACACAATGAAAGTTGGGTGATTGAAGATGCTTCGGCACCAACTTCAAACTGTGAGTTCTTAAGTATGCTCACACATGGAAATAAAGCAGCTTCACGAGAATTCAAAGTAGAGCTGAAGTCTGAGTGAATCTGGCAATGTCAAGAGGAGTTGAATTGCACCAGATAGCTTTTCAGTTTAAAACTCTTATGATAATACTTAGTAGGACCAACCATTTTACATGGAATTTTGAATGAGTATTTCCCTTCAGAAAGACACTGATTTTACTCAACTCCTTTGTTTGCTCCAAAAATTTGGGGGCAGAGACTACATTCAGGTAAATATGGTTATCTCTGAATCTATCTTCCATTAATTCTATTTTATTGTATCCAAAGCTCAGTCTAGAGGCAGCATTATTTGAATACATAAAAACTTAAGAAGTTTCTGGAAGTTGTAATTCTTTACTATTCATTTATGAGAAAAACACCAGAACTTTACAGCATCGCAACATCAAACATTCACTCACACAGTTTGCAACTGCTTTTTTGACAATAAAATTTATATGGGAATAAAATAATAATAATAATATTGTATGAGTGATGTCACCACTAATGGTTTTTACTTAAATGTGTTTCAGGATCTCTTGCTTTCACCTTCAACTATTCCTAACCGATATTGCACCCACACAATATTTTATAGCAGTGATTCATTATACACCCCCAAAGTAATTGTACATCATAAAATAACTAACTTACCAACCACAGTGTCTTCAGCAAGAGAAAGTTGTTGCACACCGTCAGTAGTCAATTGTATTTGTGAAACAGTCAAGAGAACTTCTGGAGCTGCAACAAAAATACAATTTAGAGATAGAGGAGTCATAATTATTTAAATAATAGAGTAGTAATCACAAATTTACAAACCAGAAAAACTTGACATGATTCATCATGAAAATACTTTAATACATGTATAATTGCTTTTCCTAAAAAAGCAGTGAAAACATAAGTTGTATTTATATGACATCATGTCACTGATTATCTGACAGGCTTCAAAATTTATGGATTAACCCCTCTTTTTTTATTAAAATTTTTCACGTGACCCTCCCTTCTCTCTCCATCCATTCTAGGGCTACTTGCCTCCCCCACCCCCACCCCACCCCACCAAACCCAACAGTGTCCAACTCTGACATAACAAAGGAACTGTCTCTATTCATCTCAAGAAAAACAAACCCACACATCGAGAGCCACGCCGTCAAATTTTCACTTTCCAGCCAAGACAAATTGAAGTATTTAAACATTTCTATTTTTCATATCTCTTTATCTATAATATAGCTTAATCTTTGTAGACAGACATATGTCATGGTGGAGTTTTTTATAGAACTCTTTTGTGGTAAACAAAATTGCTCCTCATATTTGTCTCCTCCCTAAACTATTTAAACAGCATAAGCGCACGTAACTGAGTTTTTTCTTCTCACCTTTATCGACATTTATTGTCAAAAATCATTTACTCTCTTTCTTTTCACACATTTAAAAAATAAAAGTAAGTCATGTTCTTCTGGAAATCTGAACTATCTCCTTGCCAAATTACCTCACAATGGGTTAAGTGGTTTAGACAGACACATTTCACATTTATATATTAGTTTAGATTATGTAATAAGCAATCTGTTCCACCTAATTATTGAATGTCATTGAGAAAAAACAGTCATTAAATATCTGAATTATTTCATATTTAGGAGGTCAACTGAAATAACAGATCAAGAAGCGAGTAATACTTACACATAGCATGACACTCGACCCCTTCATCAATTGTTTTAGCTGCTACTACCACTGTCTTTGTTGTCATTGTATCTTCTGCCTTCGTCACTCTCTTAACAGCTACTTCAGGATGAAGTTTGAAAATGTGTCTTCGAAGAGAGCTGCGATATTTTAAAGTGCGACCACAAACCGGGCAAGAATGTCCACCACCCACATGGCATTTCATATGTTGCTTCAACACAGATTCCTGAAAAATAATTAAAAGTAGCACATCTCCAATGAAAACCATACTTACTCTCTACACATAAAGTAGTATAAAAATTTAATACAACAGGAAAGCAAAATTTTCCTTGCATCATAACCAAAGTAAGAATACCTCAATATCTCTTCAACATGTTGCACACAAATTTATTTTCAAATCATTCTAGTTATTGTTCCCAAATGAGGAATCACAGAGCAAATTAAATGATTATGAAATAAAGAAATTCAAAAATAAAATTTATGGAGGGTATGTATTTTTTGATATTTCTCAATAAAATCTAATAAAAAATTAAGAATCATTAAATATTCAAAGAATTTAACTAAGTGAAACAGTTATTTTATCATGGGTATTGAAATTTTCCATTACGTAGCTAATATATTAAAGTAATTAAAACATGCAAAATTGTCCAAACATCAAATGAAACAGGCAGGTTTGTTATGATGTGTTATGTTATGAGAAAAGGGGGACAGGATAAGGTTTGCATTAAAAGGGGGAGGGAGAGGTAAAATAGGAAAATGTATTACATAATATTTGGTGAGTCCCTAAACATGCATGTGCACATGAATACATAAAAATACATGTACATACAAAAAATATCTCAAAAAACATGTTGAATATTGGTGCAAGGAGTATGGGAAAAAATGATTTAACAAACAAACCTTTAGGNATCTCAAAAAACATGTTGAATATTGGTGCAAGGAGTATGGGAAAAAATGATTTAACAAACAAACCTTTAGGAATGATATATTACACAGAGTGCAAGGAAACCTCGGGCCCTCTGCATGTTCCAACATATGCTTAGCAAGAGAGTGTGCCCACAGGAATCTCCGACCACATTGTGGACACTTGACTGGCGATGGCCGTTGCGTCCGAGGACTGTGATGAACCATATGCTTCTTCAAGTTCACTTTCTGATGAAATTCCTATAGCAAGCAACAAACTATTATTTAACCAATAACTCAGAAAAAGTAAAACTCAACAAAAATGTAATAAATATGAACATTAGAAACCGATTTTCAGAAATATGATACATCGTTCTTTGAATGGAAAGGCTGCTCCAAACACTTACCACAGATATGCATAATTATTTTGTGTTATTAGGTAATGTTCAATGATAATATTATGTGATTGTTATGAAATATATCATTTCTTAAGCTAAGTCATTAGACAAAATGGAGAAATGTCTTTGTTCATCTTTTCTGTTCACAAATAAAATTCCAATGACCATGTTCAATTCAATTCCACGATGTATTGGGTGAAATTTCAATCAACCAATACAAGTGTCCATTTCTAAAAGGAATATTACTCATGAATTTACCAATTGAAAAAGTGTTTTACGATTTCCTATCTGAAACTTATCTATATGACTAAAACACCCTAACCTATTAACATGGAGTAAGCTAAGGACCAAAACCACTAAATTTATTACTAACTCATCTCTTCGTATTTTATTATTTTATGGTATTAAAATGATATGTACCTTTCCACACACTTGACAAGCAAATGGTTTATGATCAGAATGTTGACGCATATGAACATCTAGAGACTTCTTGGACTTCAGCAATTTACTACACACAGGGCACCGCAACTAAGCACAAATAAGAAACATAAATGTTAGAATCACTTAAATGTCTAAATGCTTGAACAACAACATGGGTAAAAATTATGATTTTGTACTGGTAAGAAATTGCCAATAGTAACATGACTATTTTCTATTAAAACTGTTACCTGAGCATCCTGATGAGTATACATGTGTTCAGCCAGAACATCCTTGCGATGGAAACGTTTTTTACAAATACCACATGCAAATCTCCTCTCCCCTGTAATATAACAAAACCAAAAAAAAAAATTTTTTTTGTAAGTACAGAACATTCAGTATGTGTGTTTAAAAGGTGCACATAAATGGTGTTTCAAAAATTTTAATGTAAAACAAATGAGATTTTCACTAGCAGAAATTTAAGTTTAAATCTACTTTAAGTGTAATCCTAAATCTTACCATGCAAAAGTCGATGAGACTGCAATGAATTGGTAGATTTACAAACCTCCCCACAAACTTCACATATGAGGGACTGTTTATCATGACTAACCCTTCTGGTCTTAGTTTTCTTGGAGGAGAACAAAGATGGTATTGAAGATGGATCTTTCAAATCTGCCAATACTTTTGGATTTTTACGGGTAAGTTTTGTCTCCAATTCAAAGCATCTGTGATGTTTGAATTCATTCTGAAATTAGGACATCAACATACTTTAGTCACATTAATTATTAAATACTAGCACTCACAGCTGACTGAGACAAAAGAAACCATTGCAATGTGTATAGGATCATTCAGTTGTGATGTAAGAAAAGGGCTTAACTAATTCCAATTAAAAAATTTCCGTTCTTAAAATTTTACAAAAGATCATTAAAAATATAAAAACATTAATGTATTAAATAAAATTCTCTTATCACTTAAGTATTCAATATCATCCTATCTTCTGGTTGCAAACATAGAAGGTGGAAGTAGGATCCCCTCAGGGCATCTTCTCACATATATTACTGTAAATATAAGAGGATTACTTAATCCTCATGCCACTGGTCCTATTGCAGGGTCGCTGTTTAGAGGATGGGATGAAGATACCTCTGTCTTCAGGCAAGAGAATTACCAAGAGACCTGATATCTCCTTTCCTGTTACCTTCTTCCCAAAGCATATGATATATTGTTAACAGCTCATCAAGTGAGTTTAAATTTTCCCTCATAATGGCAGTAGAGGGTGTTCAACTACCTGAATAACATGGTGAGAGACACACTTAGAGGACTGGAAGAAGATGCACTGGAACTTGAAGACGTCCAATAAACAAACACAGTGATTGTGTGTTATTTTATATGTATCCGCAACCCGAGATACCTGACAATATGGATGAAATACAGAGGGTGAATGAAGTTAGTGCATATGGCAGAGTGAACAAAAGGCAGGTGAAACGTGAGTTCGCTATAAAAATCTGCTAGAAGCCACCACCACATGGATCAAGTGGGATTTGAAAGGCTCTTCAGGGGTGATTTTAAGAACGCCAACAGTTGAACCATGGGTCAGAACATAAGAGTAATATATTGAGAATTTGTAGTCATAATATTTGACTATCAAGTGTATGAACCATTATAAGTCAAGAAATGGATACTAATGACGAGGGACAACTAATACAAATGCAAAAATCAACAACAAGAAAATATATTTTCTTCACAAAGCAATAGCAGTGACAAAGATTCCCACTCAGTGGGGCAAAACATATATTCCACAGTAAATTCCTTTTACCATTTTTTACAACATCAAAGACTTACACTCATTACATTATTTTTCGAATTCCACCACAACATAATTTGTTTACTATTGTTTCTTTCTTCTTTCAACATTATGAATTTAAGATACACACATATTCATATATATTATAATAGGAATATGATTTTACATGAAACCAGAAACATGCAGCAGTATGAGCATACTATATTTGCTTCATTAATAATGAAGCCTACTTGAAAAAAGAAATTGCGGAAAATTTAATCTGGTAAAACTATACTCAAAGATTCCAGGTTTCTTTTTCATCTTGAGCTCACTTTCTTTCTAACTGAAACCTGAACACATCTCTTTGGTCACTTACAATAGTTGCCCAACTATAGTATGTCTTTTCCATTCTATGATTTTTTAAATCTATAAAGCCGTTTTGCAAATGTATTATGGCATTTCTACCCATGTTTATTAACTTTGAGTATTAAAAAAAAGATTTACTTTGAAATGAATATTATATTTTGAATGTTATTAATTCTTGAACATCGGATTCTACTAAAAACTTCCTCATGGACATGACCAGGTATTTGAGCTAAAACTAACACTGCATAAACATTCAATTATTCACACAGGTCATGCCTATTTCCCTCTCATTTTCTGAAACAAACTTTGAATTAACTGCTGATTATATCATAACTTACAGTCTTATGGTAGGATCGTCCACACTCAAAGCAATGGTGAGTGGGAACCCCGTGGCTCAGCCTATGTTTCTCCAACTGAGAAACAGTCCCAAATTGGTGTCCACATTCACTGCACCGTTCCCAATGATCAAGGCAAACATGCTTCCCTACAATTGTGTAATGCATGAGACATTTCTAGCTATTTTTTACAAACAAAAGAGTTAAAAACAATCAAATTATCAGGTAAAAAAAACTTTAGGAAAAAGGAAAAGGATTTATTAAAAATACAATAAATACAATGGTTTCTGGAAAAAATATTGACATGAACAACAAATTACAGTATTATCATGCTTTTACATTCACACATTTTTTCAATGCATTAAAAATTTTCAAATTTTAATTTACCAGTATTTACAGGACATATTTTAAATTTCCAGAATAAATAATATAAGAGTTATGTCCATGAAGAGCATTGATATTACATCATGTCCTTGAAATTTCTAATAAAAAAGCTGGTCTGTAATACAGACATAGCTCAAGACTTTCAACTTCTTGCAACATTATTATGCAATGGTGCACACGATCTGCACAAGTGAATTTCAATATATTTAAAGGTAGGCTTCCGTGGCCTGAGTCAATAAGCCCATATTATATTGTTTCTTAAGCCCATATTCAGTATATTTAATCCCATACTTTTAAATTCTGAAACACATTCAAACATTCTGAAACACACCCCAAAACATACACAATATGCTACGATATATATTAAGCTCATTATTTACGTTCCATCTTATTTCACACATTTAACTTTCCACAAGTTTACACTATTATTGTTCGGTCCCTTAAAAGGAATAAAGCAGAATAATACTGTAGTTAAAGACATACACACACCGAAAAAATGAACATTTTAAAAACAAATAAATGTTTATTAAAAGTCAGTACAGAAATTACAACATCATAATATTGAATTTGGAATTACCTCGCATTTGTAAAGAACGAAACCGTCTTCTACAATGTGCACAAACAAGAGGATGAGTATGCTGATAAATATGCAGGCGATACAAAACCAAAAGGCGAAATGGCTCATCACATTTAGGACAAATGATTGAAGTTGCAGTTCCAGCCTGAACAAAAATTACAAAACAATGCCATAATTTCAAAATAATTAAGGTGTCCCTTTTGTACTTGAAACTCCTGTGACATGGCGGTAACTTTAAAAATGTCAAGTGGTGGTTCATATCACGAGAATGCAGTAGGTGTGAACAATAACAGAACAGTCAATTTGTCAAATATGAGAGGAAAAAAAAGAAACATCTAGATAGATCAAATACCCCACAAGACACATGAAAGTAGCAATGGAAGACTTCCACAACCTGAGGTCAAAGAAGTAAAAATATAAAGATGTAGAGAACATAAAAGAAAAAAGGATAAAAGAATACGGTTTACATCAAAACACACACAACTCCAAGTTTAAACTGAAGCATACAGTTTTGAAAGTATTCTAAAAAATATGGATCTGCACAAGATTAATGTGGTGAGTATTCCTGGTTAAATATTATATTATTGTTTAGAACAGAGAACTCAGTTTTATTTTCACACCCCTCAGCAAATTTTTTATCTAGCAGAAGCATTCTTACATTTTCTTTCTCCACGAGTGAGCAAAAAAAGATTGAAATTATATTGAAGTAAATTTCAATAAATATATGTTCATGGATGGATCCAAAGGGGTAGGGGGAATGCCATTCCACTCCAACATTTAATAAATCAAAAAAATTATTTTTTGCGAATAATACAGAAGACAAATGTAATTTCCTTTGTGATAACAAGAAAACTCATAAGTGTGAAACTGAAGTACGCAAGATTTTTGCAATTCACTTTCAGTGTCAGAGGCATCATAAAAAAATTACTATATTCATGACGATTACTAGATTGAACTGTTCATAACTATATCTCACTTCCTCAAATGGAGATATGAAAGATAACAACTCATTCAAATATTCTTAAAATGTTTTGAATGTATGATTAATTTTGCTTCTCTATTTCACACAGCATTACATGTACTTCAACCATACCTAAGTGCAAATTAAAATTATTAATGGACCTAAAGTTAACAAGCTGGATTATTAATAGGCATTAATTTACACAAAAAATAACATACAGCAGCAAAAAATAGGAAATTGTTCCAGTAACACTACTCGGTTGTTAAAATATTAGTCCAATGCAAAATAAAACTGAGGTAACATGCACATTTGTAGATGTACATTTCTATTCCTGTGTCTCATTCATCACATCCTGGACTAGCTATACCAATGCAACCCACAAATGAACAACTTTCACTGCCTGGCAAGGACAACAAAGCAATATCAATCCAGGGAAAACATTTTATCAAGGATGAATCTGATCAGCCTGATTACCTACAATTCATTTAAGTAATTTTAGGGAGGGTAGGTTGACATCATTTCCAAATCCTAAACTCGTAGACAAACAACTCAACTTTCCATGAATAAGGACTACTGTTAAATATTAAGTATAAATACTAGTATGAATAAGAACAATCAGTTAAAACTTCAAAACCACTTCATGATTTGTGAATTGACACAGAATATGATTTCAATTTTCAAACTGATGTTTTCCATACAAGTTTTGCCAAAGTGCTTGACATGACGTACTACTCAATCGTTTTGAGATTATTTTCATAGATTATTTTCATAAATGATCATAAGTTACTTGTTAAATTTAAAATACTTTAATTTAAAAGAGTAATTTAAGAAGGAAAATATCAATCATCATCAAATTTCATGGGTTATTTGCTTGTTGCATTTAACAATGATAAAAAAAGAACTTTAACACAAATTTGGACAAATAGTTTAGATTTTAATGAAATGGTGCAGCTATACTGCTGCCATTGTGTCATGCATTGGAAGCGAAAATTCTACCGTCGCACGGTTCCTGGTGAGTTTGTTCTGCCTGGGATGCTGAGATGAATAGACACTTTTGATATTATGTCGGAGATAGGCCACCATAGAGGTTAGGGGGGAACAGCCCCAGAAACCTCATGGGTGGAGTGGGGTGGGAGGGTCAAGTGGCAAGCTAGGCTATTGATTGCATTTCCATTGCTTTGTTCTCTCACGTACATTATGTTGCACATATTAGGAATGAGATAATTGATATGAAGGAGATGTTGTATTGAAAAACATTGCTAGTCATTTTCACCAGTTGGTTGGGGTGTGTACCTTATCAAGTAAAGATTTTTGAACTTCAAATTTCCATTAGAGATAAATATTGCAAGAGCTAACCTCATCAGTACACTTCCACTTGGAAGTTGTCATAAAAAATTTCTCGTGGCCGCCTGAGCTTGTTTATTTTAGCAATGCCACAGCAATATGTCTCAAGAACTTTTATGACTATATTCCAATTTCTTTAAAAGTTTAGAGCAATAAATGTGCTGATGTAATTTAAAGAAATTACATTATAGACTTCACTTTAATTACAAATATTTTTACACCATGAACAAGGAATAAAAGGATGCAAGTAACAGAAGAGCAAGGGTAGAAATAAGTGATACCACCCTATCATGAAACAAAGGATTAGCAAGCCATACAGCTGCAAAGAGCTCACATATTTACTCACTCATTTTCTTACCTGCAAAGCAGCTGCAGGTGCACAAACACTTATGTGATCTTTCTTTTCTTCAGGAGATGCAAATAACATGTCACGTCCACAATGTGAGCATGAATTGTCAACTGGGCACTCTGACTGATGAGTTAATTCATGTCGTTCTAAGTCATCTTTGGTTATGAAAATGCGTTGGCATGTAGGGCAACGAATTATAACAGAACTTTGGAGAGAAGTATTTTCGGTATTAGAATCCTCTTCAAATATCTGTTCAGAAGCCCTCTCAGATACTTCACAAGACATTTGATCTTCACCTCCAGTTGATGCAAGCGCACCTGAACATGTCTGAGAATGTTGTTTAAGCATCTCTTTGGTTGGAAAGGTACGAGTACATGATGTACAGCGACGAGAACCTACAACAACAAAAATTATATTAGCAATAATCAACATCACAGAAACTGAAAACAAGGAAAACATACTACAAGAAGCAAATTTGATTTCTTTTCAGACATATCTATAAATACTAGAACTATCATTCTCTCACACATTCTCTCTCACTGAAGCTGTAGAGTGCAAAGACACTACCACTGCACAACCCCAGTCACTGCATTATGTCTTACCAGAAATAGAGTACACTTAAAACTAAAATAGTATTTTTAACATCTTATTTCACAACTTAAATTGAAATACTTTACCGCCGTGATTAGACATATGCCGAGTCAGCTGCTTTTTTGTGGAGAATTGTTTTTGACATAAGGGACAAGTGAGGCGCTTGCTAGGACTGCTAGAAGATGCCAGCTGACCAGAACATACATGACACTGCAAGTTTTCTTTCCGGGCAAAGACAGCATGACAAAGAACACACGTGAACTCCCCGGTGTGTTTACGCAGATGACGATACAGGTATCCAACTCGAGCAAAAGATTTATTACAAATATCACAGGTAAAAGGAGGTCCAGAAGCAATTAATGATGGTTCCACATCAGGTTCAATTTCTTCCTGGCAACAAGAAATATCCCATGTTACAGTGAACAGAAGACACGCACCACCATAAAAAGAAGAAACTTCTAGAAAAAGTCACTCAGAAGGTCGATATAAATTTTTAACTGTAAAAAATGAACTTCTCCTATAACACATATTCTAGGTGAACCAAGTTAATAGCATTACTAAAACAAAGCTTCTTCCTTTTCTACATAATTGTTTTTTAACATTCTTGTACATACCACAACAAAGGCAGAAGTGAGTGGATTAACTTAAGGATAAAAGAGGTAAAATTTTAAACTAAATTCTTTAACAAGGTAATAAAAACCCATTCAGTAAATAAAAACCATAAAATACAATGTCCTGGACAAATTTTCGCAGATGCTAGAACAGCAACATTAAAACGCAAGAACAAAAATTTAAATTTTCAGTCAAATTTGTTGCTTACTGTGATCTGAGTATTGTCTCGTACAGCTTGAGTATTGTCTCTCACAGTCTGAGTATTTTCTTGAGGTAAACTTTGTGTTTCAATTCCACCAGAGGGAACGTTATCAGAGTGCGTCTCAAGAAGCAATTCATCCATGTCGTTACTGAATGTATCAAGGGTTCCAGCAGCAACTTCATGATTTACATCTACAAACAAAATAGTTTCAAAAATAAACAACATGTTAAAAAGTACATTCTTGTTTGATAACATTAAACACAAACTGATTAATTTGAAATTTAAAAATCTCTTGAACTTGTCAAATGCAAAAGTTTTGGCAATCTGGGGTGATAAATAGCTAATGACTAAGTCTGATTCATATATAAGTATCAATACACAGTTATTTACAATATGCATATTCACATAAATAGGTTTTTTCTTTTAGAATTTTGAAAGACAGTAAAAATCATCAATTCCAATAATATTTTCCACCTTCCTTTTTGTCAAATATTTCTCCCTTAGTAAATTGATTTGCATTCTCAAAATCTACAAAATTATTTCAACCATTTAGTGTAATTGATATAAGGAATAAAAGTAACACAAATGTTGAACATTTGTAATTAAACAATACGAAAAAAGGTGTTCAAAAATCTGAAAAACATATTTTCTGTTGCAAGAATAATTTTAAATGTTTTTTGCTATAAACATTTCAAAGATATTTTGCAACCCAATTTTAAAAATGTCAAATCCTTGAAAATCCACACGCTTTTGTTTATCTGGTCATACTTCAATCTATAACCAATATACTATTCAAATAAATGTTATATGAATGGTGCATAAATGGTTTTCAGACTACCATACATAATAGACCTTTTTAATTAAGTTAACAAAAACAAAACTACAATTCACAACCTGATCAACACCAATATTTCTGTTTTCAGCAACAACAACAAAATGTATTTACCTGTTTGAGATAGTTCTACAAGAGTTGATGTTTCAAATGAAACATTCAAGGAAGGCTGAGAATGTACAAGCTCATCAGAATCCAGCACAGAACTTGTAGTTCCAGATTGCATTGTAAATACTTCATTCTCCATCCAGTTGACAGTAGAAGAAAATACACCTTTGTCAATCTTGTCATCAAATCCAACAACAGATACGGACAACTTTTGACCCAACTCGGCAGTACTATCAGCAGGTTGAATATTAAGCACCATATTACTGCTATCAGCATCTGCAGCAATGAGGTCATTGAAATCTTTGGTAAGGCTATCGACACATGTGGCATTCTTTTCTCCATCCAGAGAATTGTCGAGACATGTCACAGGTTCAGAACTCTGTTCATTTTCAAAACTGAAGGACATTACATCAGAAGGCAATGAATTACTTATGCACTGATCCAACAATTTGACAGGTGTATTCAACTCTCCACTTAAATCTGTCTGCAAGTCATGGGACTTTGGGACGCTTGGCGGAGGAGTGGAACAACTATTTAATATGTAATCTGTACTATTTGCATCTTCCACAGCCAATCCTAAGGCACCCAAATCAATATCAAGTTCCTTTTCCAATCCTTTCTCTGTTAAATTCATATCAATAAGTGAAGCAGCATCTGTGTTAGAATCTAAGAAATCATTATTGTAACACACACTGGATTCAATACTGGATGGCAACAAGTTACTTAAAGGAGAATTTCTAACTGAAAGTAAATCTTGTTTCTTCATAAAAGAATTGTCAGATGGTAAGCAGGAGGACAAAGCATTTTCACAATTTAGATTCAAATTTTCATGGGGAACATTTAAACATGATGAATGAGTTAAGGGATTTATTTCTGGCATAGGTACGGAATCTGCTACACTGGGTACAAAGGGCACAGTAGAAGGCAAGATGTTCTGCAGAGCAGGAGGGACAGCAGAAGGAATGTTTCCATTAGCCACCACCACTAACTGTGGCGAAGAATTTTTATTGCTCTGCAAAGCATCAGTGGAAGACGTAACTTGGTCTGGAGTCCCATTTGCTGTTGAGAGAACATCAACCAATGAAGAGGAACCATCTTCATCTTCCACAAGAAACTGTAAACTGTACCCTTTACTCAATAAACTTTTCACATCCTGCACCACTGTTTCACCAGCTACACAGGTAAAGAACTCGTGGTTCAATATAGTGTCCGGGATTTCAGAAACCTGGGATTCAATTTTGTTGCACGATGGCTCCTGGATATTCTGCAATAGTGTTTGAACATTTTTTTCCTGGTCGATTGGAATCACCAAATAATTCAGCCCACTGTCTCCCATTACAGCCACAAGGGTACGACTATTCTCTCCGTTCTGTAGAGGTTGCACGTTCAGCTCAGGACTTAAGTTTTCTATGGAGGAACATTCTTTAGATTTGTCTGTGGAACAAAGAGATGTATTCTCCAGAACCAAATCATCACTCTGAGACACACAAGGATTTAATGCAGAGTTTTCAATCACAGAAGAACTTTCTTCCTGCTGCATTGAAGACTCATTGTTAGCTGGACTCAAAGCAATTGATATGTCCAAAGCAGATGAAAGAGTGTCAGTCTTTGAAAGAGAGCAGCTTTCCTCAATAGAGATGACAGGTAGGTCAGTAACTGATTCCTAAAACAAATTATTTCTCAACATAAATTACATGGGGAATTCAAAAAGTAGTCACAAATAAATTATTGTACTAATTTGTTGACTACATACTCCACTTACTTTTTTAAACACAAACTAGATTTGGAAGTTGTTGCTTCCATCCTCAGATTTTGCTGACTGCTGTTCAAATGACCTCTTAATTAGGGATTTAATGTTAAATTTATTCAAAGAAGTAAATATCACTTCGGCTCTCCAAATAAATTTAGTATTAAGTCCCTAATTAAAGCATATTATAAGGATAAAGTACCTTCTCTTAACAGATTAAGAATTTACAATATTAATCACAAATATTGTGACAAAGTTTAAAATGGAAAAACAAAAAGAAATTTAGAAATTAAAAAAACATTTTTGGCACATCAAATTTGGACAAATTGAAATGTCAATAGTAGTGGCACATTTTTGGGGCAAAAAAAAAAAATTGATGAAAACGTAAGATTCATGAAGAATGTTGGTGTGCAATTTGAACTGTTGGTTTGGGAATGACTCAACCTAATCAAGAACAAACTGTTAAATTTCAAAGTTCCGTTTGAAAATAATTTGATTTCAAAATTCATCCACTCGCTTACCACCAGAGTCATCATCATTTGATCATCAGTCGGCAGAAGCTGAAGATGGAAGCAACATCTTCCAAAACTAGTTTGTGTTTAAAAAGTCAGTGGAGTGAGTATTATAAAAGTCAGTGGAGAAATAATTTAAATTATTACAATTATTTAAATTATTTCTTCTTTACCACCATATAAACTACTTAACTCAAATAATAATAATAATTTTAAAAGATGATTAAAAAATTCATTAAATAAATTTACAATCAAGAAATATTACATCCACTACAGAACAGAAATCTCTCTCAACAATAAAAGTGCACAAAAACAATGAAAAGTTTTACTTTTCCAACTATGTCAACATTAAGATTAATCCTTTGATATCTTTCACTCAGAACTTCATCTTTAACTAATAAAAGAAACCTTCTAAATCAAAAATTAAATGTAGGTAGAGATTTGGAGAAGATTAGGAATGTTTTATTATTTAATTAATATATCATGTCACTATGTGAAAGCATACTCACCGAGTCTGCTAAAATTCCACAGAATGGGAACTATTTCTAATAAAAGCTGCAACTGATAATTATGAACTTACAATTCGAACTGATTTTCCTTCCTCAATTTTTCTTTCAACCGATGCAATAACGTCATTGTCATGGCTATTTTGATTGTTAAGGGTAGCATCAACAGCAGGAGGTGGTTGAGTTTTCAGCAAACCACTCAATCCATGCCCAGATTCTTCATGATCATTCAGCAGCTAAAAATCATTGAATGATATTCATAGTTTTATATGAACCATTTTTTCCTTCACTATATCAACAAGAAAATTAATGTTAATATGATATACGATATTTTTAAATTTACACTCCATTTTACCCAATAGGATGCACAATAGTGCTTAAACTTTGAAATAGTTATTTTTGGCAATGAAGACAACTTTCCTGCACTAGATAAAAAGCTTGGAATCCAGAGAAGAGAACTTCCAAAGTTTTATAAGGTAACAAGTGTGATATAAATTTTTGTTCTATGTGTAATATAAATTACGCAATTTCTAAACACAGGAGAGAAATAAAAATTATAATAAATATTTTTAACTTTATAAAGCACAATTACCTACCTCTTGTGAATGGAATTTCTTATGACAAAGAGAACAAGGAAAATTCTTAGGTCTTGGTGTCGATGGCTTCAAGTGTTGCATAAGGTGACGTGCGTAACTAATAACGCTTACTTCTTTGGCTCCACATTCACGGCAACGCCAGCAAGGGGGAGTGAAACGAGCCCCTAGTTGCCATGGGGGCAACTGTTCAGCCACATACGAAGTCACAGCTTTTTCTACACAAAACACAATCATTTCACCTATCTTATCATAATTACATCACAGGAAGACCTTTAGGAGACTTACAGTTAGACTTGGGGAGTTTTGCATACATTGGGTAAATATATATAATATATAGGGTCCTTTATTTTACATACATTATATGTTATATTACCTATTATATCTTTCTTCAATTTAAGAGCCTTTTTATCTCCAGTATCCTTCTCCTCAGAACCAAACTTTTGACAAATGCTTTTCAGAGCAATAGGATTCGATTCACTCACAGATACTGTTTCAGCCACTTCATCAGAATGGAAAAGAGGTACATCATCTGTAGTTGTATCTGCCTCCCACTTCACAGTTTTCTCTATGCTACCATCAGCATTATCTATATTGTCAATAACTTCCATATCCTAAGGAAGAAAAATATTTTAAATAATTACAACAGTTTGATATAATATAAAGTTCACTAAAAAACATTGACAAGAACAAAGCACTACCAACATGTCAGCAACTGCATAATATGTACAATTAAAAAGTGCATAAAATATTCAATTCTGAACACACATCCGTTTCATCCATGGTCAGCCTTGAAGCCTTCTTAGCTTTTTGATCATTAATACATGCAGCAAACATTTCAAGAAATCTATTACATGGGCAATATACATTCATCTCTACATAACATTCAAAAGTTTTATAAATCATTCACATTTAAAATTAAACCTCTCAATTTAAAAAAAATATCTCAAACCACTTATAAAACTAAAAAAGAAATTGCAAGTAAGGTTTATAGATTGCTATAAAAAGAGTGATCACATTTCTTTTAAACATTGAAACCTAAGAGCTTTCATCTCAGAATTCTACCAAATAAGAATCTTAAATCATAGTGCACAATAAACTTATAACACAAAATGTAACAGGAGACAAGAAATGAAGGAGGAGTCAATGGTCAAAGGGAGGAGCCAGGGAACCTCGACTGCCATTGTCAGGATGCCAACTTGAATGAGCAGGTCTACACCAGGTTACCCTTCCCAGTAGATATATGACAACCCTCACTCCTTTAGCTAGAACTCACAACTGATCTTCAATAAAGTCGACTATAATTTATTATGTTTCCATATCAAATCAACAAGGTTTTCATAAATTTTTTACATGACTATCTCAGATTTTTATAAAATATGGTAGGGTCCATCATATAGACTAGAAGAAATGCCAAACATTGTTCAAATATTTTAACCTGTTTGGGATATTCAAGAATGTAAAAGTTTAAACAAAAAGCCCTAAAACAGCTCTACCTAAAAATTTTAAATTGCTCTGGGCACACTCCTAATTGAGATAAAGTGTTGGGAGGGAAGTCATTTTACACCTCATTTAGTAATCTTTAATATGAGGTTCTTTGTAACATAGATAAAAAAACAAGAAATTAATAACTTGAAAATCAAAATGTTGATCTTTAATATCTCAAATGAATATTTTCAAATTAATACTGGGAATAATTGATACCTTTGTAAATCATGTGGGAAAATTTTAATGTTGGATGAAAATGGGTTCAATGTAAAAGCAATAAAAGAATGTAGTTTCCGTTCTGTGTACAGGATACAGCACAAGAATTTTTCTTTTAATTCTTGCTACACTATTTTCAAAACAGCTATCTTTTGAGAAATTAAAAATCAAAATTTTGAATGTTAATTTTCTTCCTCCTTGATGTATGTCATGTAATATATCATAATAAGGATTATTAAATAAGCTGTAAAATGACTCTTCTTCCAACTCTTCATCTAATTAGGAGAGCATGCAGAGCAATTCAAAAGTTTTGTGTAGCGCCATTTTTGGGTGTTTTGTATAAACTTAATATTCTTGTAAATTCCAAACGAGTAGAAATATTATCACAATACTTGGTGACTTTCTTGGTCAGCATAATGGCTTCCTCCCTGCCAAATTTTATCACACTATGATAGGTTAAAACCATGTGTTGATTTGACATGGAATAACCAATATGTGAAATGTTCAAGGTAAACACCACTTGAAGGGTTAAGCATTTTATCCTCTAATTCATTGACAAATTTCTAGAAAATAATTGGAGCAAATTTAGAGAAACATTCAGAAATGTCCTATAATGTCAATGTGAATTACTCTTTTGATTTAAGCTATAGGAATTCAAAAGAAGACACATCAATAATTAACATACACTACTTCAAATAAAATTCATATATGAAATTCGTTCAACCAGGATATTCTCAAATGAAGAAGCTTTTTCAGAACACATCCAATATTTACCCAGTGATTAATATATTTCAGGTTAAGAAAACAGACTATAATTAACAGTTATTAAGAATGTATCATCTAATAAAAAAATAAGGTAACAATGACAAAGAAAATGTTTAAACAGGGAAAAAACGAACCTCCTTATTTGCTGTTGGAGAAGGGCAGGGGGAAGGTATTTTCTTTGGAGCAACACCCATTTTAACAGCATAAAATGGAGCATACCAAACCCGCAACTCCTCTCCCGGTTCAATATCTCGCAGTGAACTAAAGAACACATCACGGCGAACCTGAAAAGCAAACATGATTATTGGCTTTTTAATTTCAAGGCGTTTTATCTAACCAGATAAAACCTCTCCTAGCTGATAACTAAATCTTATTCAAACTGGTACCTTAAAATGGAACAAAAAAGATAGGAAGAGAAAGAACATTTCTTTGTAAATGTACATAAGCAGTCAGTGTTAAATATACTCAGCCGTCCGGGTCAAACTGCATCTTAGCACATTATGACAATAACTTAGGGCTGTCCAATTCTGAGTTTACCCAGAGGAAAACCACAAAGTAGATGCTGAAGTGTTGATGGTTCAGTCTACCAAGACTCTTGAAGTGTTGCAGACAGTAGGATACATATCATTATTCTTTTGGATTCAAATAAACTTTTTCACTCTAATACGGGTGCACCATTGCTTATCAATGATGGAGATGAATGTCAAAAGTAAATAAAAACATCTTTAAGACTGTATAAGTATTTAATTAAAAGAATAGTGCTTCCTAAATATGACAATTCCTAAGTTTGATAAAAAAAAATTATACAGAGTTTACTCTAGAATTTAAAGTAGATTAATATGGTATGACAAAATAAACAAAATGTATACTATAATTAGTATGCCCTTGATAATAATACAATTTGTATCATTCAACAATATCATAGTTGAAAATATCGAACTTGGGGAAAAATTATTGGGTTTTATTACTATTTATTGTTTTTTTATTGCATATATTCTTCTATTGAACCTTGCATTCTACAAGGACTGAAAGCAAACACTTTTTCTATTAACTCAGGGTTCAGGTACTTAAATACAGCAACTAAAATTAATGGACTATTTAATTAAGTTAGCACACTAATTACTAATGTACTAGAAAGTTTTCAAAGGATTAATTGTACATTGAAAAATAATTTTTACTCTCAAAAATTTAAAACAAAACTTTTTTACTCCAAACATATTTATTTGTTATGACATCAAGAATTCTTGTGAATAAGTTGAGACAGTAATAAGTAATAATAATATGAAAGGCTTGTTGTAGAATCAATTAAATAATTCTCTTAGATGTACAGAATAACTTAAAGCTATAGTTCAATGGCACATATTAGAATTTAACAGAACAAACGAAATGGTCACAATACTGCTGGATCTCAAAAAATAACACTGGAGTATGATTATTCCAATATTTAATCGTGTTTTAGATTTGCAAAGTAAAATAC
Organism: Laupala kohalensis; assembly: GCA_002313205.1. Lineage (NCBI taxonomy): Eukaryota > Metazoa > Arthropoda > Insecta > Orthoptera > Trigonidiidae > Laupala > Laupala kohalensis. The sequence continues at coordinate 141,412 of NNCF01127069.1, read as the reverse complement.
TTCAGGAACTTACAGCGGAGTCACTAAAATTAAAAATATATATTGCATGATGTTTGCTACACACTCAACTTACAATTTTCCTCAGACTAGTTAAAGATCAGTCGACAGAAGCTGAGGATGGAAACAACTGTGTTCTCTGAAACTAAACTAAACTAACTATTCTGAAGAAAATTGTTAGCAGACAATGGCTGACATCACACAATAAATATTTTTAATTGTTTTAGAAAAGATTATTTGATTCAAATGTACCACCAACACACCATAAGTTTCCATATTAATCTATATTATTTGGTTATCATTATTTTAAAATCTGGGATCCACCTTGAAGAGTAATAAATTTTACTTGATCCACAATTCAAATTAGAACATTCTAATTACTAATGAAAATGTGACTAGTATGAGTTTAAAAATCAAGATTATTTTGGGCCTAATTCAAAATTTATACAGTAGGTATTTTTACTGATCCTTGCATGGCTCAAGGGTGGGACTTAAGAGGAAATAGCTTTCACAAATTTAAGACAGTAGTTCCTACATAAACAAGTATAATTTATTATTCAGTACATACTTATAATTCTTCATGAGAGTTTAAACTCTTAAGTACTTATTTTGTAGTATCATGCATAGCTATATAAGTTAAAATCATGAAAACAATACTTTTTCATCTACAGAAGTATTTCACAAAATAATTTTGGTATGGAGTCATATACAAACTAATAAAATGAATGATTTTTCTTCACTTGCTCAGGAAATAAGATAATAGGAAACTACACTAGGTAAATACCAACAATTTTAGAAACAAGATTATTTCCTTCTTTACAATCATGAGGACTTCTTTAGAATCACTGAACCAATGAGGTGTAAATAATATTTATAAGAGAACATGTACATAAAAAATCAGAAATTAATTCTAATTGTTGTCAAGCACATTCACACATCTAAATATAACAACAAAATTCTTGATGCAAAATATCTTTGTTCAAAATGATAAAGAAAATTAAATTCCTAAATTATCATTTCAAAATTGCAGTAAATTATTTAAGTTTTATACTATAATATGAAATAATACCTGGTAACAAATAAGATTTTGTGCTTCATTTGTCATAGAAACTGGAGCAACAAGACACATCCAATTGCAAATGTCTTCATTTCTTGTGTCAAGGTAAAATGAATCTTCTTCAGTAGGTCCAAAAATCTACCAAAATAAATGCAAATCTATCCTTGAAAATAACAAGAAATCATTCAACAATTTACCATTAAACAAACCCATCAATCCAAAAAGTTTCAAGACAGTCAGTTTTTAAGTGTCAAATTGCAAAACAAGCAAGAAGTATTCCCATACACTACCTGACAAAATAAAATATATTTTCTAGACCTAAGAAAACTATATTACAGCTTAACATTACATTAGAAATTAATAAAGCTACATAAGAGTATTAGGTAACTGCAAAATAGTATGAAGCAATTTCACAGGCTTTGCACAGTAAATAAAAACAATAATTTTGTCCCTATTATAGCTGGATTCCCATGCAAGGACAATTGAATAAATATGAGATGTTTTACATTTATTCATAAATTATGTGGAAAACTGATGGTACTTTATCATTCCTTAAGAATGATCTAGAGTAAGGCAAAGTATTTTAAACTATATAATTTACTTTTCTTGTACTTCATGGACCCAGCAAAAGAACTATATGAATAATTGGATAATAATTTGTAATTTGTGTATGTAATTTGTACTTTCTGACTCCAAACAATCATCATGAAATGAAGTTCAATGCAGACAATAAAATGTGAAATAAGCAACTATTATGATACTGACAGTTTCATAACCAGCTTTTCCTATTTCTATGCCAAGAAAGGACTTTACAAGTCTTTCCTTTCTGGCAGAGTAGTATGCAATACTCACATTCAATCAATTTCTCAATAAACTAATGTATTTACTTGCTAAAAAAATATTCATTATTTTAAGGATATTAAGAGAAACACACTTTTAGTGGAAAATTTACTTCAGGAGATAGAATGGAAGTTAGAGCAGCTTGAAATGGTCCAAATCTGGTGCCTCTTGGAAACCTTGCTTTAGCCACAACAGTTGTGGTTCCATCAGCTAAATCTTTTACTCTTAAATTTGTTGGTAGTGTCAATCGTGCATGTGACGGTGTAGGGGCATCTTCCACCTAAAATCACAATTCTTAAGCTACTATGCTAGACACTGTACTTCATTCAATTATTTTCGGACTGAAAAAACTTTTTCAAAGAATTTCATTCAAAATACTAACCATACACTGAGAATTGAGGAAAGGACATGAATCTGTGCAGTGATTTTGACCACACACATTGCATTCTGCAACAAACAGGAACTTATATGATGGAAGTAAAGGAATTAAGTAATGTAATCTATACTGTTAAAGGTATGTTAAGTTGTCATACAATATTCCTAAGTACTTTCACAAAAAATTGAACAATTGTGTTAACCTGGTGGAATGACGAAACGCTAACGATAGATACTCCATAATTTAAGAATTTACCTGAGGATTCAAACTCTCCTTCCTCTTTCACAACTATCCTTCCTTTCCTACTCAGCATGGTACATTTACAAGTAAAATCAAATGATAGAGAAACCAATCATCATTTCACTCCTAGGAAAGGAACAGAAAGGATTGGCATGACACTCAGTGCTACATCATTCCTGGGGAAAATAATTTCAAAGAGCTTGACGTAGCTCTGAATTAAAGTTTACTCAATAACCTAAGTTCAGCGATGTCAGACAACATTTAATTGATAGGGAACGAAATTCTACAGCACGAGAAACTTCTACCTAAAGACGAAAAACGTAGGAAAAATGAGTCCTAGAACTAGTACGTCGGCCCCAGTTGGTCCCAGTCATATCGATCAGAAATACATATCGAGAAAAGTTTCGCAAATTGTTTAAAAATCGATGTAGGAATCGATCCGCCATTTTAATCGCTCGCGATTCGTATTGTGGGCACTAGGGAGAGGAAAGATGCAAGTCTGACTGATGTCTGACGGATCGTTGCGGAGATGAAATCTGTATCATTTTTTACTGTGTTAGTGTCATTATTGGATTCCGTTCACCCACACACCGATTGCACTCGTCGCTCTGTCTCGGTTTTTTAGTGGAGGGCGCTGGTGTTGAGCGAATGGTCAGAGTTGACAGAGTATGATAATTCACCGCAAAACCCGAAATATAAACTACTTTCATGTTGATGTTAAGGTAATTATATTTTTATCATGTAAATTGGGATGAGTCACTGAATATGTAACTTAATTTTACTCTCAGGTTTCGTTTTCTTTACTGTTGAAGGTGTTGAGGACTTGACACAGCTCACGTTTCTTTTACTTTGCATTCAGTACAGGGCAAATATTACTTTCTGTGCCCTGTTGTCCCGTTTAGTAATTCGACGAGACAATGGAAGAAGGCGAAGGATATAATCAGAAAAAGCAGACAAGGAAACGTGTTAGAAACCCTGCAGGTATACTCTTCGTGTCATCTCGATTTTTACACTTACATTTTTCATGAATTATTTTGTTTTTAACTTTCACTACAGAATGGAAACGTGAAAAGAGGAAGCGACTTCGAATTGCTGGGAAGTCTTATGTAAATAGTAGAGGTGATATTGTTAATGAAAGAAAAATTGGCGCAGATTGCAAGTGTCGAAGGAAATGCTACAGTCGAGTTCCCGAAGAAATGCGAAACAAATTATTTGATGGCTACTATTCTCTTAATAGTCATGATGAACAAAATGCTTATCTTTTTGGTCTTATTCGAAAACATGACATTGCACGGAAGAGATGCAAAGAGAGTGATAGACGCACTTGCAGCTACAAATATTATGTCCGAACACGAGGAAAAGAAATTCAGATATGTCGTTTGGCATTTGCTAATATTCATGGAATTTCTCCTCATAAAATCCGAATATTATGTCAAAAGCAAGATCAAAATGTTATGTTTCCACGAGATGGTCGAGGGAAGCATAACAATCGTCCTCGGAAAATATCAGATGACACTCTTCATAGGATAAAAGAACATATTTATTCCATACTGAGTTCAGATAGAGTAAGTTATTATTTAAGTAGAATTTGCTATACCTACAAAATTGTACTATATAGTTATTTATAGAAATGTATTTTTAGGTTTGTGAGTTTTTGAGGGAGGAGAAACATGTTGGTCCAGATGTCAATATAACAAAGATGTGGAAAGATTATTTACAGAAATATGACCCCCATTATAGAGAAATATTTAGTGAAGTGGAGAATGGGGATTCTACTATTTCCAAAAATGATGATTCCCATGTGGAAACTGAGTGTTCTCTGAATGTGTTTCCTCTTAACGATTCAGAACTTATAGATGATCCTGATTCTCATCAATTTCCAACTACGATGGAACTGATAGAATACCCCATTTCTCCAGTAGGTGATTCGCTAGAGCTTCTTGGTAAGTTGAGTTCACATATTTGTGAAGAAAAAAATGTTTGAATGTTGTCATAACACTTAGTTGTGTATTTATTGTCTAAAATTGACAGGAAAGCACATTATTATAAAGATACAAGTTCATTTTATATTTGCAAGATTTTAACCTTTCATCACTCACAAGGGTAACAAATAAATCCTTTTTTTTTTAATTCATTCTGCTTAAAAAAGAACATCATTGGGTGGACATTCATTCATTTATTTTATTTCTTTTACTACCTATGATTTTATGCAATATTTTTTGTAGGAGCCAGTCAGGATGTGAAGAAAGATTATCAGAAATCAAGCCAGGATTTATTTGTAAATTACTTAGGATATTTTTATGATAGTCCAATTATTTTTATTATACCCCTCCAATTTCTTTCGTACTTTGAACAAATCAGCCTTGTAAATGTATAACCCACCATAACTCTTGAGTGTCTGGTGCAATTTCAACCAAACTTTGTACACAGATGACAGAGTATCTTACAATAAACACTGTGGGGGTAAGACATCTGTGGTACCTCTTGGGAAGACGTGTAAGTGAGGTTGACATAAAAATAATGGAAAAATCCTTGGGGTAGGGGGTGGTAATGGGTGGCAGGTTAAAATTATCAAAAACTACCAATATTGGTGTTGAATACATCCATTTTGTGGTTGCAGCAGGGAAGAGTCACACTCTTTAAAGTCCATGATCTGGAATATCCTCCATTTGGTTAAGAGATGAAACTTGAAAATAATTGAAAATTACTTATTGATATCTTAGTTCTTAGTATTAATGACACTTCCAATGCACGATCAGCCCTTCAAACCCCAGCACCTTGGGGAAGAACATGACTTATAAAAATGATATTAGTGATGAGTACAGAGTTTTCGGTGTCTCTGAGATGAATGGTGTCTCTCCTATGAGAAAGAATAAAGCGTGAGATGTATTACAGAATTCATGCGAGCAAAGCTGCAGGTAGTCTGCTAGTAATTTTATAAAATCACCTTTGATAATTACAATGTATACTGCAGTGGTATCTCTCGTTATCATTTAATGACTCCAAATGAGGGATGTGAGAAAACATAGCTAGTTCTCATATTTTAAAAATTGATCTTTTTATGCTTGTAAAGCAGTTTTAAAATTTACATTTTTGGGGAAATTGCATATGAGATGCTCCTGCAATGATTTTTCCATGATATGTGATGTAGAAAAGCAGAAGTCCATCCACAGAAAATCTTAAAGAACATGTACGCACATATGTACAAAGACTTATGAAGATTAATTCTGTGACTCAGGAAAGCCCCCCTCCACAATAGTAGATAGAAATAGTGAAGGTTATGATATATAAATGAATTAGAAATAGAAGAGGTTATAATGTATAAATGAAAAATAGTTTTTATTTCAAAAAAAGGAAGTCAGTTTGTCCATTGAAAACAACGAGACGAACTTATAAAATCTGTGTAAAAAGAGGACATCATAGGACAAACGCAACTTGCTTTGCTTTTATGGATTTTCACTTCTACATGGGAACTTGAGCATATGGCTGCAACATATCATTGTTTATAGCATACTCTCACTCCAGTGAGATTCCAAACCACTTTCTTATAGAAAATTACCTAGGTAAAATTTACAATAGAAAGGTAATCAAAAAAATGTAAGTCATAAATAAAGGAAAGTAAAAAATTTGTTATTAGGATAACAGAACTTTATAAGTACAATAAATTGACGATGGAAATGTGTTATTGATATTCTTATAAAATGTTTAACAATAACATTGTAAGATACATGAATGATCAGAAAAATGATCAATTATGACATTTCAATCTTTACCCAAAGAGTTTTCCATTGAAAACTAAAATTTTTGGATGTTTCCATGGAATTATCATTCACTGGCAACATTTGGTAAAAACAATATCGATATCCAACATTTTATTTCAATATTACCACTATCACCCTCCCTTTTAATAGCATCGAATAAGTATAATTTCATACATGTTATAGTTTTAGACAGAGCATCAAAATATTTTCAATTTCATGTGAATTACCATTAAATTTCTTTTGAGTAAATCTGAAGCAGTGATTAAGCTTATCAGCAGCAGGAATGTCCAAAGTAAAAATTTGGCTGAAAATATGTATTTCAAAAACATAATTTTTAAAGGTTATTCATGAAATCTGCAATTGAAGGTATTGCACTATTTATGTATAGAAACTTCTTAAATTTTATATTCTATTAGTTAATTAAAGAAAATTTCCAGTGGAGGAACCCGCACACACTGGTATTTTTCTTCATGGACCCCTCACAAAATCAAATCCTGGATATGCCCCTGTACTTGTGTGCTTCAAAGTTGTCTTCCTCCATAGCAGCTGAGTCTAATTCTTTTAAGTTTGACACTGTCACGATTGCCTACTTACATTTCTTGTCCATGAAGTCAGTTCGCGCAATTGAACATTCGGATAATAAACTCTTCCCTGTATATTTTAATGTGAATATCATCCACATAGATATTTATATCCATTCTGATTTATGTTTTGAGGGTTGGTTACTTTGTTTTGGCTACTTTTAAATTAACTGTAGTTATGTTATTTTTTAATATGAATTGTAATTTCTGTTGTTATTCCTTTATTAATATGATAAGTTATATTTTAAATTATGTCAAAATAACTATTATAATAGTAAATGGTGAAGAAGTTAATCACTGTTTGGTCATTTTATAATTTTTCTTCTCCTTCTGAAGTGTAATAATCGAAATCTTAATTTTTGTCTGAAAATATTTTAAATGTTTTATCTTGGTCAATACTTTAAGAAACTGTGTTCTTTTTTCTTTGTTGCCAAGGATATGTTTTTCACCTTTTACTTATTCTATCAACATATAATACATGTTATTTCTACCTGATATATTTTGATATTTCCAGAGTAGTTTGAATTTGATACATATGGGTTAGGTATTTATGGAAATATTTTCAGTTGAATATAAAAATTCCAAGTTTATCAAATTCATGTGTAATTTGGTCTTTTCAGAGCATCCGAGTGACTCTCAGTTCAGTGATACAACAATTCCAGAAGATTCAAATGTGGGAACTGAAAAGAAACCAAAATATACTCCAATTGTGAAACATTGGTTGTACAGCAAAGTGTTTCATGATGAATTCAGGATTAATGATTTTGTGACTCTTAAAAAGAAATTGTTCAGTATGAAAGACATATCAAAAAGTAATTCAAACACCCAAGGAAATAAATCTGAGAGGAAGCAAAGAACTCCCAAAAAAATTACTAGAGAAAAAGAATTGCGTCTTCGTGGAAGCTTAGAAGAACCCACCATCATTTCAAATCCTACTTCACTGAACTATACTTTGGATGTGTCATCCAGTAATTTACAGAATATCAGTACAGGGCAAAATACTGATATGTATACTATTGTACCATTGAATTTGCCTGAGATAGCTCCGATTCCTCACACTTCTGAAATCCCTACACAACAACATACAATGCAGTTTAACTTACACTCGTTACCAACTCAGAGCAGTGTGTTAAGTCCAATTGTAAATATGTCTAATTCTGCTCAAGCAATACAGTGCTCCAGTGTAGTTACATTACCTGCTAGTTCAGTAAGTTTTACTCCAAATTCATGTAGTTATGTGAATCTAAATATGGCAGCTTTCTATTGAATGTATGAACTTAAGTGGATGCTCAAAATATATTATCATAGTTCATTCATTGTTTTAATTCACTTCTAACCATCTTTGGAGTGTTACTCATTTTTACAAACTCTTTGCCACGGAAAAAAATATTTTGGAAGAAAGGAATTTTAACTGTATTACTAATTCTGTAGAAATTGGTCTCACCAGATTTAGAAAATATTGTGGTTGTGTCTTGTTTTGTAGGATTAATACTTCTGCTTTGATGCTGTGTAATGTGTAGTTATGACAGTGATCACAAAAAAAAACTGTTTTGGTTGCCGAAAGCAGATGTACACTGAAGTGCAAAGAATAATTGCTGAAATAGCCATGATTTAGTTCATATTTTTTCATCACAACCAGGTTGGAATGTTGTGTTCTTTAAAGATTCACAATAAATATTGTGTGGGTAAGTCCTACAAAGGTCATATGAAATATTTTAAAAGAAAGAAATGGAAAATTTGGCAATATGGGATTGCCCCCATAGACTTTCCAAGGCCTAAACTACAGTCGTTTGCAGTTTCTCATACGATGATGAAATTCCACCTAAATGTTAAACACCTGCCAAGAGTCTGATGAAGTATTACTTGTTCCGAAATGCCAATTGATCTTTTGGTATTGATCCATTTGGTAGATGTTCGATAATGGTAGTATTGAAGTTGTTGCATAATAGGATGTAGTTGTACTAGCCAAGTTTATATTATATCATAAGGTCTATTTGTCCATGTGGTAGTCTTCATCAGTGCAGTGTTGATGAAGGCCCTCATGCGATTCTGATGATCTGGCATAGTAATGTGTACTATCCCCTAATACAACACTGGCAATGTGCTTTAGTGAGACTACTTGGATGACTAGCACACATTGAAACAATCTTCATATACTTCTTTGGCAGGAAAATCAGGGGTGTCCACCCATATGACATCCTCATACCATTTTGTTGTAATACAATGAAACTCGGAGAGATTCAGTTAGAGAACTGTTTTTTTATAGTCATCTGGTCTACCTGTGGTCTACCTCAACACACAGTATTGTATACACCTACAAGTATCAGACTACTGGCTACCAGACAAGTCCCCACGAGGAGAAGGACACGCCACAGTGTACCAAACCTTATAACTAAAAATATAGGGATGTTACAAAATTACAACACCCTCTCCTTGCACCAGATTATAGATTACCTTGAACACATACTTATCTTATATACCAATCTAGATGGGGAGGTGGCTTGCCTTTACTTGCTCTATTGAAACATCTGGGCTGGTTAATGTTATCAGTAGTTGTACTGTCTTGGATATGAACCTTGTCAAAGGTTTGGGGTAGAGTTGTAGTAGGGGACCATAAAACTGAAAAATTGCCGGGATGTTCACATAACCATACATAAAGTGGACGTGCATAAAATAGCCTAAATGTGTAATAATAGTCATGTATGGTTGACTTAGAGGGTCCACTTCTATTTGAGTATACGCCTCTGACAAATCAATAACAGAGAAGACTGAGCAGTCTTGCATTATTTTTTTATTGTATTTGTAAATGTGAATTGTAGCGTGCTATTGAAGCTTATCTACATGGAGCGATAGTTGGGTGGCGGACCATTGTTAGTAGGTGGGCCGGTTACCTGGGTTTACCAACTTGTCCCACATGGAGGGGTTAGTAGAAGTAGTTAGTAATATTTAGAGTTTTTGATACTAAGAGGAGCTGGATAGAGGAATGAAGCTTTGCTTTTCAGTAGTTACGGCTATATGAACTGGGATATTAATGTGAAAAACTACAAATTTTCTGGCTCCATCGGGAATCGAACCCAGGATGACTTGGTGATTAGCGACACCACTACCACCTGAGCCTCTGGTGGGACTTGCATTAAATGAAAGACATCTTTTGGTGTTGATAGGGGATAATAGTCAATCACCTGGCTCTGATTCAGTGTACGCCTGTAGTCAACACATAATCTTAGGCTTCCATTTGACTTGGGTACAGGTCATAATGGCAAAGATACTGGGGTACTAGTTGCACCTACCTTCCTGTTCACGAGTTATAAGATTCGAAACTTGAGATCTAATAGAGTACAGTAACTCATATTCTTTATGGTTCATAAATTGAGGGTTATTTTTAATTACAATTTTAGCTTTAAAACCTTTGATAGTCTGAGACAAATCATCTGAAGAGAAAACAGCTGGTACTTCTAAATGAAAGTTTGAATTGGTTTGGTACTTCTAGCTTGGAGACACCAGAAATAATATGAAATGAAAGGTTTGACACTATTATCCCGTTCTCCTGACTCCACATACTTCTCCGCTCCGGAATTAAAAATCCTACCAGCTACAACCTAATAAAGGCGTGAATTTAGTACACATTTTACATAGCACCTAGGACAAGGGCTGGATTTCCCTTCAGAATCCGTGACCTGCACTTCTGCTGTTCCTACAACTTTAAGCGATCCTCAACAGTCCTCAAACTCAGTCCTGTTGAAAAACTCGTCTTGGTTTGGAACCATTACTGAAACGCATTGTCCCCCAGGGGACTTACATCTAGTAAGTACGTGTTTGGCAAACACGAGGCCCCGAGATGAGTCTGTCATTACTTCCACTTGTGGTAGGATCCTTCCTTTGTCTTTCCTGACCTTCCTTGGTCACCTCTTGTTCTTTGCGATCCCGAGCACAGAGTATAAACCCGAGGCTAGTAGGGCTAGGGTATCTTTCATTTTCCTCATTTCTTGTCCTCAATGTTTTGATGTATGTTTTATTTCAGGAGGGTTTTTAGTGGGTATGGTTGAGTCATTCGGCGAGTCCCACACGCGGGGAGAGTCATGTTGGCTCTCCCTAGTGCGTAACTGCATTTTCCCTACCTGTACAAGTTTTTAGGACTCCAATGACCTTTGATGTTGACGAGCCATAAAGTCCCACAAAAAAATGAAACACATTGATATTCTTGGAGTCGCACCTGATCCAGAGTATATTTCCATGAATATTGTACTATCGCTGATCACTGCATTCATTATTAAAGGTTCACTATAACGATACTGCATTAACCATGATATTCATAAATTTATTTTCAAAAAACAGTACAGACTGCGTATGACCACGTGGAGGACAATAAACTAATTTACTCTCCGGAAGCAAGCAAGGGACCATCCCATCTATTCCGATCAAGGGCCCTAAGGAAGAGGCGGATACAAAAATTNAGGCGGATTCAAAAATTTCAGCAAAAGTTCCTAGATAAGATAAAAAGTTAGCTGCGAGTTATAATACATATATAATGTCAATATGTTTGTAATTTAACGCAAATATGTTTGTAAATTTACATGTACAAGTGGTGCTTCAGTAATTCGGTCTTAACAAACAAGACCGTTTCATAAATATAAATGCAGA
>NNCF01127069.1:66114-129869 GCA_002313205.1 Laupala kohalensis | reverse complement strand
AACTATCCTCTTCTGAATTCTGAAAGTTTGAATACTCTGACCGGAATTACCCCAGAAGGTAATGCCGTAACGTAAATGGGAGTACACGTTTGCAAAATATACGCAACGGGAAATACGTGGACTAACTGCGTTAACTAAGTTTCGGAATGCGTCACACAATTTGCTTAATTGGGGATTAAGATTGTCAACGTTACAATTCCATTTGAGGTTCTCTTGAATATGGAGACCTAAGAATTTTGTATTCGTAACATTTTTTAATTGTGTTCCGTTTAAAGAAAGAGAAACCTGGGGTAAAGATTTTGTATTACTATTGTGAAATGACATAGACACTGTTTTGTCAGTGTTTACAATGAGACGATTTGCATGGAACCAAGTCGAAAGGTTAGACAAAACTTTTTGAGCATTGGCGTGTTTACATAGTAAATTAGTGTCATCAGCAAAAAGAACCATTTTGCAATCTGATGTGGATGATGACATGTCGTTCACATACAATAAAAAGAGTATAGGGCCGAGAATTGATCCTTGGGGTACTCCGCAAGTAAGTGGCTTTGTTTCTGAAAGACAACGCTCAAGTATTTTATTTTTAGTATAGGATATTTCTACTTGTTGATATCTATCTTTTAAATAAGAAGTTAGCCATTGATGTGGAAGTCCACGAATGCCTAAAGAATGCAATTTGGTAAGGAGAATTCCGTGATCGATGACATCGAATGCTTTGGATAAGTCAAGAAAAACACCCTGAGGATTTTCTCCACTGTCTAGAGATGTGGTAACATCGTTTAAGAAGGAAAATATGGCGCTTGTAGTGGAAAAGGATTTCCTAAAACCGTGTTGATCGTCAGAGAGAATGTTATATTTTGATAAAAAATCTAGAAGACGCTTATAGAACAATTTTTCTAGGATTTTTGAGAAAGTGGGTAGTAGAGATATTGGTCGGTAATTTCCAATATTAAGTTTGTTTCCTTTCTTGTGTAAAGGTTTCACTTTAGCTCTCTTAAATATATTGGGAAACACCCCTTCCGATAAAGAACTATTAAAAATATTTACGAGTGGATTTAATATAGCGTGGGACGAAGATTTAACAATAAACTCAGGTATATCATCTATGCCTCGTGAAAATTTGTTTTTTAAGGAGCTGATGATTCCCATGACTTCACTGGCGTTAGTTTCGGAAGTGAACATAGAATTGGGTATGTGGGTGGTAATAATTGGAGGACATTGATTTGGATATATTGAGTTCGTTATTTTACCAACTTCTGAGAAGTGAGAATTAAACAAACTTGCGATGTCCTGAGGATTTGACACGATCTTGCCATCGTTTAGTAAAGAAACATTTTCTTCGCGATTTTCAGAAGTTGACGTGTAATTGTTAACAATATTCCACATGGCTTTCATCCGGTTGTTCGATTTTAGTATATGCCTGTCGTTTTCCATAACTTTAGCTGCATAGACTACTTTTCGGAGAATAGTCTTATATTTACGAAAATAATTATGGAATTCGGGTGGCTGGTTATAGCGTTTTGAAAGATAATATAAACGGCGTTTGTTTTTTGAAGAAATTCTTATCCCTAGGGTGATCCATCTATTGTATTTTTTTGTGTTAATTAACTTGCGTTTTATGGGAAAACTAGAGTTGTAATGTTTTAGGAATGTTGAGATAAATACATTGAATTTGTCGTCGGTGTTTTGGCAATTGTAAACATCTTTCCATGTTTCTTCACGCAAATAATTTACGAATATGGATTTATTTATGTCATTAAACTCTCTTGTAAATTTGTAAAGGATTTTAAGCGGTTTTAGTGTATTATTAATAGTCAATACTTGAGCAAGGTGATCACTGTATCCGGCGATAAACACTTCAGAGAGATACGAGATTCCATTGTTGACTATAATTTGATCTAGCAATGTTTGAGATGAGCCGGAGAGGCGAGTGGGGTCGTTTATCGTAGTAATAAGGTTGATAAGAAATAAGTAATAAGGAATCGATAAGATTCTTGAATCGATTAAATGGTGAATGTGCAGAGTCGGATGTACTCCGGAAATCGATGTTGAAATCGCCACATATAACGATAGATTTAGTAGATTTATGTGTGATATGTTCTAAAACATTTTCGAAGTTCCGAAAAAATATGTCAAGATCTGATTGAGGAGGTCTATAAATACACAAAACAACAATACCGGTGTCGGTCAGTTCAACTGCAGAAATTTCGAACACACTATCTACGCAGAAGTTCTCGTAGCCTGTCAGTGGAGAAGATAAAATATCATTACGAACGTAGATACACGTACCTCCGTGGGGATTTTTGCCTTTAAAATTTTGCCGACAGTAAGAACTTGCTAAATAATAATTAGAAATAGCAGTATCGTTGATGTTCTTAGTTGAATGCCAATAGACCTTCCACCTTCACTGTTAATATTTGCAATAGTAAGTGTAACTGCGTCCTTCAGCCTATTGTCCATACCAGTTCCTCCATCTTCACTGTCCTTAGATAAAACCGACATAACCCCACCTTCTTCTGGTTCCATTGAATAGTTTGGAGAACTTCCTTCACCTCTAATTGATGTTTCCAAACCCTCTAACTCAACACTATAAAGACTAGGTAATTTTTGAATTTCACAGTCTAGTCCTTTTGTGTAATTTTCAACAAACATAATGTTGTCCATTGTCAACAACGCTCGGTACATCTAATGAGGTCTTTGACTGTATAAACACAGCTTGAAATTTGTTGGGGCAAGTTGTCTATCGCATGCACATTGACACTATTTGTTTCTTCTCTTTCCTCTGTGGCATCACGCTATAGTGGTTCTGGTTCACTATCATCTGCTGGATTTTCATGCTCATCGTCTTGTATGTTAAACACTTCTTGAAGGAGACAAGTGATATGGCCTCTCCTACCACAAGAATAGCACGACACTTATTTGCGCAGTTCTGTTGGATTTACCAATTTCTTCCACAACTGGAGCAGGGTGAACCATGTTCGCGTCCCACTTGGACCCTGACTTCTTCCTCTAACTGTCCTATTCAATGGGGTCGCTTCAACGTTACATCTCTGGGGATAAGAACCCTACCCTCTAGGGATGTTGTGCCCCCTCCCGGAAGATGGGGGCAAATCCCAACAGATGGTTCTTGTATCTTTCCTTGGCGGAAACCAACTTGTTAACCGTTTCTGTACGGTCCTCGAACATTTGTCGTTAGCATGCTTCCTCCTCTTCTATTTTGAGGGCACTGGCACAGAAGGTCTCAAATGTCTCTTCCATGTTTGATCGGCTGTTATACAACCGATATCTTTCCTTCTCCAGTCTCACAAACGAAAGTTGATCCTCTAGTTTCCGTCGGAGAGCAGTCTCTTCAAATCCACATTTCCGGGCAGCAGCTTTCAGTTTAAGAATGAAATACATTGTTTCTGTGTTTAATTTTACCACCTGTATGAAATTCTTCGAAAAAGGTTGACGCCGCTGGTCTATAATGGCATGTTGAGTGTGCCTCCAATTCTTGTTCTTTAGGAAGATTAGGTTGACCAATGTTGCCTTGACCTCTACTGGAAGGAATTTAAAAACATGAGTTTCTTCCGCGTCTGCCCTTGTACTGTTTTGTCCAAGCGTTCATTCAGCTCGCAGAATTCGTCATACATTGTAAACAGATCCTCAATATTCTCCTGTTTCGGGTCAAATGAAGAGAAGGTTCCGAATAAGCCGAGTGATTGAACAACGGTTGAGGTTAACGGTAGTCTCATTTTCAAGTTCTTCGTGTTCATTACTTTCCAATTTTTCCTTGACCGAAGTGGAGATCAACTTTGTCACGTATTTTTCTTTCTCTTTTATTAGCATTATGTTTCCTCTCTGTTCTACAGCTATTGTGGCAGAAGAGATTTTTACGTGCGGAAAAGCAACTGATTTTAAACATTATTTGGATTTTTCTTTCATAGCTCCAATTTAAAATTGTTTGAAAATTAGGTTCTTCAAAATGTTCCGTACATACTTGTGCATATTGAACACAAAATTTATCAGCACGTTTACCCGTGTGCACCCATGTTAGTTCATTTTCTTTCGGGATACTATGAAATGAAATTTATTGACCTTTACTTCTTCTTTCGTTGTTGGAACATCAGGCGACTGCGCAATACGGCATATTGTAACATGTAAAAAACACTTAATACAATACCAATATACTCAACCAAACTGAACACTTTGTACATAGATATTCCGCGAACTATATCCACGTGAATCAGTCACAGTAAGCAAGTTACAACCAACAATAAGCAAGATTAGTTGCACCAGTCACGTCATGGAGCGCCGCTGTCTACTGCGCACCTCCCTCGTGATACCTACTGTTTTCTAGCTTGACGAGCCCTAAAGCCCCACCAAAAAAAAATGTTTTCTAGTATCCATGGTATCTTCAATCTTTGTGAAACTATATCAGGTGTCGCTTTCCCGAGGATGCGCAGTGCAAGCCAATCAAACGTCAGCCAAAAAATACCACGTGGCACGAGCTTTGAGCGCTCGTCATTTAAAGTGACTCGTTCATTAATTATTTATTTTGCAGAGCGACTAGTTTTATAATGCCGTCTTGTGTTACGAACTGCCGTAGGTATGGCACTAACAATGTTATGCCGGCAATTGGCGTTGCGGTTTTTGTGAAGCGTATTCGCTGTATTTGGTTCAATATTTGACGAACTCACAAATATCACAAACATGCCATCCTCACATGGTCCGAACACGCAAAACAACACAATAATACCACATGTTTTCTTATACCAATGATGGACGGAATGTATTTTATGTAATTCAAGTAATATTTATACCGTTTTGTTTTCCCAGCCCATATAAATGTTCCAGTCCATATTAAAGAAATTGTAGAATAAGAAAAGTTAAAATATAGGTTAAATAACAAGAATATCAACAAATCTCGATCATGCGCGCTCTACTAAGCGAAACACAGCAAGTGTGGACGCAAATATTTGCCATTTTCGAGTCCTTTGATGTGCGACTAAAAACCGACAACAGGACGGATCCAGGGGTTCTCGTATTTGCCACTGTACAGCAAATACATCGAATGAAGAAAATAGCTTATCTACATTTGGCCGTGTTGGCAAATACACAAATACGCAACGCCAAGTGAAGTTCCGATATTACATATTTGATTTTCCACAAAGACGAAAACTTTCGTAAAACGTCACAGTAAAATAAATCCTGTTACTTGTAAGTACGAAATATAATATAAAATTAGTGGGTTTATCATTTAAAACTTGTGTCAATAACACATATACTTATTGCAAACTTCATTTCCTCTGATCATCTGGTAATTAGTCTCAGGCTAGTCTCAGGCTGTGTTTGTTCTTCGCGCCATATTGATAGTCATTTTTGGGTGACAAATAATTGGTCGACAGTTTTCCCCCTCCACTCAGATGCGCCACGCGACACCTTTAGTTAATTTCATCATGTCTTCAGTCTCATATTATCCCGTACAATACATCAGAGACTGCTGGGTCTATTTGTATGTGAGTATGGATACTTCTCTGGCATGTAGACAACTTAGTTAATGGTATCAAGGGTTATGGACATCTCCGGGAACCTTCTGATTATCGGATCGGATAATTGGTGTTCGATTATCTATCTTTCCATGAAACGAATTATTATTTTCACCTCACAGAACACGATCAGAAGACGATTCATTCGGNGGGGGGGGGGGTCCTGGGGGGAAAGGATAGCACCACTAATCAATGCTCCTTTACCACTTAACTGGGAAAACCCTCTAGGGAACTTACATGATTTACATCTAGTAAGTACGTGTTTGGCAAACACGGGGCCCCGAGGTGAGTCTGGCATTACTTCCACTTAATTGTGACAGGTTCCTTCCTTTCTGTTTCCTGACCTTCCTTGGTCACCTCTTGTTCTTTTCGATCCCGACGCTAGTAGGTTGCGAGGGTTAGGGTATCTTTCATTTTTCTCGTTGTAATGTTATGATGTAATGATATAAGTTTGAGATATGTTTTGAAATGTTGTAATTCAGGAGGGTTTTTAGTGTGTATGGTTGAGTCATTCGGCGAGTCCCACATACGGGGAGAGTCATGTTATCTCTCCTTAGTGCGTAACTGCATTTTCCCTACCTGTACTGAATTTTAGGGTTCTAATGACCTCGATGTCGACGAGCAGTAAAGCCCCACACAAAAAAAATTAAAAATATGGGAAAACGTATACAGCGCAATCCGCACGAGGAAACCGATAACTGTTAATAAAAGGGATACTTCTAAAGAAACAATTATTTCCATGAAATAATAAATTTATGTCAATGCTCCTGAAACTTTACTCACATGTTAACAAAGACATATTTCAGCAATGATTTTAAGAATACATTCAATTTGTTTTTATTTATCCTGACGTTTGTTTTGTTAAGAAGAATTGTTTTGTGCTAAACTTGAATTGAATCTTTTGGGAAAACCATATATTTTTCCCTATTTTGCAAAGAATCTGTTGATAATAACATACCTATTTTTAATATTAATAAAGTGGTATTTTTCGGTTGTAAACAATTTAAGCTGAACGCTCCGATGTTAGTTTTTTTAGTGCGAATTTCATGTTAGTGACAACTTCAAGGATGACTTTTATACGCATGAATGAAAGAAAAAGAATTATTTTACGACCAGCGGAAGTCGAGTAAGGAATTAGAAAATAATGAAGCATTTGTGTATTACAATTAAGAAATTAGTCCCTATTTCCTAAAAATTTTCTGGACCTTTTTCTACACACTACGTGGCCAATTGTAATTCTTAGAAGAAGTTTTGAATATGGCGCTTTATTCCTCAACTACTCGTTGTTCACGAGATTTCATTGAGCACGTGCTATTGTTTACGTCGATTGCATGTGACAGGTTAAATGTTATCATGTGACAGATTAAAATATGTCCGTGTGTCACAACAGATTACATTGTAAAATTCATACTAATAAAATTCAGGTTAAAAAAATCTTATTTTGTTAAGTAAATTTAATGGGAAGTTTAAAGACAATTTGATGTTATAATGTTTTTTTCGAATCCGGCGTTTTGGGTGTACCATGTATTTCCTTGGAACGTTCTCTTCAACTGAGATATCATTCGTGGCGCTATCGTAAACACATATTTTGTATTTGTTCTCTTCTTAGAATTTTGAGTTATCATCTTTAGAATTCGATAAAACGAGTTTGAGACACGAGACATTCCCAAAAATGATAAGGTTAGTTCTCCCCTACAACGTTTTCAGTCACTATGTAAATAGAGCTCATGAAATATGTTTAATAAAGTGTCAGAGGAATTTGTCTCCGCTCGGTCACCAACAGCGTATTTACACATCTTACCAAATAAAAGTTCGCTAGCAGACTCTCATTGGTCCATTATGGCACGTCCGCAGAATAACGTCTTAATATTTGAAAAAAATTTCGATAATATGAAATTTTTCATGTTTATTTTTATTTTTTCTTTACTTTTAATATATTTTGTCGATGCGATAAAGGTTGTGGAAATCGGAAAAAGCATTAATGGTGTAACTACCGCGAAAACCATTAGATACTCTAGTAAAATGCTTCCGGTAGTAGTTAATACATGGCCTTTTACGAGCGCTACGGAAAGCGGTAACTTTTTATCATATATTTGGTGTAAGTATCGTAAATAACTTTCCTGAATAAATATGTATTGCATTTCTTTTAGCATGGAATGTTGTGTACAATGAAAAAAGATCTGCGTTGGATGCCGTGGAAAAAGGGTGTTCAACGTGTGAAGAACAGCAGTGTGATGGAACTGTGGGTTTTGGAGGAAGTCCTGATGAAAATGGAGAGACCACCTTAGATGCAATGATAATGGATGGGTAAGATGTTGATACATTGTCGTAAGATAATGCTTTCCTTACATTTTTATTGGTAAATTTACTATTATTTTTAATGTATGTACTCTTATTGACATGATTTAGAATATTGTAGTCCCCTCACATTTTCTTCTTTTGATTTAGTAAGTCATGAACCCAATACCTAACACTGAGTCATTACCGGGGTGTACATCTCTGTATTGTATTCTTAATTTTCATTTCACTTTCTGTAGTGTATTATTCCATCCCTTTCTACCATCTTAGCAAGCATTTTTCTTCATTTCCAGTCGCACCATCGTAATCACTGTTAATATTTCTTGAAAGTTTTCAAAATCATGCTGACTTGTCAATAATTTATAACAATTTTCTTCCTCAGCCACACAATTTTTCTCCATTTGGTCTATCAGCCTTATCCTCTCTTCATTATTGTATTCACAATCATCAAGTACATGTGATACTGTTTCTATACTCTTTCCACAAACACAATTGTCATCATCAGTTAACTTTATTGTCTGAAGATATGCATTGAAGTCCCAGTGTCCTACGGGGGACTGTACCATGCATTTGTTCGGTTCATACCAATGCCTGTTCAGATGAGAATATTTTGTATCATGAATAAAGCCAAAAAGATTTGTCCTTTCCCACATGATTTGCCAATATAGCAGTAGTTTTTTCTTCAATTTCTTCCTCCATTCTTTTACATTAGTGCTAAGCAGTTTACCATCAGTATTCAACTTCTCTCCCTTTCTTATCTTATGCCATTTTTTGAATACTCAAATCCACTGGCATCCAAGTGGCACTTCCAACACTCTTGATGAAACCATACGATAACATTTACTCCATCTGAGTAGACAAATCCTTTCCCAGCTACACATTCTCCTCTCAATGTGAACTAAATTCACCTTGTCATACCATACGCTAGTTCCATATGAAAACATACGGAGCATTGCTCTGGCATATATTCGTCCTATCCCGCATTGCCCAATGTTCCCATTATTCTTACCTACTTATAGTATTCCGTTATACATTTTTATAACCTTATTAATCATATGTTCAAAATGTAATAAAAAATTAATTGGTTATCCAGTATTGTACCCAAATATTTTATCCTATTCTTTAACCTTTGATACCAATCCTTTATTTTAATTGTTAGTTTCCTTTATGCCTTACGTAAATGATAAACTTGATATGTCCCAGAAAAAGTTGTGCATGGGAATTTTGATGGATTACAAATTTCAGGACCACAATGAATGTGGGAGCTGTTGCTGCTCTTCGGCGAGTCAAGAGTGCAATATCTGTTGCTAGACATGTATTGCATTACACCAAGCATTCCATGTTAGCTGGAAGCCAAGCAACAGAATTTGCATCCCAGATGGGATTCAAGGTGGAATCTTTGGAGACAAACACTTCACGAGATATGTGGCTTAAATGGAAAGAACAAAATTGTCAACCAAACTTTTGGATGGTAGTATTTTAATTTACCTTAACTTAGAAAGAAGTTGGTTCCATATTTTCAAGAATCTATTAAGTAATTGGATAAAGACCTTATAAAACACAATTATGACAAAAATTTTATTTACGTTGATCTGAAGGAGTGGTTGTCAACTTGTAGTCCCTGAACCATGGTGGCCCATGAGAAAATTTTGATAATCCATTGAAAAATCTGGACATTAATTGCAATATTAATCATCTGTTGAAGGAATAAATTTGCTATGGTATAAATATTAGGTTGTACAATATTTTAAAAAAATATTTGAGAAATATGATGCTAATATGGCCCGGGTTTTTCTCCGGTTTTCCTTCGGGTAGAGGCGGATTTATCATACAGGTTCTCTAGGCTTTTTCTAGGGGCGGGTCTATTGTAACAATAAATCGTGAATTTAGTGTTATTTCAATTCTTTTGATTTTTAAGCACTATACTCAGAATAATCTATAGTTCGATAATAACTTACATGTAATTTTTTGCTTAAAATTACAAACATATTGACATTCTATTAGTATTATAACTCGCAGCTAACTTTTTATCTTATCTAGGAATTTTTGCTGAATTTTTTGAATCCGCCTCTGCCTTAGGGCCCTTGATCGGAATTGATGGGATGGTCCCTTGCTTGCTTCCGGAGAGTAAATTAGTTTTTTTTTTCCCTCCACGTGGTCATACGCAGTTTGTACTGTTTTTTGACAATAAATTTATTTATTTTATTTATTTAATAGCAAACATATAAAACATTTCTCTGATGTTAATATATAATGGGGGTAGAACAAGATCATCATCTTTAGTAATTTATACACATGACAAAATCTTATGGTTGTTGCATCGATATTATAAATAATTAGCCGAGGCTTTTCTCACATGAATTCTGTAATATGTCTCCAATTTTATTTTTTCTCATATTCACATTGGTATCCACTGAGAATGTTATCCATAAATGATGGAGGTTTGATAGTATTGGTGTGTACCCTCAATCCCTTGTTTTCACTAATGTAATTTTTAAAAAATTAGAAAACACTTATTTCCCCTTGGGGGTGAATTTTTGTAAAATTCTTTCTTAGTGGACATTTTTGATAATTTTTAGTGTCAAGCTCTTCCCAAACCCCACTTGGGGGCATTGTGCACCTCATGTAGTCTGAAGGGTACTTAATGTCATAGAAAATACGATTATTCATACCATANTCTGAAGGGTACTTAATGTCATAGAAAATACGATTATTCATACCATGTATCGGAATACACAATAACCATGGACTCGACCCTCATATTGGTCTTTTATGTTATTTTTACCCTTTCTGCCCCCAGCTCGAAGAATACAGTGCTCCTATGTGATCTCATCTTAAACAATGGCATTGATAGTTGAAACAACTTTTCAACCCTAAAACTATTTATCCAATGCATTTTTCATTTTCTTATATATCAATATCAGTTTTCAATAATTTTTATCCATGAGCCCATTTCCACCCCCCACCCGCCTCACCTAAGAGATGCTAGTGGTATGTTTGTTTCATGAGGGCTGATTTCAGATTTTACACTATATCAGGATTTCACTATTAACTTAGTAACGCTGAAAATTATGGCCTTGTCAGTGGTATGCCATGTTCAATATTTTTTTCATGGGGGTGCTGGAGTTTATATTTGCCAATGAGGGTGTTACTTCACCTCAGTGGTCCCAAAAATGATTTATTCAACACCAATATTTTTTTATTTTGCTAGGAGTATATTATCTGCAATGTGGACTAATGAGGATTTAATTTTACATTTGCAATGGGAAATAGCATCCAGGGAGTAGATTCATAATTTTCTTTCATGTAGTTGTACACAATTCTTGACAACTTATTTTTGTAATAGATGTAATTATTTTATTGATGTACTAATCTTTTTCTTTTACTGTGTTGTCAGAATGTTTCTCCTGACTCCCAAAAGTCATGTGGACCATATTCTCCTAAAAAGCTTAAGAATGTTTTCAATGAAAAAAATCACGATACAATAGGTATGGTTGCTGTGGATGGAGAAGGACACATTGCAGCTGGAACATCTACCAATGGAGCAAGACATAAAATACCTGGGTAATGATTATTGAATGTTTGTTCCTGTTGTATTTTGCCTTTGTTGTGTAGGAATTTTGGGATCTCAAGAAATGTGTGATCTTGAGGCTTTTATTGGTTGTTTCTATTATTTAAGTCAAAGATACTTCTCCTTTTCTATGCATGCTTCTTGTTACTATCTGTTAACAATTGCAGTTTTTATAGGGTTGTTCCTTGTGAAATCAGACATAATTGGACCTTCATGTCTCTGAACTAGATATCAATATAGAATTGATATTACTCTTGTGTTACATGAAAAATACAAAATTTTTGATGTTTCTGACAATGTGTTTTTCAGTGATTAATCTACAAAATTAGAATGTTTTGCCATTTCTGACACTTTTTGAAATATTTAAATGCTTCTATCGTCAAAAACTACTTGATGTAGAGAGTTGGAATTTGTATCATTGCCTTTAATTTTTTGTGGACTTAAATATAACGTGCAACTTGATTATGTTAAAATATAATATTTTTTTGAAATTTTTAATACCTCAAAATCAATTTTTTTTTGAAAAAAATATATTGTATTTAGAAGCTATATAAAAAAATTACATGATTGGATGGAATGGGATCATATTGAAGAAAAAAAAACAAATTGTTTATACCGATGTATGTTGACTGATTAGAACTGTTTGAAGCTTTTCATGTCAAATTTAATTTAGTGTCACTATAAATGCCAGGTAGTTCTGCTAGTTTACTATAAAATTGAGAAAATAAATAATAGATAGAAAGGTAAAATAATAATTTAATTTGATTGGTTTGCAAACTGACTTACCTGACAATGCCATATTAATCAATGGTGTCAATGATTGAAAAATTCATTGGGCAATATTAAGATTCCTTGTAGAGATTGTTGAAGGAATAATGTAGCCATTCGAGCAGAAGATGATAAAAAATAAAGATAAAATTCATTTATGAAAATAAATTAGTCACAAGAAAGCAATATTTTTACTACAATTAACTAATATATGAACATTGTGAACATTCCCACAGCACAATATTTCTTAGCTGGTGTATGACTAATTTCAGAAGCGTACCTGAGACTGGTTGTGAATGTAAAAGTTGTAACTATCTTACCTGTTATGTTAGTTTTTATGTTTAGCAGTTCTAATGTAAGATGATTTTTGAACCACCCACATAAAAATAATAGGTAAACAATTGTCTTGCAAGAGGGTAAATAAGGTGCTCAGTCTTTGACTTATCACAATAAGATTTCAGAAGTTGAATAATTGATGATACTGCAAAGAAAAAGAAAAAGTTCTTCAAAAAGGCACAGTCTTTTCATATAATATGTTATATTGAATCAATGTTTTGTCTTTTGCTCCTATTAAATGTACTTAGCTACAATACTCAGAGGAAACATTCTAGGTGGATGTGTATTCTCTTGCTTTTTTTATGATAAAAAAAAAGGTTTTCCAGGACATATAAGGACAATGAGAACAATTCTATCAATGACATCTTGTGGGAATAAAATTTGCAATGTGTATTTTAATTATATATTTGCAAATTGCTGAATTTATTTATTTTAATGTGAAGAATGCACCAAGTACTGACACAATTGATGTATTTTGGTTTCTCTTATTATAGACGTGTTGGAGATTCTCCAATACCTGGTTCAGGGGCTTATGCTGATGGAATGGTCGGAGGAGCAGCTGCAACAGGAGATGGGGATGTTATGATGCGTTTTCTTCCTAGGTACCTCAAACTCATCCTAATACTACTTGTGTGGAATAATTAGATCTTTTCTTTGCATCTGAAGTTTTCTTTTACTATGAGGAAGATTGTGTGTTAAACATGCTATAAGACCTCTGGATATTAACTTTATTTTATAACTCTGTTATGTATAAGGGTCCCTCTTACAATACGTTGCATCCGGGGTGGGAGGATAGTTCTTGATATTGCTACATTGTGTTATGGTGGGGTAGAAAGGGGTTAGCCTAGGTGTTACACATCGCTAATTTTTGTTGGGAATTTTTTAAATGGTATTAGTATTATTGTTACAGCTCTGTTATGGATGGGAGAGGAGTGTTTAAAATTATACTTCATGAAAACAAAGAATTTCTTTGTTCTTTATTAGAATTCCTTTTTACATTTATTTCTTCTGATGAATGTTTTGTACTGTTGTAGCTTTCTGGCAGTAGAAGAAATGCGAAGGGGAGCTAGCCCAAATGAAGCTGCGCACACTGCAATTAGTCGGATCATTCAGTACTACCCTGAGTTCTCTGGTGCTGTGATTGTTGTTAGAATAGATGGGAAATATGGAGCTGCATGCCATGGAATGGAAATTTTTAAATATTCAGTGTGTAATCCAACTTTAGGCACAGTAACTGTCAACAGTGTACCTTGTTTGAAATAAGAGTTATGATGTTATTTGTCTTCAGGGGTAAGAAGATAAAGTTATACAAGATCTGGAACGTGTCAGGAGTTAAGTTTATTGTGCAATTAAAGCAATATGAAGTTCATGTAGGACTATAATGAGCATATTAGATTTTTATGTTTCTTTGAGACATTTATTTCCAGAACAAAAAATTATTACTATTTTTTGTATTTCTTTTCAGTCTTTTTTTTACACAATAGTTTAATATTTCTCCAAATAAAGCACTATACTCTCATATACAAAACAAAAAGTTATACATAAGGTAATTATAATTTTACAGCTGGCCTGTGCTTGTATTTTTTAAGTTCAATTTGAACTGAAGTAATCACCTTCTTTCCTATAGCTAGTTTTCTAACATTTGTTTTTATTAATAAAGAATTACATTAAATAATGTTTTTTCCTGCACATCTTCACTACAGTTTACCTTTCAATTGGGAGCAAACTTTCAGGAAACATTGCTCCCAGCCTCACCTAAGTGGAAAAACATGACATAATGTTATTTATTATAGTACAAAAACTTTGCTTTGGAAAAAGTCTTTTTATTATACAATTTGTAACATACCATTTATGGTATTATTTTATTATAATGTGAATTACAATCATCAAATAAATGTGTATTAAGTATTTGTGCACTTAATTGACACCTGGGCTTTGGGATTATTTCTAGATAATGAATCTCAGTTTGGGTTGACACAGGCTATCTGTGGTATTTGTAATTCTTTCCCAAGAGTGAGAGATTGGATAGTAATTTAACTCTCTATCTTAAGACATCTTTTCCTCTTCATTTCAGCTTTGTTGTTAAGAAAATGCAGTGATATTGTATGTATTTTATCATTTGTAAATTTGAATATTTGTAATTCTAAGAGTTTTGTGTAAATTGTTAGGACCTCTGCTAATTTTACAAAAACAGTCTCCTATTTCAATTTTGCTTTGTAACTAACAAGAGTAATGTTGTATTATGTGTCTCTGTATTAGGATTTTCCATATCTACATTCTTAATTCTAAATTTCACCAGTTACAATATTTTTGTCAGATATTTGATTTTCTTATTTCTATAGAGCAAATAGTTTTGATAGTTTGAGGCAGTTCTGGAATCTTGGACATGACCAAGGTTGGTTGTTCATTGGATTGTTAATTTATTTGTTGGTTTGTTCTATAGTTGGTTTGTTTGTTCCTTGGTTTGTTTATTTATCTTATTTTCTTTTTATATATTTTCCATAAATGAAAGGAACATTGCCAATCCCTGAGTAATTGTAGTACCAGCTATGACAGTATGACAGACAATGCAGATTCTTCACCATTAACCTTTGCCCACTAGGAGTCTACCTCAATTTTGCCCTTCCATGCTTATAAGAATAAACTTCACTGCATAATGCAATTTCCTTATTTCGAGTAATTTGGCTTGGAACAGTAGTTCACTGTGAGAAAATGTAATTTGTTATTTAATTGGCAACTACAGGAGACATCAAGGGAAGTACTGTTGATATATATTATCAGTTATTAGAGTTGCACCATCCAACTTAGCTTAGCTTGTGGGCCATTTTCTATACACTATTGATCAATCGTACAGGCATGGGATGGGGTTTGGTGAAATGTTGGCCAACGAACAAAACTGATTTTACTGGTTCATATTAATTAATTAATTTCTATATTTTGATTCTGGTGAATAAATTTATACAAAAAACCGGAAAAGTAAATAATATATTTCTTTATTTTTTAAAAGTATATTTAATATTTAGGGTTGAATTAAGTATTATTCATATTGGTATGTATGACGGGGTAATTCCGAACAGAATTTTCTATTTTCTTTTTCCTGACATGCACTAGAAACATTAATTCTGACAGCATGTATTTATTGTTGTGTGTCCCCACCCACCGTCTGTTGAAAAATTTCATGTGAAATTTACTATAGCTCGTGGGTCGTAAATGAAGTTTCACAGGCGCATATGGACCGCGGTTAGTCATCGCTGATGTAGAGAGTTCAGAGGGAAATACTTGCTGTATGTGTGGCATGACTGCAAATTACATTACATAGAGCGCGTTCGGATATCTTTCACGCGCACAGCGGCCGGATGACAACAAATGTGTGTTGTGGAGGTTTTCAAGTTAGTACGCGGGTGGCGTTGTAGCGTGCGGATGCAAGATGGCGGAAGGTCGGTAGCGAAGGTGGTCAGTGAAAATATATTTTTCTGCCATGATGACAGAAAGTGATATGGTTTATGGGACAAATTTGTCCTTGGAGTCAATTAAGGTAATAGCAGAAAGTATAGGCATTGGTAACTTACCTGACGAAGCAGCAAAAGAGCTGGCAGATGATGTATCATACAGACTGAAGCAGATTGTGCAGGTGAGATTCAAATACTACTAAGCTTGTCAGTCTATTAGAACTCTTTCAAGTGTAATGATATTTCTTTTCCTTTGAGAAATGTGAATTTAATATTCATTGTATTTCTATTGTAATTTAAAATTATGGATTATATGTAACTATATCAATTTAAGAGAATTTTGTATGAAATTTTCTGGTGATTTAAAGTTTAAATCAATTTCATTATATGAGACTTGATATCTGTATTGCCTTGCCTTCGTTTCAGGACTCGGCTAAGTTTATGCATCATGCAAAACGACAAAGATTGCTTGGTAGTGACATAGATGATGCTTTAAAAATTAAAAATGTGGAGGTATATGCAGATTCTTCAGATGTGCAGATTATAGTACTTTATAATTTGTTTGAATATCTTATAACCTTTTTTTTTTAAATATTGGACAGCCACTGTATGGTGTTTATGCAATGGATCACATTCCCTTCCGTTTTGCTTCCGGTGGTGGGAGAGAATTACACTTCATTGAAGATAAAGAAGTGGATTTACAAGAAGTCATAAATATGCCTTTCCCAAAGTTACCTCTAGAAGTAACATTAAGAGGTGAGGTTAAGACTTTTTATTGAGATATTCCCAGGGTATATAAACTCCCAATTAACATACACTCACTGTAGAGCAGTCCTGCCCCCTACATAATATTCAGCATCTAAACATCCAAAAGCACCCATTACAAACTGTTGTAAATTGTATATTCTACCAAATAGCTTCTTGATCTTCAAACACGTTGCTTTTATTAAGTTGAAAAAATGAATTAAACTGAATATAACCTTAATCTACATTTTCAAAAATTCCCTGAACAATATATGGACACAAATTATCAGTATATAGATTTAAAACATTTACATTGTATGTTGTAAGCATGTCAAATATTATTAACATATTGCTATTGTTACTACAAATTTTCACTTCCCTCTAAGAGAAAACATATAATCAATTACCAAATAATATGATATTAAAATTATTTAATTATTTTTTGATATGCAAAAATGATATACAATTGTATTCAGTTATGAAATCATATTACGCCATTTAGTGATATATTATTAAATATATAAGCAGGAGTGGATTAACAAATTCACGAATGACAAGCAAAACAAAAACGCTGGCGGTTGGCAGTAGCATCGCTGACTGAAGAAAATATAAGGAAACCTTTACGGTGACTAGCTTGATGAGCATTTGGTACTCTGGATATTCCCTGGTCCTATTATGTTACTTTCCCTTGTTATTTAAGAACATGATCTGCTAAGAAATGACTTTTTAAGTTACGTTAAAAAATTATTAAATGATAGGAGTAGTGAATAGGAACTTCATATATCATTTTAGTTACCTACTTCTCGCTATATGAAGAGAAATGAAATAAAGATGAGGGTATTCTAAAATAACTATAATTGGAGGGAGAAACTGTCTACTTTTGATTACAACTTGGGTGAAGTAGTTGCTTTTTTGTTTCAGTTTATTAGAAATTTTACATCGATGTTTACTGACTCTGTCTGATCATAATTATCCATAGTAACCTAACTTGATTCAGTTTTTTATCTCTGATGTGACTGAAAGTCCAAGGATGGCATGAACCTGGGTCTAATGCTATTTCCAATTATTTCGTATATTGCTGCATATTAAACATTTTAGAATTTGTTATATATTGCCAAAAATAAAGTGAACTGTCTTTTTCATGATATCTGGAAACCTTATTTTATTCACCAAATTTAAAAAAAATGGTAAGATTATCTAATTATAGACTGATTTCTCTTTAAAAATTCTTTTACAAAAATCTTGGATACTCTAATGTCACTTAATTTTGAATAGTATATATCTGTGATTATTGTGGAACAGCACAAACATTGTGAAAGGTCTTCGGTTGCTAATTTGTTGCATTTCAGTAATTTTATTTGCAATACATTCAATAACTTATACCAGCTTGATGCAATCTACATGGATTTCCCAAGAGCTTTAAGCTCGGTCAGCTTGTTCAATAGTTTTTTTTTGTGGGGCTTTAGGGCTCGTCAACATTGAGGTCATTAGAGCCCATTGTTCAATAGTCTTGAAACAAATTGGTATATATCGTATTCTCATAGAAAGATGAGTTGCAGCAGTTGATGATTGAAGCAATAGCTTCCAAAACTAGTCTTGGTAAATAAATGTATATGGAGTGACCACTATCACTCAATTTATAATAAAATATTTTAATTAATATTTCATCAAAAGATGCTTCTTTGGAAGATATGAGACAAGAGTCTATGGGCATATATCTTCGAAGATTCTTTTTACCAAGGGGTGTTCCCAAGAGGTCGCACTTGGATTCCCTGTCCTGTATTTTTTTTGTTAAAGATATCAAGGAAGGCATTTTCCTTTCCTACTTTAGAAGATTGCATTCAAATCACATTTTTTATGCTGCTTGTTAAGTGAAGAACATATTATTGATTTTAATTCTATACTTATATCTAGTTCTAAGAGACTTAAAAGTTTCATATTAATACTTTCTAATCTAAATATTTATTTATTATGTTTTATTATTTAATTTCTGTGTTAATATATTTCGTAATGGAGAAGTTTTTTTTATCCAAAGTTATTTCTGAATTATTTGACCTGTTGATAGATTTAAATACATTTCCACAAAGTATATTATTGTCCTGGAATGTTAATTATGATTCTCTATTGCTATGCATCAACTTTCATTAGAGTGATCATAAATTGGTGGACAGTAAGAGTTTTCTTAATTGTTGTCATTTATATGAAGAGTGTCTTAATGTTAATTTATTTCAGCTCATTGGCTCTCAATTGAAGGCGTACAACCTACAATACCTGAAAACCCTCCCCCAGTTTCTAAAGAAGTGCAGAAATTGGAAAGTATAGATCCTGTTGCTAAGTTACGCAAGACAGCCAAAGATAAAGATTCAGCTGGCAAACCTGCTACTGGGTTGGTATATTGTATGTTCTTAGAGAATTCCTATCTATCTTGTGAGGTTTTGCTGACTGATTATTTCTTACACAAAACTGACTATTGTATTAAATGTTTTTGCAGGGGGTCTGATCTAATATTCTTTGTTCTGGCTTTGGATCTGAGATTTCAGTTCTAGTTGTAGTTCCAAACATAATAGATGTCTTTACCAACCACATTCTTTTTGTATACATTTAATTTTTTAGAATCATTGTCAAATCGGCGTCTCTAGATTTAATATATCATTTTTCTTCGTCAAATTTATCATACTTTAAATAAAAGAAAAGTTATAGTTGGTACCGAAAACATATTTTATTTTTGCCATAAAGTTTTTAACAACTTATGCTGTGATCTTTAGGTCCCTTCTCTTTTCTGGAGGGGTGTCTGTGGAATGCATTTCATATACTCCTTACTGTTATAATGAATATATTATAAGAAAAGTGTATTAAAATATTTTTGATATAAATAAAATTTAATGAATTATTTTAATTTTTGTTTTATTAAAGGGGTTTATTTATTTAAAATAAGAGATACAAAGTGACTTTATAATACTATTTATTTATTTAATTATTGGCACAACCCCTCAGTTATATGAAAATGCCTGAACTATATGATTGTATTGTGTATATATAACCATAGGCTATAGTAATATTTACTGCTAATGGCTAGATTTGTCTCAAATATATGCATTTCTGTTCCAAATTCACTTTTGATGATCTCAAAGTGCACCATGTCAAAAGAAGGGTATAAAATGTTAATGAGAAATTTAAATATTTTCTGAGGAGCTTCTGTGAAAAATGTGTATGAGTTGAAGCAGTACAACTGAGAGACACAAGATATGACTGAGAGTTTGCTTCTATTAATTTTTTTTATGGATGTGCCTCTAATTTTTAAGCATTGGAAAAATTTATAAAAATTTATCCCTGATAACAATTAGAAAAAGGGAAATTTGCTTCGATATTTCAATTAATGTTCCTTCTTCTAACGTAGGTAGCAGTGGAGATAATTATGTTGCTCATCGGAGATCATCAACATTTTTTTCCCACATTTTTCTTGTAATTTGGGACATTTGGTATAACAGTATTTTCAAAACATCAAATTTCATACATGTTCTAAATTTGCTCATTAGTGGCTAATATTTTTCCAATTTGCTTTCCATTGTCAAATGACATTTATGGTGGAACGATTAAATAACTCAATTAAACAACTGTGTTGTGAATAGAATCTTATAAATTTAATTTGAGATTAGATACAAATAGTAATATATGATCTCATTTTAGGCGAATGCACAAGTTACGGAATGTAGAGACTGTACATGTCAAACAACTAGCTACCCATGAGTTGTCTGTTGAGCAGCAACTTTACTACAAGGAAATTACAGAAGCTTGTGTTGGCTCTGATGAAACCAAACGTGCTGTAAGTATTTTATATTTCTTCATTATGCTGAGTATTATTTTAATACTTAATTTAAATATAGTTGTTATCAGTGAACGAATACTATGGTTTTTGTGCTACATCTGAAAACTATCTTCTTTGAAAATAATGAATAATTTAAAAATTTGAACTATGATGTCATTTGTATAAAAGAAAAATAATGCCTGTAGATATTTAATGACTAATTAGATAAAATCAATGCCATTTCGTTTCATTTATTACACAAACTATAATTCCAGTATGTTATCTACTGAACTAAGCAGTGTAACATATTATGTGTGAAGTTATTGATTACATCCAATTTAATTGTGTACAAATATTAAACAATTAAAAAGGTAATTAACACTGGTATGCATACATTTGGTCCTTATTGCTGTTTTTTATATCAGTGAGTTTCAACTCCAGATGTGTTATAAGTATGTGCAAGACTGATAATTGTTGATGGGTGTTAGGCATAAGATTATTGCAATGGTTGCTGTGGAAAGTTTTCAAAGTAGTCAAAGTATTTAAAACAATCCTCTATAGTACAAAATATTTATTTTTTGTTTGTTGAGTTTTTGTACTGTTTTGTATATCATATTTATCTATTGCTATACAATATGCATAAAAAAATGTATAAATACCAGCGACAAAGGACATTGGATATACCGGTGACAAAAGACAGTGACACCAGATATTGACAGTGTGCATGTATATTGATTATAATAGAGCAAACATGTATATCACATATGATTTAAGGCCAAAATCCATATCACTCATTTAAAATATTCCATCTCTCTCTTTTTTTATATTGATTTTTGTATTTCTATGTGTGTCAAGAAGTTCTACTGTAATCATTTTTTCATTTTTTATTTCCTATATCAGCTTACAATCCATGTTGGATCATAATTTAATAAATTTGAAAGGACTATTCTACTCCAATCTTATGTGGAGATTAATCAGAGCAGAGTAGTAGGCAGTTCCAGGGAACAGTGTCAAAAAGACAATATTTCCTCATTTTAGAAGGAAAAAAATGGGGATTTCTTTACTTGTATTGGTGCTGCATGCCATGGATTAAAGTGCTGTGAGTTTTTTTCTTTGTGCATTAATTTCCTCTTTTATTTATAACAAAGATTTCTTGTGTTGTAGGAAGCCTTGCAGAGTCTTGCTTCTGATCCTGGGCTTCATGAAATGTTGCCTCGCATGTGTACCTTTATTTCGGAAGGCGTAAAAGTGAATGTTGTGCAGAATAATTTGGCCCTCTTAATCTATCTTATGAGGATGGTGAAAGCTCTTCTCGATAATCAATCATTATATCTTGAGAAATATGTAAGTATCTTTGTTCAAATACTGTATTTATTCTATCATCTGGTGAAAGTTAAAAGATATGCCTCTTTGATATAGGAAAATGTAATAAATTTATTATTGCTGAGTTATAGGTATAAATATGATAATTGATTAACTGTTAGTAGATTTCATTGATTTAAAGTGGCTATTGTAGTGTAATACCAAGACTTGAGTACCAAAAAAGTTCAAGTTTTCAGGTGGGCGATAATTAATTTTTGAGTTGTATGAGGGGAACTTAACACATTATCATTGAAACCTGTGTATAAAATAACACTTTGTTTTTCAATAAAATTTTACTTTTTACCTTAGTTGTATCTAATTTCTTTGATTTGTTTGCAGCTACATGAATTGATCCCATCTGTTGCAACATGTATAGTTAGCAAACAACTTTGCATGCGACCAGAATTAGATAACCACTGGGCTTTAAGAGATTTTGCATCAAGACTAATGGCCCAGATTTGCAAGAATTTTAACACTTCAACAAACAATGTGCAGACTCGAGTTACTCGAATGTTCAGTCAGGCTCTTCGTAATGATCGAACTCCGCTGTCTTCTCTGTATGGTGCAATAGAAGGTGGGTTCCTTTTTCATAATGATTTTGACTAGTGCAAATAATCTTACTTTTTATTAACATTGCAGAATATAGATTATTTGTTACCTCAGTCCTCACTCTAAATGCATTAGTTGATCTATATGTATTTAATTTAATTGTAGTTACAAATGTGACTAAAATTAACCTTTCAGTTGGGAACAGTTAAGATACCTTTACGTAACAATGCGGTAAGGTCCCCTGAAAGCTAGTTCGCAAAGTTAATGAAGGTTAATTTTAGTTAACTTTTGTGCAAAAGTACAATTAAATTAAATTGTAGGTGGACTCTTCCAAATTTCACTTGAAATATTTTGCAAATAGTCAACGTAAATAAATTTTTTATGTGCATTAGGACTGTCTGAACTGGGCTTTGAAGTCATCAAAGGATTTATTCTCACAAAAGTGCAAGAAATAGGACATAGAATAGAGACAGCTTTGGATGGTCCAGTGCTTAGCAATGTAGAGAAGATTGCTGCTGGCCATATTAAACATCTTCTTGTGGTGAGTGAATTATTAGTATATATGGACACTTAAGTTTGTGTAACAATATTGGAAAGAGTATTGAAATCTGTATGGAAGAGGATTATAATGCTATAAGCCTGGTTTTAGTAAGTAGATTTATGGGGATGGTAGAGTGAATTCTCCTAACCACTTTACCAATAAAGAGGGTACAGCAGAATGACGAGGTTATTGATGCATCAGTTGACATATTGTGGGATTAACTCAAGAGTTTCAGAAATGAAAACAAATATATTTTTACAACTTTTGTATTTTTCCGTAGCAGTAAACAATATTAGAATTTGTAAACATTTTTTTTTTACAAGTACACCATAGGTATTTAAATTTTTTGTGTCAGATCAGATGTGTGCAAATTTGAAGTGACTTAATGTGGAATCCTGGGTACATTTATATGGTTAATGTGTGTTAAATATTGTTCCAGAAAGTGTTAGTACCTGTTTTGAAAGTTCTTCGTTCACCTCCTGACTATGCAGAGGAATATAGAGCAGAATATGGGTACATGGGTCCTGCGTTGCACGCAGCTGTGGTGAAAGCTCGTTCTCAACCTCCTGCCAACACTGGTCCTGGGACATCAGGCCCTTCTGGGGGGCCAAGTGGGAGTGGTACATCTGTCGTCGGTGGAGGTGCCCCAGTGGTTTCATCGAGCATGGTAGCTTCAAGATCTGTTGTCAATCAGCCAACTCTTGTTCAAAGTGGTAATGGTTATTTGGTTAATATTAATTTTTAGAAGATTTGGTCATAACATTACTGTGTACTTTTTATGAAGTGTTAGTTGGTAGGAGAGATTAGTTGGAAATAATTATGTCTGGTAATGTGTTCATTAAAAAAAATCAAAATTATCCTGTGGAATTAATTTCTTTTCGCTGTAGAATATGTTTTAAGAGATGTTTCCCTTATCTTTAACCAAACTTGACAATCTGTTTTAATTTTTGCTTTATCTCACAGAATCATCTTGTTATTATTTTTAAAGTATTTTAAGTAGCTCTCAATCAGAATTTTTTGTGTTTCATAAAGTGATACTCAGTGCACATAAAACATTGCTCTATCATTTAGGCTTCAGTTAATGAGCTAATTTTGTGTATTGTTTTATGTAACAGTTGGGTATCTTTTTATTCACCAGAATAAGCTGTTTCCTCTGATTAACAACTTATTCTATCTCGTGTCAAGACTGAAAGAGGGACAATACTGTAGTTTCCCTCTGAAGGAACTTCATAAATATTTAAGTCTATTCAGTTCTATAAGATCAAAGATTCCTCACAATTTTGTTGTTAAGATCTAAGTTTTTTTGCATTAATATCTCCCATCATGCTGAATTATTTCAGTTTTCTGTGTACCAATGTGTTTTAATTTCTTTTTTATTTCTCCGTTATCTTTTTGTGTTATAATTTTATATTTTTGAATGTGTAGAATTGCTATTTCTTCTACTATTTGCTATATTTACTTTCTGTGTTATTCTTAAGAATACATCAGTGGTTTCTAACCTGTGGAGCATGTTATTTTGCCAAGGGGGCAAAAAGTCTTGTACAAATCATTCAAAATCTCTTATATTAAAAAAAAATTCCTTTTCTTAACAGATTTTTAGTTTCAATTTCTAAATGTTGAGCAAGTTTTAGTTATTTAGAACATGTGGACTAAAATTTTAATTAATTACTTGCAAAGCTTTGTAATTATGATGAATTGTTTCAAATAAACAGTGTTAAATGAGTTTAAAACAAATTAATAATAAAATTCATAGTGTTTGAATTTAATTCTTTTTGTGGGTCTATTATATGTTTAATAATCAAACAAATATTGATGTAATTATGTACTTATTAAGAAAAATTGAAAGGGGAGCTCAACATGACAGAATATTCTCACAGGAGTGGCTCATGCTAAAATGGTTGGGAACTACTGTAATAGATTATTGCTCAATATTTTAAGAAGTTTTCATGAAGCTTGTAATGAAATGCATCTTTTTTCTACTTTTGTTAAATCATTGGAGACTTCCTCTTGTGTATACATATTTATTAAAGAGATCTTGGCTAATTCTCTCATGTTTTCTTCTTGTTCTCATCTTGCCTTTTGGTTACAGAATCTTTAATTTCTCTCTAATAATTTCAGTAGTCTTTTTTTTCTAGTTTCCTAGCAAGTTTTAAATTAAACATACATATTCTGTTTAAAAAAAAATTATTTGTTGTATTTGCTGAATAGAATTAAATTTATGAGGGATTGTCATGCAGTTTCAAAACTGGTTATTCTCTGTATGATACATCCAACAATTAAAACATATCTGCTTCCTTCTTTTTTCTATCTTTTGGTTTCTGGAACAATATTTAGCCTTATGTTTATGATATTCCATCCACTCAGCAATCTGTTCTGTTTAATATATTTGGTAGTAGTTATAATGCTTGCTTACTTGCTCGCTACCTTTGAGAAGGGGATTTTAATAACTATTGCTTTGTGATGTCTCTAAGAGAAATCTATTCTTGGAGTTATTGTAGTCAATTGTTAGGTGGTGGTGATGAAGAGGAAGAATGTGTGTATAAATTAGCACTGTACTTGACAAAGTTGAAGAAGCCAGAAAGAGCAATTAGTTTTTTGCATTGTCTGGTCTTCTCTGATAGTATGAGTATGGAATGTTCCTAAGAATTAAATTGCAGCTGTAAATGCAATTTTGTATTTTATGTGATTTTAATTAATGTGATGCAAAGAGTAATGGACATTCTGAAGCTTTGTTCGATAAGAAGTATAAGGAATTTTGCACCAAAAAAGGGAATAAAATGTACTTTAAAATATTGAAAAGAAATGTCCCAAAATTAGTTTCTTTCATCTAGACCTGTAATGAAATTCTATTATGACCCCACTAAATAAATGAAATATAAACTAATTATTAAATGCTAATTAAAAAGACAAAAAAAATATCCCTCTTAACTTTAGGTATGGGCATCTGAAGAATAAATTGTGAAGATTGCAATCCAGTTTACATTGGGTTGACAAAAAGAAACAAGAAAAAAGAAATATTTTAGTTTCATTAAATTTGGATTTTTGTGAATTTGGAGATAAAAACCACAAATGAGATAATTTTGGTAAAGGTCATTTTGTACTCTTGGTTTGGAAGAGATTGTTTATGTACCTGTATAAGACTAGACAGTTACATTTTGAAGTTCACTCTCAATAGTATCTTGTTTTGAACTTTGACATACTCCCTAGCTGGGGGACCACATCAAATTGATGATGAGTACAAGGGCGATCCCCATACATTTCTGTGAGGTAATGAATACAGTGAAGAATATTCAATTGTTTCTTGTTTTTAATTCTGGTTTTATTTTAATTATTTGTTATATAGTAGAATTGCTGTTATCCATTTCATTTCAATTCATTATTAACCAGTAATACCAAACCTATAGAGATGCATAAACACCCATAGTTATCAGGTGTGTTGAATAATTTTAATCTTTTATGGTATTCCAAGTTTGCTAAGCATCCTCTTCAAAATTATGCAAAGTGAAATGTACTATTTGATGTAAACATATTAACGCAATTTGGATAAATATTTTATTTAGAATTTCTGGTTCTTTTAGAATTGTAATGGT
This sequence comes from Laupala kohalensis, assembly GCA_002313205.1. Classification (NCBI taxonomy): domain Eukaryota; kingdom Metazoa; phylum Arthropoda; class Insecta; order Orthoptera; family Trigonidiidae; genus Laupala; species Laupala kohalensis. The sequence goes on along the minus strand of NNCF01127069.1, from coordinate 103,328 downwards.
TATTACATTTTTAGGTGCATCTCAAGGCGGTCGCACGTTTGTTATGAGCAATACAGGGCCCAGCAGGACAATGGTAGCTCCAAGCAATGCTTCTAAGTACGTATTAGTAACTTCAAGGGCTTCAGCAGTAAATCAGGTGAGTTATGTATGAAAAGTTTTTTAAGTTGATAAAGGAAATTTAAGTATTTGGAAGCTTACTGTTGGGGGAAAATGAAAATAAGGAAGAGGGGTTACTGAAGTGAATAGAGATGAAATCTAAGCTATCTTGTCCCCCTCCTGACCGCAAAACTGAAGGTTCTGGGTTTGATCCTCCGCCCTATCTCCCATTTTCATTCAATATAACCGTATAACTTGATTATTATTTTATTGTAGTGAATCGACTGCTCATACGCAAAGTATTTCACTTCATAATTTTATTTAATTTGATACAGCCTATGAGGGTGTTAGTAAGTTCAAATAACTGAAAGAATGGAATATTCAGTCTCATTTTCTTAAGTTATTAGTAATATTTTACAAAAGAAGTTTCTTGAAAGAAATGAAAATTAAAAATAAAATTCACTTTTAAGGAATAATTTAGAATTGGGAGTTGTCCCTACTTATATTAATTATTCATAAAGTTAAGGTAATTTATGTTGTAAGTAAGAATTTTTTCATTGTAGTCTCACCTTGTGGGAGATCAGAGAACGGAACAAATTTCAATTGTGGGTTGCATTTGAGAACAACCTTGAACTGTACTTATTGAGTGAAAATTTTTACTACAGTTAATTTATGCTCAATAATAATGGCATTGTCATATTGTTTAGTGTTAAGTTCTACTAGCCTAAAGTCTGTCATTCCTCCAAAGTTAGGTCATTAAATGTTTCTACTCTGAGAGTAATGGTTGTTCTTTCAGACATTGCAACCTCCTGCTTCGCCTGCTCCACCTCCTAGCGGAACAACAGTTGTGAAGTTTGTTACTTCAGCTCAATCTGTGGTGACTCAAAAAGTGAGTTCAGTAGCTTCAGCTAGCTCTAAGATGACTAAGCTGGTTGTAATGTGCATGACGCATTGGAATATTAGCACCACAACAAGTACCGTATTTACTCAAATATAGTGCCCCCCTCCCCTTATTTTAGGAGGCAATATTTAGAAAAAGTATGAAGTTGAGTAAAATAGAAGTCTTTCTGAAGGAAAATGCTCTTTCAAAATTCCATGTGAAATTGTTGGCTCTAGCAATGAAAAGCTAACTGGTGCAGTTCAACTCCTCTTCTTGAGATTGCCATCCACATGGACTTCGACTCTACTTCGAATTTTCATGACTACTTTATTTCCATGTGTCCGAGCATAATTTACAACTTGCAGTTTGAAGTTAGCGTTGAAGTATATTCAATTGCCCAACTTCCGTTGTGTTGAAGAACATCTGGAACAAAATCGTGTGTCACTGTCAGCACTGTGATAGCAATCGGTCATTCCTAGACAACATGGATCAGTTCAGTTTCCACCTCAAATGAGCGTCAAATCCCACCATCATCGATTGATATTGTGTGTGTTACGGTACATATACAGTTTGTGTTCGCTTAACTCATTTTCACCCATGAAACTTGAAATTAGCGGTTTCCCCTTCGTAAACTCCAAATATAGTCCCCCCACAGATTTTTTCAAAGAAAGGTGGGGGATTATATTCGGGTAAATATGGTTCAAGCATGGCCCAGGTGAGGATTGTCCTCCCGGATGGACGTTATATCTTTGGTGTTGTTACAACTTGGGACCTTGTGGGAATCCTGGAAACAATGGAAAAATTAACTGGGAAAAGTGCTAAATGTTGAGAAGTATTGGTGAAGGAAAACCTGTTGCCTTCTAGTGTACATCTATTTTGGAGGGTCATTCTAGTTTTAAGTATGTTTATGTTTCTAATTATTCCATTATGGTTTGATTAAGAAAGTGAAGAAGTTAGGGACTCAAAAAAAATCTCTTGCTATCACAAGAAGTACTTCACCTTATAACACATCAGTTTGTCAGCTAATGTAGAGTTCTAGAGAGTAATGATTTATCTGTGCATCTTCCTTTGTCTATCAGTTGTATTTGTCAAGTCAATGCATTTACATTAGGGATGGCAATGAGCAACCAAATTAGTTTCTGTTCAACAGATGCATGGCAACAGCTGTTGCAACATGCAGTAGTGGGGAAGATCATGTACTATCTGTTGTGACAAAACCACTATTTCATGCTTCTGTGCAGAGACTGCATTGGCACAGAGTAATCACTGTTCCTTAGCAATAGCTGTGTCAGCGTTGCTTCTGTGAAACTGTTACACAGAGACTGTTGCAATAGGTAATAGCAACCAGCAGATATCGAATGGAACTGCTTTATTTTTATTTTATCTTACATTCTTTTGTTTTTAAGATTTCTGAATTTTACACATCAAATAAATCATATTTGTTATGTAGTTATTTGTAACTGTAGTAAGTGAATGCATACTAGAATGAGGTTTGTACAACAAAGGATTAACTTTGAGGATAAACCATTGTGTAGAGCTGTCAGTAGAGTCCAATAATCATTTTAATCTGGTCTCAGCTGTATAGATAAGCTCAATAGGTAGGGATAGGAAGAGACTTTGGTTTAAGTCATAGTTTGGTGATTTTCATCTATGTCCATAGAGAAAGCTTTCTAAAATATTTCTTTTATTCTTTTCTTTCAGGCTGGACCTTCCCCCAGTCTTGGAATGAAGTCTGTGTTTGTTGCCCAACCATCTCAACAAGGAATTAAACTAGAGCCGTCAATGTCATCTGATGATATTCTGGGCCCTTGAAGTTACCCTTGCCGATAATCTCATTTTTGTATTGTGTTTCATGTACTCTTTGTTCCTAAAGAAAGGCTGCTTATGATTTCAAGAGACAATGATCTTGGAGAAGAAAAAATGAGTGTTACGTCAATTTATTTAAGTGTAGGGATGTGCGTGCAGGAACGTGAAATAATATTAGTGTGCATAAGAACCAAAAGATCTATTTTAAATTTATTTGTACATAAGTGGAAAGATTGTGGAGTATATACAAAATTAACTGAAAATTTATTATGAATTTTCTTTCATGGAGCTTTGATAATTTGATATATGTTATGAAATACTTCAATAGAAGTACTGTGAGGTGTTGATTAACTGGGCAAAACGTTATCAATGTGGTTCAAGCATGCAAAAACACCAATAAAAAAATTTAAAAATTGAAATAAGAACTTACAAATTAAATGATATGTGTTGTGAAAAATAGGGTTTAAAATCAACAAAATATGTACACCAATGAATTCTACCCTTTTTGTGCAATGGTAGACCATTACAAAATAAAGAGTTAATAGAATAACACATAATCAATTATCAAAAGGTATCCTGATACTTTGACTGCTTTTATTTTTTTGCCTTATACTAAGGATACTAAGGCATTGCAATGCTTAAATTGGACATTTTGGTAACTGGAGTCTGATTAATAATCACTATTGTTTTAAAATACCGTTATTTTTGTGAAACTGATTAATGTGGAGCTTGTCACAAATAATAATAAATTTTTTTAAACGTTTCGATGGATTTTAAAAATACTCCCTTCCGTTGATTACAAATTACATAACTGAACAGAATAATTCTGTTGTTAATATTTTACTTATTATTTATTTATTTACTAACTCTTATTACACTAATGTTGCCATACGATTTACGACCTCCTTTTGGATTTTTTTCAATACAATGGAATACAATACAGATTTAATACAATTAACCCTCAAGCATGTGCCCCAAGAACTCAAACCTGTGGATTACACCCCAAATTAATTTGTTTTCCTTTTTATATCAATTTTTTATCATGAGAAAAATTTTGATAATGCAATATCATTATTATGTACTAGCTGGAAACCATCTTTTAAATTGAAAAAGTAAATATGTGTACAGCACTTTTTTATAACACATTATGCTACATGTGAAGAAAAAATACTATATATTTTTACTCTCTCCTTTTTTCGAAATGGTTTTTGCTGGAGGAAGAGTGAAACAAATAATTAGTTTCGTAAAACTATTGTTTCATATTTTTAAAAATTTAAGTAAATTACATACAAAATGTACAAATTTTTTGCAATCAAAATGAGAAAAATCAACATAAATCATGCTTTAAAATGTTAAAGACTTGTTGCATCCATGGAGAAATGTCAAGTGGAAGTAATTTTATATTTTATTCGTGTAATTTTGTACCTTTGAACACTGAGGTTTTGATCACTGGAGACAGATTCCTTATAAGTTTCCATCACTACTGAATGAGATCCTTATTCTCTTCTACTCTTTAGTAACTCTACCCATTTTATCGAACAAGCACACATACCAGCTCCAAAATTTCACATAAGTTCAAAACACTTAAGTAATGAAAATATTGAACACTATAAAATACTTTAAAGTGTACGAAAGATAATTTTATGTTCTACTTCAACTGAATAATTATTTTTTTTGTTTTTTCTGAGAAACGTTCATCTCACAGGCGGATAGTGAGAATGGTACTTTCTTTATCAACAAAAACAAGTGTTTACGACTTATAATCTTTCTTAACTTTTATTTAGTCCTTTGGAAGTTCCTTGACTTATAAAATAACAAAGAAATTACGTACATGTGTAGTTGGGTTGTGGTTCTTGTCACGTGATCGGTAGAGAAAGGCATAGCAGCCTCAACAATGAAAGGAATGTGAGGATTAGGGGTAAAATTATTAATGAAAAATCCATTTCATTTTGTTATTTTTTAACTTATACAACTAAAGAAAAAGAGTTCATGGCCGAAAGAGCTATTAAAAACTGAGTTATCAGGCATAAACCTTTGTGAGATCACCGCCTGACATTGAGTAAATTTCCAAAATCTGACTTTTCTGAAACTTGTGACTATTTGGTTGGTCCAATAAATGACATCTTATAGATCTCTTAGCCATCTTGTGTCAAAATACACTGTTCTCTATCCACTGAAATACGTGCTATATCCATCTGAGAGAAATGATTCATTTGAAAGATTAACTAGACAATCCCATAATATATGATTCACATTTTCATTCTTTTCCTTGTGGACTCAAATATCTGTATTTATTTGATTTATTTTATTTAGGTATGTGTTTCATAGCCAGTCAATGTTTCAATATTGCACTCTTGCTTGATGAAAACCAATTTTAGTTTTTATGGGCATGGTTGACTTCAGTCATAAATCTGTATTTCCGATGTCCTTTCTCTTCTTTTTCCCAACCTAGTTGCCAACTATGTAGCAAATGGTTCAAGATTTTCTTTTTATAAAACTTATCGTTTCTACTGATTATGTTTTCTTCTATCTGTTCTTACCAATGTCCTTGTAATCTCACATTTTCAATAGATTTTAGTACATATACTCTGGAACACCTTCAAGGATGGCATAGAAACTGGAGCATAGCACTCTCTCCATCTGAATAGATAAATCCTTGGTATGTTATGTATTATATACAAAATGAATGCATTATGGATGTATTATCTTGGGAAGTAAGAATCCTTTATATATTTGAACATTTCTCTTAAACCTTTAATTTCTAAATTATTATTATTATGTATTTCAATTTTAATCGTCAAATAGTACAATTTCTTAATTTTACCTTTTGAGCGCTGATACAATGAACTGTAATTTCTCATCTAACAAAACCTGAAGATATTGTGTTGTCATGTTCGCATTAATAGTTTTTTATAGTCATATTTTGTTAACTTTACTTTTTATCAAAACAATATTTTTGTGTGTGTTACTGAGTGGATTTACAAGTTTGTTAGCATGTTAAAGAGTGTGTGGCTGACTGATATTGTACAATATTTTTGAAAATGTGTTAATGTTATTGAAAAGAAAACAAACAAATTTGACCTCATATATTCTAAATTTTATTACAACTGTTGACCTACAATATTTGTAGTTAGTAAACTATTGATGAATAATTATGAAATATTTTTATAGAAAGATAATACAGTGATACAATAATTTACAATAACTATGAAGTACAGACAGTTTGACTCTCCTTGTTAAACCCAAACATATTGTGGAAACATGGATTCTTAGGAAAAGATTTTTATTGAATAGGTTACCTTGATAGGGCTGATATGCTTGACAGAATAAACATGTAATTATAAGATAAACCTGGTCAAGCTTGATGAATAAGAATACACAGCTTGACACACGGTGTTGCATTCAGCAAGCTTTTAGAAATCTGTTGTACACATAATAAAATATCCATTCTTGTGTCATTCAGTATGTCATGAACAGGGAACAGACTTCTATGTTTTCCATTTTTAGAGCAAAAATAATTTATATTTTGTGAGAGAAAAGAACTTCATGTATTAATGAAATATTAATAATTTTAAATACACTACCCATTTTTTAAAGCACTGAACTACATTTATTATCCATGTTAAAGTACTTGAGAGTAAACTGATAGAAGAGGCGATGTTGAAGATGCAAAAAAAAGAAAAAAAAGATGGGCATAGTTCTTTTAAACAACATATAGTTGCACAGATATGTGGATATTCAAGAAAGAAGATAATCCTGGTTATCATGGATACAGATATGCTTCTATTACATCTTGTGATGTTAAAAATCCAGTCTCAGCCATTAATAAATTTATTCTCAGAGACAACAGACAGACGATATAATTGCACTTGAAGGAAGCATTTGTAATACATTGTTATGGTGACAAGTAATAAAAGATAGGATATCTTTGAAGTACATATTAAAATAATCATAAACTTTTGTATTTAATTATTGTGGAAACAGAATGAAGCGGGTATTTTTATTAATTAATAATATGACAAATTGGTTAGATTTAATTAACATTGTAGTAAAAGTGAGAAGTAAAGCTTTACATTGTTGGTTTAGCCTCATTTATATTAAATTAAGTCAACTCTGTTGAATCACGGATTTCTTATAAATTGATATGTGTCGGTAAAGCGTCCTAGCAAGGATTTCTTCACCGTCCTTTTTTAAAAAATAAGCCTGACTGTGATAAGGCTAATCGAAGCGATCGTTCGAAATTCGCGGGCGATTCCGACGTAAGATCTTGCTTGGGGGAGATTCTGGGATTCAGAGTAATTATTCACCTCTGGAATGAGAACGTCGTTTAAAAGTTGTTCTTTACGCAGCTGTATGCAGGGATACAAAGAATTGGAATGAGAAATCGACGAAATGTATTTTCCTCCGTGACCATGGGATATTCTGAGCGTTACTGTCGTAAGGCTGGCAAGACTGCTCAGTTTTTGTCTTATTTAATTATCCGGCGTTTCCCGGCTCTCTCCAACGTTGCTGCAACGATTCACTTAGAATTTCCTCGAATTGTGTTGATTATTTGCTGTGGTTGCTGTTGCGGTGAACATTTAGAAGTGGTTTCGGTCGCAATCTCTCTGTTGGTAGGAAATTGTTAAGTTCGCGATATGAGCAAAGCACATCCTCCCGAACTGAAAAAGTAAGTTCAAGTAATTTTACCATGTGAATCTTATTTCTTGTGTTTATATTGTCGTCGAATTATAAAGTCGTTTCTCTATTTTCTAGGTTCATGGACAAGAAGCTTTCCTGTGAGTTTCAGTGAGGAGTATAAATGTATTACGTTTTGCGAGTAGATCCTTTGTTATCTCTGCATTTGAGTGATGAGTTTTGCATTATACAGTACTTACGTAAATTCTTGGTTTAGATTTGGTTAGTAATTAGGTCTTGAGTGTTACTGTATTGTGCCACCTGCAATCCCTTTATTTTCTTGTCTAATTTTTATTATAAGCTATGCAAGTATCAAGAGAAGGTTAGTGCAATACCATGATGCCATTACAGTTTAACCAACCAACCCACTGTTGGTTTAACACCCACAATCCAGTTAGTTTTAAAATATAAGAATAACATGGCATCAATGGTTTCACAGAGTCTTTGTGAATCACTCATTTGGTCCATGTGCTACCAATGTAGGACCAATTTAACAATATGGTAACATCCTATTCTTTTTCTTCGTATATCCTTCAGCAAGTGCTGCTACCTCCACCATCGCCTCCATATTCATACTTAAACATATTTTCTTAAAACTGAATTGCTGGGACTAACAAACCTGATATCACGGACTGTGATGGAACAATTGTTTATAATTGTTCATATTAAAATTATCGGACCAATTTAACAGTATGGTCCTATACTAACCTTTTTCTTCGTATATCCTTCCGCGAGTGTTGCTACCTCCACCATAGCCTCCATTTTCACACTTACAACAGATTCCTTAAAACGGAATCGCCGGGACTATCAAGCCTAACATCGCTGATTGTGACCGAACTATTGTTTATAATTGTTCTTCACAGCTGTTGTGAACCATATTATAATTATCATACCGTAAGATACTAATATAAACGGTGGCGGAGAGAAGAAAATAGTGTGGAACAATATTTCTTTATAACTTCCGTAAATATAAAGAGCGAAGAATACGACTTATATTTTTGGAACCGCAATAATATTTGTAGTAATATGGCATCTATGATTTTTTTGAACCCTGATAGGACCATATTCTTAAGTTTGGCCAAATTATCATATAATATAATTTGGCCCTAAATGGCCAAATATAACTATTTGGTGACATCAAGGTTCGAAAAAAAACATTGATGCCATATTACCACAAATATGTTTGCAATTCTGAAAATATGAGTTGTATTATTTGCTCTTCATATTTACGGTAATTATAAAGAAATATTGTTCCGGACTGTTATTATATTGTTAGGGTATGATAATTATTATCTGGCTTGCGACAGCAAGCCATGAACAATTATATACAATTGTTCGGTCACAGACTGCAATGTTAATACTTTTAGTCCTGGTGATTCCATTAAAGAAAATCTGTTTAAGTATGGAGGCGAAGGTGGAGGTATTAGTACTCGCGGAAGGATATACGAAGAAAAAGTTTAGGATGTTACCATAATGTTAAATTATTCCCCCTAAACTACTAATATAACGGGTGGTGGAGTGAAGAAAATAGTGCGGGACAATTTTTTGTATAATGACCGTGAATATCAAGAGCGATGAATAAAACTTATGTTTTCGGAATTGCAATAATATTTGTAGTAATATGGCATCAATTCTTGATGTTACTAAACTGTTATATTATAATGATAACTTGTGCCCTTCATTTCTCATTTCTCCAAATATTGACATCGGAGTTAGTGTGATGTTACCATGAATTAGCTTCTTCTTAATGTTTCTTTTAGCAACGTTGACGAGCCCTAAAGCCCCACAAAAAAATCTTTTAGCAAAACGGAGTCGTTGCAAATCACTTGAACTGTTTAAAACACTTTCTTTTTTTAAATTTTAACTTGAGGGGGAATTCATTTGTTCTCCACTATATTGTCATCAAGGAGATACTAATCTGCTTATCAGATGGAACTTCTACATAGGGTATTAAAATAGTTTAATTGTTTGTTTCTCTCGGGTTGGTGAAGTGAAGGTGTTAAGGTTTTTGAAACCCTTCAAGATCATATCATACTTGTTGGTTTCAGTGAAACTTAATGGAGGTAGAAATGTGGCTGGTATTCTTAGAGGATTTGATCCATTCATGAACCTGGTTGTTGACGAGACTGTTGAAGAATGCAAGGATGGAGTAAAAAATAACATTGGAATGGTGGTACGTATTTTTGTAGGTGTCTGTTCAACACTATGGTATATTTTATTTACATATTTTGCTAAATTTTGTATTTTTGTTGTAGGTGATTCGTGGGAACAGTATTATTATGTTAGAAGCTCTAGATAGGATATGACATAACACGATTCTTCCGTATGAACTTATTTTGTATTTATGTGTAAGTCAATTAAAATTTTAAGGTACTTATAATTGTGAATTTTTTATTGTGTCAACCCTATTTCTTTTTCTTTGTTTATTACTTTCATTTAAGGGACTTATTGGTGCCTTGTAGCTTATGGATAGTTAACTTTCACATTTTCTCTGAAAGCAATTTTGACAGCATTTTTGCCAGAACATCATTATTTTTTGAAAATACTTTGAGGGACTTGGGAACTCTTTAGTGAGATTGTTGTGTAGGGCCCTCCTTGAATGATTGTTTTTCTCTGGGCTCCTCTCCGGATATGTTGGATGACCACCTTTCCTTTTTCAAATTTCTGGATACTTGTCGATTTTTCTGGAAGAGGGGTGGGAAGTTGTTTATTTCATAAATATTTGCACTAAATTTAAAGTTCTGTCTCAAAAGTATCACCATCTGTAAAAAATTACCTTTCTTACAGACATGGATTAGTGTCTGAAAACTGAACATTTTACATTGAAATATGTAAAAACTAAGTAAATTACTCTTAAAAACCTTTATCCATTTCTTTTCTGATTGATCTACATTTGCTTAAACATTTAGCGGTGTGACATCACTAGTATACCAAGTAACTTTCCCTGGCTGTTAACATTGTTCTTAATTCTCAAAGTGTGGTATAGCTCTGAAATTATTTATTGAAAAAACACTTACACAACCAAAGATAATAAATAATAATAATAATGTCCAATACTTTAGAATTGCAAGACATGGCCAATATTCAGGATTCAGTGCATTGTTTTGAGACTGTTCCTAGGGAATTAGGATTTTGTACTGTTATGACTTTGTCACAGTATTTCTAGAAAGCATAAGTATTTTGCTAACAGAAACCAGATTCTTTCAGAGCTAAATGAAACATCACTATTTACTGGAGGTGTGATCTGACAAACTTCTGGTATAGGAAATCTGTTTCCCTCTTTACACGTGTAAGAATAAAAATTGAAATACAGGGAAGGGGAAGGTTACCATTTGCTCTTTAAAGTAGTATTGTAAAAACTTGCATCTGTCGTGTGACATTCATTTTTACAGTATTTATCTACAAGGAGATTATTTGCTCTAGATGTTTAAGTGTACTTACTGTGGAGTGATGCTTAACATGATTAAAAATTAAATATGGATTTGTCAGTTTAACAAAGGAACGGTGGTACATGTAAATAGATCCAATTGGCGAAAAGTTTTTTTATGGTATTATTAATTTTTATTTCACAAACACTCAGAAGCATTTATATACATTGATCTATAAGTAGAAATTTTCTTCATTTTTGTAATGTGATCTGTTGGGATATACAAGAACATATATACACTTAATTTCTTAGCCTAGATGACTGATACATTTGTACACATTCATTTCCGACTCATTGTCTTTATTACTTGGATATTTTAAGTGTTATTGATACTGATTTAGACTTCTGATAAATTAACTTAATGGAAAATTTGGTATGCTGGAAATGTGGGTATACATCTACAACACAAATTGAAAAACTTATTTTTATAAACTACTAGTGATTTAACAAAATTGCTCTGATATTAACAAATACTAGAATTGTGGGCTGCAGATTCCAATCATGTACAGTTTAATTTTTTTACACCAATAATAGTTTTCTGCATTGGGGATCTAATTCATGTTTGTCATGTGATACGATGAGTACAAACCTGGAATGATTTTCATTGTAATCATTTTGCCTAATGGAAAAGTAGAAAAATGCCCTTAATATATCATATCTAGTATAAAAATGAACCCTGAAAATGATCACATTATGAACATCATACCTAGCTGATTTATTTCGAAAAAAAAAAAAAGTTAACATTATTGACACAATATTTTCCTTGAAAACCTATGGAAATGAAAGCATTAAAATAAATTTTTCTAATGTAAAATAAACTCCAAGTCATTGGGTTTTTCTTGAAACTATAAAAGTTGAAGTAATTAATCCACCAATATAAAGTCTTTTATATATGGTGGAAATAATGGAATACGAATCTCAAAACTGTACAAAACTCCAATGATGAGACCTATAAGGACGGAGGTCAAGCCATAATCTGCTGTTGCAGGCATTATCAGGAGTACATTTGTTGGGTTTGAAGGATAACACATGTTGGCCAGCAATCACAACCCCTTTATATTAATTTGGGATTTTAATAACATGTATGTCCACTAATGAATATACAATATTTCTACACATTGTCTATGAACACTTTTATCTTCATGTTTCAGACGTTCTTCAAAAATTACTCACCACAAAATTGTTCCTTTTCTAAATTTTCTGAAACTTGTAACAAGACAGCCAACAGCTTCTTAAGATGCATTTTAGTTAGCATTCAGAGTTTCAATTGTGACAGTTGAATTAATTTTTACTTGTACTGAAGGGACAACACCTAGATGCAATATTTCTCCTTACGTTTGGAAGTACAACTCCATGTTACATTAATATTTGATCTTGCATACTAACTTTTCTTTTAAAAAAATGACATGACCAATTTCTACAATTTATTTATTTATTTAGTCAGTTTGTCAATTTCATGAGAAAATTAGTTTGAAAATGCGTTAGTTATTACAATGTAATTTCTTTTTATTATTTTCTCACTTAATTTGCATCAGTATGATAAATTTTGAATCATAATAATTACCTATTTATTGGGCAACCAAAATAAGTATGTGTGCAAATTAATGATCATTTCTTTCATTAGCACAATTTGAAGCTACTTGTTTGAAAAGAAGTATGGGGCATAAGAACCTTGTAAATAACTTTGCAAGTATTTAGTATTCAAGGTTATGTGTATTGCAATATAGTATAAATATATTTTTGCTTTTCACAGGTTTTTATTAAAAGTAGCATTACATGTCTGCTCTTCAATTTGAGGTTATTGGGGTTGGTTGAGGTAAGTTGGGGTTATTGAGAAACCAAGACATTAATGTGGTAAATCATAAGTTTTAGAACTCTTAAAGCAAATATATTTCCTGAGAAATTATATTAAAAGGAATACTTAACTTTTTAATACATGCATGTTGAGAGTAGTTTTGAAACACATGGAAGAAGTTGTTAAAACTGGAATTTACAGGAAGACTCCCCATAAGTACTTTCAAACAATTTTATCGCTCAACAAAGCATACAAATATGAAAAATAATAATTTTTTTCTTATATTGCAATGCAATTGATGAAATTAGGATTCTGAGGTAAACAATACAGAAGATGCATTAGCTCTTGGGAATTTTTAGTGAAAAACAATTACTGAAAATATTCCTCAAGAGTGTTGTTATTACTATTTTAGTAATTTTTGAGGATTTTATTTTTCTGGATGCTATGGAATAGAAAAAGATTGTATCGCATGGAATAATTTTATATGTAGTAGACTATTGGAAATAATGAAACTATTTCAAAATCGAATTCTCTTAATTTTTTAAAACCTTTTTGAATATTTATGAGAAGTGTGACAGTTAATTCAATCATTAAATTAATTCAATCATGTTGCTGAGCTTACAAATTCACTTTTCTCTGACCATCTTTCTAACTTTCTTTCTTTCTTAGGTATGTGTTAAAAGGAAGGTTCGAGAGAATTGAACGACATCATCTTGAGAACTGCTTTTCTGTAATCTTCCAACAAGAGAAAGGGAATGTGGAATTAAGTCGATTTGATAAATTAATAATTTATCTGTAGTTTTTACTTGGTATGGATATGATGATAATGTGAGATTTCCAAAAGGTCTCAAAACTTCAGACTCTCCATGAAAGTACTTGGAGTATGTGTCTGTGTTTAAGATTCTATTTGTATGCGTTGTGAGAAATTACGAAGCATCAGTTTCAATTTGTTTTGAAACTGGAGACCATGCTATTATTTGCACCCTGTATTTGACCATGTTCTTCCTTTCAATGTTCTCTAAGAACAAAAAATATTCATTAAGATGAATAAAACAGGAAACTTTCTTTTCATATCTACATATTTTCTATAAACTTCTGCAAGTTCAATTTTTAATAAACAATTGTAAAGTAAAACAGTAGATAATATAACTTTTTCAAACGTACAACCAATGTTTACAACGAAACCTACTGACTTTATTAGTCAGTCGTATGCTTTCATGCTCTTCAATAGGAGTTATGTTGTAAGCTATTCGCTAGAAAAAAATTTATGAAAATTACATGAATTGTTGCATGATCACTAACAGAATTGTTATATAATATTTCCTTACCTGTTTTAGAGTTCCAGGTGTTTTTAGAAGTTGAATAATTGCTATTAATGGAATCATGAATATTGAAGACAATGCAAGTCCCCATCCTATTCCAACAGCCCATGCAGGGTATCTGTAATCTTGATACTCCAAAGGTTGAGAATTTAATAGTCCAAACAAGACAACCCCCTGTAAAAAAAATTAAATCAATGTTATATTGCAAAAATTTGCTTAAAATTATGGATAGCGTGCATAATATTTCGTGAACGAATTGTTCTTTATCATGCTCTAATAAAAATGGCCATTGGGTGGCCATCTGTTATCTCAAAACGGCCACTGGTGGTCACTTGAAATGAATGGCCGTCAATGGCCGTTTGTAGCTAACAGATGGTCATCCAATGGCCATTTTTACCCGAGATGTGAAGTTAATATTTCTTATTTCCTGTAGTACTTCCAGCTCAAATATTTTTGTGGTAACATCATGATGGACTCCCCACCAGTGGCGCTCAGTCCTTTTCGCGTTAGGATCTAGTAAAAAAGGTATGTAATACTTTAATGTAATACCGAGGTATATAACCCTTAACAAAATTAACCCCTGAAGTAAAACTCATATAAACGTGGGGACTGAGAATTCAAAGAGTGAGTAGAGGGAGGGAAGGAAAGGGTAGACAAGAAGTTTAAAAAAACTCATTATATTTTGCATGTAGAAGATTGAAATTAATAAATGTGGTTACAAATGCAACACTGATCATTCGCTGAATAAGAATTATTTTTGTTACTCTTTATTTTATAAAACATAATGAAGACGCATCGGCAAAAAAAACGCAATAATATCACGGATTTTGAAACATTTCATATTTTAAAAATTAATATTCATTCATAAATCCAAATTTTTCACTTGAGTATATGCAAAACAAAATTACAAATCGAATGGTGGTAAGTGTATTTTTCTTCGATTTTTGTTGTACACTCCATAGTTATTAGAAGCTGGGGGTCTATAATGAAAAATCCGATGTAGTGTGAGTCATGTCTTGTTGTGGCGCTGTACGCATCGGTTAGCTGCGACGGATAGCGTTACGTGTGTGTTTCCTCTTACTAGTAAAGTTTTTAATAATTAAAGGTAGTATAATTAGACCAGGTGATTACCGGCGTTGCCCGGAATATTTTTTACTCGTTAGACCAACGAACCCACTCACTAAGTCTCACAGGTTGAATTTTTGCTTCCGATGCAAGATTCAACTGCGGCAGCGCGGTGGCACCATTTCATTGAAACGCTTATAAAATCTAAACCATTCGTCCAAACTTTACGATTTAAAGATGTTTTTTTATCTTTGTTAAATGCACAAAACAAAGAACCCATTAAATTTGAAGATTGATTTTTTTCTTCTTAAAATCCTCACTTAAATTGAAGTATGTCAACACTTTTATTTTTCATAACGGTTTTTCGATAATTTAAATTGACCTTAGTAGATAGACATATTCTGTCGCGAACTTTTTTGTAGAACTCTTGGAGGTGAACAATATCGCCACTCCTAGTTGTCATCTATCTCTAACCGTTTAGGCAGCGTAAGTGAATATAGCCGATCTTTCCCCCGATTTCATTGACATTTATATTCAACTACATTTTTTATTTTCATACATTAAAAAAATAAAAGTTAGCTTATGTTCATCCTGGGCATCTTAACTATTCTTTTCGGTAAATTTCATTACGATAGGTTCTGTAGTTAAGTCGTGATTAAGTAACACACATACAGACACGCTTTCGCATTACGCATTTATATATTAGTATTGAAGTATGGATGGTGAGATAACAAGGTTTGTATTGTTTATTTTTTCACAATTCCTAGTTTTAGGCAGTTTAATTGTATTAAAAAAATAATAGCTCGAAAAAGTGGGAGTGAGATCATACTTTATTACAACCAAAGGTTTCATATTTGGAGCTGTTCATAAATTACCTAACGCAAAAATTAACATTTTCGAACTCCCCCTCCCTCCCAATAATGCACCTCCCCCCAGAAGATAAGTTTTTGTCAATTTGCGAAAACACTTACTTATTGTTCGTTCCCCATGGTTCTGTGCTCTCACTGAGCGATAGAACGACAAACTTGGCGGTTAAAAACTACATAAAACTCAGCGTTAAGTAACGCCAAGGTTAATAACCCTCATCCTGTCGCAACGCAGTGTAACTACCTCAGACTTTCCTCCCTCACTAGGCAATTTATGGACTGCCCCCATACCAATTCTAACTTAGGCCTACTTCCAAAAGTCATAGAGACTTGTCATTTGAACTGTAACTGTGGCTGACGACGTTTGAAAGAAATCGCGCGTTACATATGAGGATTCCCTAGCTACATTTCAAGTCGAACGCTCAAACAGTTTTCATATTTTATACCAAAAAAAAAAAAAAAAAAAAAANAAAAAAAAAAAAAAAAAAGCTTTAATACCTCAACTCTACACGTGTTGAACGGGTATGGGACATCAAGTAACAAATAAAACTAGAAGTACTTGGCTTTAAAGTCCTTAGGCCTTAACAGGTAAATCATTTCTGCGGACGTTCTGATAGCTTTAAACGATGTCAATGTATCTAGGACTCACTACTTTATNAAAAAGCTTTAATACCTCAACTCTACACGTGTTGAACGGGTATGGGACATCAAGTAACAAATAAAACTAGAAGTACTTGGCTTTAAAGTCCTTAGGCCTTAACAGGTAAATCATTTCTGCGGACGTTCTGATAGCTTTAAACGATGTCAATGTATCTAGGACTCACTACTTTATGCTTCGTCGGTTCGGCAAGCAACCCACAACACATACTTGCTGGGCGGGTAGGGTTGAGGTGGAAGAGAATTCCAGCCGTCCCAATGCCGACACGGAGTCAATAGTGCCTCTGATGTTTTTAATAGTTTCAATAATGTTTCATGTTTTAAGATGACTTATAACCATAGTAAAAATTGGATAATATAATGTAAATCTACTTTATAGTGTACCAATAGTCTGTTTAAAAGCGGGTTGTTTTATTTTAAAATATGAGCTATACAGGCGTAAAAAAACGACACGAACAAAAATATTTTTTTTTAAATCATGAGTACATTGAAATAAATTTTAGAAAATCAAAACATTATGGGATAAATCGATTCAATGGGATACATCAAAGGAATTTAATATATTTNCAATAGTCTGTTTAAAAGCGGGTTGTTTTATTTTAAAATATGAGCTATACAGGCGTAAAAAAACGACACGAACAAAAATATTTTTTTTAAAATCATGAGTACATTGAAATAAATTTTAGAAAATCAAAACATTATGGGATAAATCGATTCAATGGGATACATCAAAGGAATTTAATATATTTATTTAATTTAATTGTTGCTATGTTCACGAGCAGACGTATTGAATAGAGCTCTGTACCACTGGTATTGGAAATTGTAATTAAGGAGTTTCTCGGTATTTAAATTGTAAATATTCATAAACAGGACAGTTTTCTGAGTGTGCAGAAGAAAATTTAAGGAAAATCGGCCCATTAGGGCCGAAATAAGAGCAATTGAAGAATATCAGCATTATGGCGAGACCTAAAGCGATCTTCATGTAAAAGGTTTCGCAGCTTTTGAAGTGAGTGAGTCGGGATTTAAAGACAAGATAGCTATAGTGCGTGCAGCGTATAAAATATGCGTATGCTAGCTACAGGGGCTTGTTTGAAGTAATTAAAAGAAGTATTACGTTAATTTCAAACTTGGCTCTGTCGAATTGTTGATGGGAGAACATAGAGAACGCTTTGTAGCTGAAAACATATATACAGCAAGACCATATGTGTATAGCGGGGGTACCACTACAAAATTGAAGGAAGGCTTGTGGTGCCCTCTTAGCAGCCATGAATTGAACTATTTGGATGTAAAGAGGGAAGAGTACAGGAATCCAGGAAATTATCTCGTTCACGAACACAATGAAAGGGATGAAAACAAGCCTCCGTAGGAAAGCAATAGAGCTGATAGAAGTCGCCATAATGGAAATTAATACCTAACAGAGAAACGATCATTTTTACAAAAAACGCATAACGTCTAAACGCATGAACGTATTTTCATAAAACAAACAGTATAGTACTCAGTTAATTAAGACGGTAAGAAGTTAAATTAAACAGTTTTACGTAAAATTTGTTGTAATAAATTTACTGAAAATAAATTAAAGAAAAATGAACAAATTGAATTAGAGTTATGAGGATAAAAGGAACCCCCAGTCATACTGAATACATATGTGCAATGCATTTCTCAGAATATCAATAAACATAGGAATTAAAAAACATGAGATTTTGCAAAAATATGCATAACGTTTGAACGAAACAACATATTTCAATAAAATAAACGGGAAAGCATACAGATAATGACGTTGGATGAAAATTAAATGAGACAATATATCGAAAAAAACTAATTATAATAAATTATCAAGATTGAGAAACCAACTTAACATAGTACCACTAAATCAATTGAATAATAACTAACCAAACAACTTTTAAAGAGAATGCCAGAAATAGCGGAACCTCACAAAGTGACGGAAGAAGATAATATATCACTGTTCAGCAGAGGCTTGAGTGAAATATTATTACCTTCGGAAGAAACAACGCCAGTGCGGAGAGGAAGGAGACGGAAATTAAAAGGAGAGGAGGTTATACATAATTTTGAGGAAATAGTTAGAAAGGTAGTTAATATCAAGACACTAGGAAAGCGTACAGAAAAATTGGAGGAAGATTTTAAAGGTAAAAAATTTTGCAGATTAAATTCTACAATTCAGGGGACAATAACAGATGTGTACGTGAACTGTGGCATTAATACGTGTAAATATAATGAACGAGGAATTAAGAAAGGGGACAGAACTAAGAAATATCACAGACAGAATGGAAAACCTACAAAATAGAGGCATCGAAGATGGAATGATGTTAAATGCAATGGAGCAGAGCAGTGTCATGATAGGTAACTAGGCAGAGTGAAAAAGTGATGCAGGCGATAAAAGATGAGACAGAACAGGTTATTAATGTATTTGATGAGAGAACCAATGGTTTACAGGGACGTATGCAGAAAGTAGAAATAGAGCAAAGAAATATGCAACAGATAATGATATTGTGGAAGATGGGAATGGCTATTTGCTAGAGGAATTAGAACCAAGACTCACTAAGTATGTAGAAAACGTTATGAGAGAGAAAATTATGAAAGATGTGCAAACAGATACTTCGCCAAGGAAGCAAACATATGCAGGAGTGGTGAAAACAAGACAGGCAAAAGGGAAAAAAGAAGTGATAATGGTGTGACCGAAGGGAACATTGGAAAGAAGAATACAGAATAAACTAACGGAGACATTACACGAATCTGCGACCAATGTGTGTATTGACGCAACACGGGAGACAGTTGGGGGACCACTGGTGATTGTTCTACCAAATAACACGGATAAGAGGAAGTTTGCGAAGGTTTTAGAAGAACAAATAGAATAATAGAAAAAAGGAAGCCACGTATGCGAGTACACGGAGTCACAAAAAAAGTGAAAAAGAGTTACTGGAAGAGATGGTGAATAAAAACTTGCATGTAGACACTAATATATAAAAAGAAACAAAGCGCAAGAGAGTATGAGAATTGCATAATAGAGATGCCAGGCGGAGAGTTTATGGTACTACAAAGAATAGGTCGTATATATATGTTGATTTGTCAAGTCTAAGAATAACTGAAGATATCACACTTATACGGTGCTACCGATGCCATCGATTTGATCACACGGCAGTACCTTGTGATAAACAGGACACCTGCGGACATTGCAGCCTAGAAGGACATAGGTATGATGTGTGCCCAAGAAAAAGGGGAAAACCCTGCTGCATCTATTGTAAAAGAAAGAGAACCAAGAAAGAACATAGTGCTGTAGATCGGGATTATCCTGAATATAAAAATGTCAAAAGAGTGGTCCAAGAAACGGTTAAGTATGTTTAAAAACACCAACAAAATATACTCTCATCACGTTAAATGAATAATATGGAACGAGAAAACATTGATATCAGTTGTTACCAGGAAATGTATAGTTTACGAGGACATTTACAGCATGTTCCGCTATCAAACAGTAAAAGCAACGGAGTCACCTTGGAGTGCAATAGTTGTGAGAGGAAAGAGAAGTATTGCTTCATAGCAAATATCTAACGACACATTGTCTTGTGGTGGAATACACCTGGCAGGGTGAAGGAATAATTGTCATCAATTATTACTGTCGATACATAAAAAAAATTTACAAGCAGATTTGGAACGAATAAAGCAAATATCAGATTTCAAGCATGCAGAAATTATGTTCTGTCTTGATAAAAATGCACGCACAAAATTACTAGGAGATATATGTACTAATAAGAGAGGACAAATATTTGAAATTTTTAAAATTGAAACTGGGTTGTTCGTATTGAACGAATATGGAATTAAAACACTCTACGGGGAACGAGGATCATCAGTAATAGACGTAACGCTTATAAATAAGTGGACCAGGTTAGAAGTACAAGAATGACGAGTTACAGAAGGATTACCAAGTGACCATCGGGGGATACAAATAACTCTACAAGGAAAATAAGTCAGTATGATTCAAAACACAAATATTTATTTTAGGAAATTGATTGGCAAAAATTACAACAACAAAATGGGAACAGTTAAAGAAGAAATAATACGATATGAATCTTGAATGAGGGAGACAGTGGACGAAAAGATAGATCAAATGCAGTTAGGACTGTTACGAGTGAGCGCGAAATGTATGAAGAATAATAGGAACAGGATTAAAAAAGGATGCTGGTGGAAACCCAAATTATGGAATCTGAAGAAGAAATTGAAGAAAGTCTAGCATAAATTACAGCGAATTAAACGGATAAATGGAGATAAAACAAAAGCGGTGAAAGAATATTGAAAGATGAAGGTTGAATATACACTAGAAATTGAAGAAGCAAAATTTTTACTAGAGTTGGCATGAGTTCATAGAGAAATAATTCGTCAAATCATGGGGACTCCCATACTTAATAAGTATAAAAAGGATACTTTGCAGATAACTATGGAGAACATAAGAATATCATGGAGAACATACTGAAACATGGAAGGAAACATGGGAAGCGCTACTTAATACATTATATAGACAAGACATGAAGGTAATATGGCAATATGTCAACACACATAATGAGATAGTAGAAGAAATAACACAGGAAGAGATCCGAACCGCAGCGGAAACTATGGCAAATCGAAAAGCACCAGGTAGTGACGGTATTACGAACGAAATGGTTAAGAAAACATTAGATCCATTAATAAGAGCAATTCAAGACATCTACAACACATGTGTAAGAACATACTATTTTCCCTGATGCTGGAAAATAAGTAAATTAAAATTGTTCCTAAAAGGGAAGGACAGTAAATCCATCATCTTGTCGACCAATTTCGTTATTACCCACGTATGGGAAACTGCTTGACAAGATCATAACAAAGAGAATACAACATCTTTGGACGACTGGCACAATGCACACGCAACAATATGGATTTATGCGTGGGAAAGGAACAAGTGATGCATTGCGCCAACTATTAAAATATATAACAAAAAAAGATGAGAAATATTGCGGATGTATATTCCTTGATATAAAAGGAGCATCTGACAGTGTCAGGTCGAGACATATAGTTAATACATTACAAAAGAAGCAATTACCTGTGTACCTATTAAATATAGTTGTCTTATTTTGAAGAAAGAACGATACAGTTAGCAGTAGGGAATGTAGAAATAGTTCAAGAGATCAGAATTGGTTGCCCACAGGTTTCATCGAGCGGCCCACTGTATTGGAACGTAGTGATGGGCAATATTTAAGGGGTGGAATAAATAAGGGGTGCAAATGGTTGCGTATGCTGAGGATCTAACTGTGTTAACATATGCAAATTCACGGCGAGCATCTGAGCAAAAGATAAAGGAAGTAATAGAAAATTGTACGGAAATACGTGTCAAATATGATTTAGAAATATCAGCATAAAAAACAAGACTAATGTGGTTTGGGCATACGTGAGAAAAACGAAGGGAATTAATTCTCAAAATTAAGGGAGCAAATGTATAAGTGGTCAGAAGTAATAGATATCTTGGTGTAGTAGTGGATGGCAATTTAAGATTCAATGAAAACTTAAAATACATAAAGAAACGTGTGCAAGTAACTTTATATAGAATGCTCCGTGTAGGCATACACCATTATGGCGTAGCTAGGAAAAACCTAAAAATATTATATACAGGTGCACTACGGCAAATAATGACGCACGGATGTGTGGCGTGGGCAGAGAAAATGGCAAGCATCTGCTATGAAAGAATATACAGATCAATAGAAAGACGGTGTCGACTGAAGCACTAAATGTGATAACAGGCTTGATGCCGATATATGGCTCTATGTGCGAAAGATCAAAGGAAGTTATGGCCTAAAACAAGAAGGAAAATTATCTGTGAATGAGATGGAGTTAAGGAAAGAGGATAAAACGTCAAGGGGAAAATTACCTAAAATACTACTTGAAGCTTTGCAAAGACGATGGCAAATAAAGAGGAAGGGAAGAGTAACATATGAATATATACCACATGTAAAATATGCAATAAAAAACAAAAAAATGGTTTAATCCACCAAAGTCAATGCCAGGACATAGAAATTTCCTAACATATTTTAAGAGATTTGAGAAGGAAACAGCTGAGCGGTGTAGCTGCGGATTAGATCGAGAAACACCCGACCATGTGCTATGGGATTGCCCAAAGTATGGACATGAAGGAACAGTTTATATTAAAGAGTATAAAAGACAGGATGTGTTGAATATCAAACAGATGTGGATAGTAATAACTACAGAAACAAAATATCGACTATTAGAGTACTTTACAATGTGCATAGCATGAATAAGAGAACGAATGTGATAGTAGATGACTGCAAACGCCTCCGCGTGGAGAGGACTTGGAACGTTACGTTCTGTAACAGCTAAGTTGTGAAGTGTGGAAAACGCAAAAGAGAGTAAAATGTAAGCAATCCTTGTTTTGCTTATTGCTATGTATACAAGGAGACCGTTAAGGATGAATAAATAAATTAAATTAAAATGAAATTGTCAAAGAAAATGTAATATTTTGATATGAAATTGAAATAAATGAAATTTTGTGTTGATGAATGAAGTGTTTCCGTTGACAACTACGACGTCATCTGCTATCATCACTTGCATAAAATTACAAAGATGAGTGCATTGTTTGCGCACAGAAACTTGTTCTGCGAATATACTGAACTTAATACTTTATTTACTAGTTAATTATACTAGGTTATTTAATTTTAATGTGATTCAATTGAATGATTTAATGTTTGCAAGAATTCTAGAATATATTAAACCATTTATCATTTTCTTACCAACAATTCNGAATTCTAGAATATATTAAACCATTTATCATTTTCTTACCAACAATTCAAAAAAAAAAAATTTGCTAAATAATTACTATTTTAATTGTAATTTAATACCAATTAATTTTACTTTATTTAACAAAAAGTGTGTCCGAATGTAAAACATTTTAACGAGCTAATCTTACAATGATGAAAGAAGGGCTGATGAATTTCCAGCAAACCCTCCAATATATTCCTGGTTTCGAACCCAGCATCGCTTCTATATCTTGAGAAAAACGGTC
This sequence comes from Laupala kohalensis, assembly GCA_002313205.1. NCBI lineage: Eukaryota > Metazoa > Arthropoda > Insecta > Orthoptera > Trigonidiidae > Laupala > Laupala kohalensis. Next base: position 79,680 of record NNCF01127069.1, on the reverse strand, counting down.
CAGCCCTGTGAAGAAAACATTGCATTTCGATAATTCTAGACCGTAAAAGAATTATATAAGTGTATAAAAACATTGATTCTTTTTACTTTCACTAACACTTAGCATGCTCATTATTTTATTGTTATTATATCAATAGTGTTTTGGGGTATCCTGCAAAAAGAGGTGAAGGCACATGGCAACACGAAGATTTTTAACAAATTTTTACCTGTTTACAATATTTCGCAAAAGTTGTTTACTTTTAGGAGATAATTATCATTCTTTTAATTTTCTTGATTGTTGGCGTATACTTTCGAAACGTAATTATGCTCCTAGATAAGACGAGAAATATAACAGCCGCTGAGAGAATCATCAGAAATTGAGTAGCGATTGAGTAATAGAATATAAATTACATAAAAAATTGAAAATTTCTCATATTTCTGTACATCAATCTCTTATGATCTCTTTTGATATTATATTCAGTTTTGAAAAGGTACTTATAACCCTATGCTATGCGATAGATAAAATTAATTTGTGCTAAAGTTCCCGGAGGGAGTATTGACGTCGCGTGATAGGAGAACTATGAAATTATGTTCCACTTCAGATTGGCTCACATTGCGTATCACCTAACGATTTAACACAGAATAAAACACATTATATACGTACTCCCCCCACATATAATAAAAATAAATAAAAATAAAATTGAAAGATAAACTGTAAGTTTGAAAAAAAATTAAAATGAGTTAACACTTCGAAAAGAGAAAACGTGTAAGCCAAGTTATCTTTTATTCTTTGTCCTAGAGGGGTGTGTGTTGAATTGTGAAATTTTGCTCGCCTTCTGCATCTTGAGAAGGCAAAATGGGACAAGGTGTGAGGGTGGATAAGGTTTCTGCCAGAAGATGAATGCTAAATGTATTTCAGGAAGAGGGTTGCTATTGGAGAAAGAGAGTAGTTTGTCTGTTCATTGAAAATGTATTGGTTTTTTCCTTTCTGAATGTGAATTGACTCTATATAAAACTAATTAATACAATATTTTCGGTTCTGACAAAATAAAAAATATATATTACTTTTGTAGATTACTACTGCAGTTTTATTTTCATGAGTGTTGGTTCCAGGCCAAGAATTTGGTGTCAACACCATTCGTGATTATTTTAATTACCCTGTTAATTAATGTTGTAATGAAAGTTCAAACTTAAATTTTTATTTTTATTGTTTTCATCAAGTTGCAATTAGGGTAAATTTTATTTGGATGTGCTTTTGGGCTAATTTGGGTAGAATTTTATTTTTGATAAAATAATGAAATACACGCTTTCCTATTGTTCTTTTTTTATTGAGTGCAAAACTCGAGCACACACAGTATATGTGTCGAATATAATTTTTGATGCATCACCCAACAACATTTTAAAGGCGCTCCTGCAACTCCGTGACAGACCCATTTTTAACGCTTGTGAAAATAGTGTTTTCATTTTACTAAAATCTTCAAAAAGCGTTTTCATGCAATAAATAATTTGACAATTTTTTATATTTATTTATTTTACAAAAATATTCGAATCATGCTTTTCACAAGCATTTGCTAAATGTGCATACTTACCATAAAACCAAGATATCGCGATGGCTTCGAAAAGTGCAGAACACAACAATGATATACCCGCGGAATATGTGTCTAAGAGATGGAACATGTATATACCTCCCTGGAAAATTAAGATACTACAGAATTTATGGAACCAATGCATCTTACTACATTTTTTAAAGTAACAAATTAAAATTGGTCACTCACTTTTAGGTATCTGTAAAAGGCAAAATAACTTTGTTAGACATAAAATATACATTTATCATACATACAAATAATTTCTTCCTTTAAGTTTTATTTCGACATTATTAATAAAGCTTTCATTAATCTGTTTATTAAATGAACAATTTTTTGGATTTAACGTCTTTAGTAATTGCTTCATGGATTTCAATGAATATTTTTGACAGAGGAATTTTGGAATGCCAACCTATAATAAATTGTTAATTTTATTTTGTATTTTTGGGCCCCAATTGTGACAGGTTTGAACCAAGCAACCAATATATTTTACCGCTTTCTTTGTTCCTTTGGACATTCACACTAATAATAAAGGTTTAAGAGAGTACAATACTGGCACAGGTAGAATTACATTACTAAAATATCTGAAATCGGCGTAAATAAACAGAGAAAAATGTACTTCTTGTGATATTAACTTGAAAAACATATTTCACCGGCGATTTACATGAAAAACATTGCACTTATAATTGATGGTGTAATACATCGCGTCTTATGTAAAAAACATTTATTTTTGAAAAAAGACTTTTAAATCACGAAAATGATGGAATTTACTTTGATTTGTAGTAAATTTTGTGTAGTACTTTTTATATCAGTTTTTTATATAGGTCACCTGACATTTGAGAAAGCTATTAAACTTCTTCTGAGATGTGCAAGTTACGAAACCATTGCTCTCGGCCATCTTGTTTATCCATGCTCTTGTTCGTTTCAAACGAGTCAAGCTAGTTCCTGAATTTTGTTTGTACTGTATTATTAACTGAGAGATACAAATTAAATCATGTTTTTCCTTTGTTATTATTCATATTGTTTTATTTTAAAACAGGACAATAAGAGAGAAAACAATTCCACATCTCCGTGATTGGACTGACTTAAACATCTTGATAGAGTAAAAGGGGGCTTGATTTCAGGGACTGGAAATTTTCGCAGGTCTCGCGCAGTTCGAACTTTCCGTCGTACCGTCACCTCTCCTGAAAAACCTTCTCTAGAGTCGTTTGCTTTTGATTGGCTTCTTTTTTGCTTTGAATTTTTAATCTGATACTTGTTTGAACTAGGTGTAAATCGCCTCTCCCGTCCTTAGAAGACTTAACATTTCACGGGGTCGCTTCTTCCAGGGATCGGTGAGAAATATTCATTCGCTCAGTCGAGTACGAACAATAACTTGAAAAAAATCTACAGACATATCGACAATCCCCATTATGTTTTCTTTCGTATCTATATTGTTTGTTTTTTTTGAGAATGAAAACAGTAAACTTCTTTAAAAAAATGAATAAAAATGTGTATTGTGAAAAGGTGTTTAAATCTGTCATCAATAATATATTTTTTATGTTCATTATCACAGCCAAAATAATAGTCGGCTATGTCATTACTGTTAACTTTTTCATGCAAAAATACAATAATCATTATGCACATGTAATATAAGCTGTATTTAGCGGTTTACAATTATGCTCTCTAATGTGGTATCTTTGAATCTTAATTTCGTACAATACTTGTCGCACATGTAAATAATTGTACCAATATGTAAAAAATTAGACTTAAACTAATAAAAAAGCTTTGAAGATAACCATTATTCTATGCAGCAATACAGCAATAAAATTATTTAAATCAATTTTCGAGGTAATTTCATTCTTTATAATAAATTTTATAGTTCCTGAAGCTTTCCGTCTCAAATGTTATTTGCTTCTTAAAAATTATGCTATTTAAATGTAGAGGGTGATTTTAAATGTACTATGCGTTAGTTATTTTTCGAAGTAATATACACTTTTAGGCTCAAATTTAATTTTACCTTTGAGAACCCTTTCGACGGGTAAATAATTATATAACGCTAATTTGCATTTCGACCTGACGGCTGCTTTGCCATCTCACAGTGAGTTTGAGCATTTCCTGAAACTCCTGGTCAGGTGATAATGGAATAATGGTTATTATGATTCTTTATTGTAACTGATGGAGGTCTTTTCTTGTCTTCGACGGATATTGCATATAATATCCTACCTTAACTTGGATTCTAATCCAGAACCTCGTCGTAGGGTTCAGGGGAGACACGCTTGAAACCAGTTATTGTGATCGGGTCAGAAGAATGAGGCAAAGTGAAAACTGAAGTCTAATGTGAAATTAGAATACGGAGAGAGAAGAAGAAGGAGAAGAGAAATAAGAAGAAAATAAAAAGAGGAAGAAAAATGTAAAAACAGTGAGCAGAAATATCGTTAACAAGTAACAATAGCCGATGTAAAAAATTTTGATTCTCCTGACGGTTTTATGTTTTTCAACTGTGTTGTGTCTATTAATTATAAACCATCGTTAGTAAACATTTTTAACATTAAAACGTGTTACATTTACTTGCGATGGATAACTTTTGATAGTGGGTTTTCCAGGCATGCACGAGTGCAGTGGTTTGTGGTTCGTGATTTGTACCGTGGTTTGTTGACCCTAGTGACGTGCTTCGTTTGTTTCAAAATGTCGCTGCAGAGGATATGTCGTAACGCTGTCCAAAGGCAAGTGTGGAGACTGAACATAGTTTCGTCGTAGGCAGTTTTCTGCTTCATTAGTGGTGAAATCTCGTCTCTTGTGACGAAGCAAACTCTCGGGAACTCGCCGTCGTATTTTTTATAAAACTACAGTTGAGAGATGCGGCATAGAAGCTCTGACTTGTTTGGTAGTCAGGACCATCCCTTCACGCGGTTTGCTGTTTTTCTGTTGCATTGTAACTCTAGCGAGACACTAATATAAATTCCACCCATGTGCATAAAATAACGAAATAATATAATTGCAGGTGCTATTTACCTGTACGATCTTTACTCGTTGGATTGAAATTAAATTACACCTGGAATAATATTTTGTTAAATACTTTGTAATTTCGAGAATTGTAAACGTTTTGAATTATTATGAAGCGTTGAATATAAACGAATTACTAACATTCTCTCTTAAAAAATAATTTCTCGTAAGAGTCCTGAAACAATAGTTGAGTTACAACATAGTATTTACATTCTGTATTTTACATTCTTGATCATTTCCGAATTTTTAAATAATAAATCGTATTAAAATTATAGACAAAAATGTTTTGCGTGTATTTCAGTTGGGTTATTGATGATTCAAAAGATTTAACTAATCATATTCAGTCAGTATTATGTGTTAACTCTCTTTCAACAAAAATATTTATAAAAACATAGTTTTTTTATTAAACAAGTATTTTATAACAGTATTATGGTCATTATTTAGATAAAATTACATTGAAAACGTTCCTTTGTTCAATTCTGTATTTCAGATCTGAATGGGCGTAAGTTTGTTACATGTTACTAAACAAAACACGTTGACAAAACAAAACTTTTGCCAATCCACGGTTTCAGATCAGCTACATTTTTATATAATTTTTTTTCATTCAAGCTTCTAGTTTTATAGTTTGTCGTACAACCGCTACTTTTGTTAGAAAGATTTTGTCTCATGTTATATTACGTATTACCCAATTTATTATTTTATATTCTAACAGTTTTGTGACACACCATTAAGGTTATGTGCAAAGTATTATATAAAATAGAAAACGTTTTCAAATATAAAATTATTTACTTACGCCTATTATGAAATAAGATACAGAATTGTAAAAACTTGTTGGACACGAGAGTTGAAAAGGAATCGTACTGACATGTAACAGACCACATGAACGATTATCGGACATCTTGTTTTGTTCAGAGTATTTTGTCTTGGTATTTAATCCAGAATTTATTGTAGTTTGATATTGTGCTTTTCATAAGTTTAACATAAAAGTTACTGATATGTTCAGAAAAATATAATTAATAAAGTACTTCATAGTGAAGCAGCTTTATAAGAAGTGTATTATTCTGGTGTTTAAATGATCGATCGTATAATATAAACTTAAATTTAATAATAAACATCCTCCCTGTTGATACAATGTAGAATTCTATTTAAAAAATTAAATTTTCAAGATTCAAAATATATATTTAAGTGAAAAATATTAATAACTTAACACACTTTCTTGTTTTAACAAATTTCAGTTATGAAAAATTGTACTATTTATACCAATTATTTTCTTAATATTTTCACTAAATACATTTCAATGATTCCACTGTGTCAAGGTAACCCCAAGGAAGATTTCACATTAAAAAATAATTTATTGTTAAAAGAGTAGTCACAAACTGCTTAGGACATTGTGAACGATAATGCAATAATTTGCTCTCCGGAAGTAAAGAAGGGACCAATAAAAATTCCCATCAATTCCAATCAAAGAACTCAAAGGTACATTGAACATTTCTGCACCCCAAGACAAAAACAAGATTTGCGCCCCCTCTAAAAGGAACCTAAATATCTAGTTACTTTTGTATTAAGGTGTTTAAAATTCTACATTCACATTAGTCGATGTCTAGTTTTCGTTGTGGGGTTATATATCCACACGCCTGTGTGTAGTGGTTTCGAAATGTGGGGCTTTCCAGTTACACCAACTGCTGACTGCAGTCGACTGCAGTTAACTTTACGAGCATTCCATTCATGAAAAAAGTTGACTGTAGTCATCTTCGCTTGACTTCGCTGAGGAGGAGAGTTGAATGCAATCAGAATAATCGATAGTATCACAAAGATTCAGAAGAATCATGCTGGTCTGAGGATGAGAGTTGAGTCCAGTCAGAAGATTCGAAATTAAAGAATCGCCAAGTAATTCATTGCTTATTAAGCATTTTGTGACCGTTTACCTCACAAAAAGCATTTCAGTAACCCAACGCGCAAGCGCGAACCCAGAAGTCGACTTCTGCACAACTTTTGCATTCCATTCGCGTTTCCGAGCGAAGTTGACTACAGTCAGCCAAGAGTTGTGACTGGAAAGCTACAGTCAACTTGTCTGGTTGTGACTGGAAAGTACCAATGGTTGCCCTTGTCAGTTTGATCGCCTTCTCTGTGCCAATTCGATATCAACTGTTTGCTCCGTCTCCTCTGGATGAACAGTTGAAGACGTACCGGCGTGACGTTGATGAGAGCCACTGAGAAGGAAACGGCAGCGGCGAGGAGCGTGAAGGCTTCCCTGGCGAAGCGACGTCCGTCGAAGAAACCTCGGAATTCGTCCATCAGTCCCGTGATGACGCACTCCATGCCTCCCATCTGTACACCACACATGCACACGTCAGCAGAACAGTCATATCAGTGTTATTTCGTCTAATATTATAACTGAAGAATTATCATGTTCGACTAAACTTGTTTGTCCGGGACAAACTGTGTCTCAGTAGACAGAACTACCAACGTTTCGGCCATCTCGCTGTGGCCTTCTTCAGAGCAGTATTAGAGTCGCACAGACCTAAGGCTCTGTTGTGCTCTGCAGAGGCAGGTGCGACAGAGACTGAGGTCTGTACGACTCTGACATTGTCCTGAAGATGTCCTCGGCAAAATGACTGAAAGGTGGTTCATTCTAACTGAGACGCGGTTTCAGCCGGACAAACAAGTTTATATTGACTCCGATCGCGAAAGCGTACGTTTACAGATTCGATTGAGTTCCCTTAGGATCAAGGGGAAAAATAAAATTGGTAAAACAGCGTTAAATAATATGGTCTACAAAACCGAATTCTCTCACTTGTTCATTGAACTGTGAATCCACTCGGCTTATGTGCACTCCCATAGGATTATACTAGAATTTTCTATATCGAAAATAATCATACAGGCAAGAAATCATACTCCTTCTACATCATCGTACTCTTGTAATTTCAACGCTAGAGGAATTAAATAAATTTGTAATTCGTTATAAACTTGTCGATGTTTTTGTTGGATACTTTATGAAAGGAGTCAAATAATTTACTTTATCTTTAATAGTTTACCACGACATTACTCTTGTTCTCATTGGTTTTACAAACATAAATTGAATAAAAATGACCTATAACAATAAGAAATACACACAAACGTTACGAATGGTAACCAGATAAATATTTGTTGAATAATAATAATACAAATTGTATTTATGATTTAAGCATGCACGTATGCACTTAAGTATCTCGAATTTAAGTAAAATTAGAGATGAAAGTAGTATCATAAAATTATAGTATTAATTGAAGTTGTAAAAATATAGAACTAATGAAATAAAATAGTACAAAAACATTCTTTAGAATTTAGTCGGTAGTAATGAAGTCAGAAGAAATACAATAGATTAGAATTGATCATGACTATCTGAAAAGTATATAAATTAAAAATAAGTATGTTGGGAGTGCGGAAGAGTGATCCAAATCCACAAATCAAGTTCAGTTCAATAACAAAAGCATTAAGAGTGTGTTACTCACCGCACTGTCCAGCCCCAGCATGATAAGCATGAAGAAGAACAACATGGACCAGAAGTTGGATCCTGGCAGTGTGGCAACTGCTTCAGGGTAAACCTGGAACACGAGACCCGGGCCTACGCGGCCCGTGTTACTCTTACGTTGGCTCAGTAGCTAAACACTTTGGGAAGGTTCCTTCTATTTTGAAAATTACAAATTAACTGATTTAATTATGTCAGACAGAAACTAAATTAGAATTGATGTAACTAGTATTTTGATGAAAAATGTTTAAGTTTTCTATATAAATAAATAATAATATTTTAGGTTGAGTCTGAAGATCAACAAATTTTGGAGCAGATCAACAAATTTTCCTGGAGAAAAAATATAATTTTACGCACCATGGGCGAGTTATGTTTCTACATACATATAACGTTCTTATAATTCTGCAAATTTTGGTGTACATTGAAGTTTAAAACAATTTTCTCAGAATACAATATTTACAAGACTAGTTATTTTAAGGAAACTTTATACTTTAGAGAAAGAAAGTCTATTTAATAACAAATGATTTCATTTTTTAAATAAAGCAGTCAATATTTTGGGACGTCTGCTGGGTTGTAAAAGATGGTATTCTTACCTTCGGTAGCTACTTCGCTGATCGGGATGCCTTGCTTGTGGGACATAAATCCTAGGAACGTGAAAATGACGAAGCCAGAGAAGAAGCTTGTAAAACAGTTGACTGCTGTCGTCACCAGACAGTCCCTGCGACAGAGTGAGGGGTGTGTAACGGGAGGTTCCGGGTTCTTTCTCTCTTTGTACATCACGTGAAAGGGTAAAGGAAATGAACCGCTTCAAAATCTCTCACTACGGAGAGAATAGGAAAATTGTAATTTTTATTGATGTCATACTTAGGGAATCAGGAAACACTGTAATTATGATAGAACCATTATTTTCTTAAAATAATGTCCAAAACTACATTCAATAGCTGACTTGTACTGGGAGCTAAATTTAGTTCGAATTAAGATATGCGGAGATCGCGACGTAAAAACACATTCGATTATTAAAAAATCATTCATTGGATGTAGATTAAATCTATCTTAAACTAAACCTACTATGGTTTAAAATATGTACCAAAGGAAATGGTATCCGGAAGCGGTCTTCAAGGATTTGCCGATTGCAAAATCAAAACGATATTGATCGGCTTTTTTTTCCACAAACCTACAAATATTCTGATACTACCTGTATCTATGATATGATGGATTAGTGAACAAGGGAACTTTCAACAAATGCAGGTTGAAAGTATGCTGAATTTTTTATACTAAAACATACTGACTATTAGTATGTAATGTCGAAATATTAGTGACATTGGCATACTGGAAGGCACTACATGCCACATTATTTATTGAAACAATAACCAACTCTACAAAATTATTATATAATCAAGTAAAATAGAAACATCCTATTGACTGTCCTAGAAGGCACTGAAAAATCTTGAGAAGTTTGATAATTTTTGGCGTCGTCTTTCCGCTTTCACTTAAGACAATCATGTGTCAACATTTCCGCTACAGGTTGAAACGGTTGCTGTAGTAAAAATTGACTCTCCGCAGCCACACGTTTCGTATTCCGTGCTGCGATATCACCTCAATATCCTTCTCTGATACAGAATCCCGTTATAAAAATACAATAGGAATATCTGTCGCTTTATAATTCACATCTTTCACACATTTGTTAGACGTTAATTATCCATTTTTATTTCTCTGCTTTTTGGTAGTAAAATATCGAAACACATTTTTTTCATTGTATAATTTAAAGTGTCAGTGACATTTTACTGCAATACAAAAATTGAGGTAAGCAAAACGAAACATATTTTGTTAATATTTAGTTTTTTCGGTCAAAATGTTTTAGATGTACAATCATTACATATCCAGATAAAAACTCATAAAATATGAAATAATATTAAAATACGGCTGAATTTTTAGTGGTACTGATAATTTATTTCTAGTATCTGCTAAAATGAAAGGGAGTAGAAATAAAATATGTTGTACCCTGTAATTTTCTTCCATACGTTACTTATATTATGTTCATTTTGAAAGCGTAAGGTTTGGTACTGTCAATATTTAAATAAAAAATATATAAAATTTTAGGTTTAACTTTTTAATTCAATTCCTCTGCAAAGATAAAGCAAACTTTAACGTGAATAACGTAGTTAGATGAACTTAATAATGGTACATGAAGGCCAATCAATTGAAAACTTGGTATAGTTTCACCAAACTTCATTATTTATAATAATTAAAATTGGTGAAACTATACCAAGTGTTCAATTTTTTTATTTAGTTGACCCAAGTTTTACTATTTGATTTAACTGGATCAGTTCTTCCTATTCTTAAATGCGCGGGAAAAAGCATTGTTTGTTTGCATTTACATTTCTTTCTTGAAATGTGAAGATACCTAAAAGTGGGACGTTATCAAATTTCAGCCATTCGGCTGTCGCTGCTCGTCCGCATGCTAGTTCAGGGTTGTACGAGACCCGCCAAGATGGTTCTTTGACGTGGGAAAAGTAGGTTTTTCGTAATTTTTTTCAGTGCCTTTTAGTGTACCGTTGTGGCTAATATTTTGTCAGAACATGCTCATTGTCAGTATGTTTCAGAATTTATAATATTTAAAATCATGTTATATTTAAAAAATTAGGACCAATTTCAACCTGGGCTTGTTGAAAGTTCTCTTGTAAGATTTGAGTGGTATTACTTCCTTGAAATCTAAGTTTGTGGCTTCAAATCCTGCTTAGTGCATGAGTGAATTGATAGTGTTTGTACCCGTTCGTGAGGAGTGAGGTAAAATAACACGAATTGCATCTTAATGTCTCTCTCATCGTTATTCTTCCTTAGCATATCTAGCGCAAATGAGGATACTGAGAACATTCTACGATAATTTACCAAGTCTTGGAGAAGGAAAACAAAACATGCTACCTAAGTGGTATAATTTTTCAGGGGAAAGTACTTTTTAGAATTTATAATTAAGGTTGAATCAAGATAATATTTTAATGAAAAATTGAATTAATAGACATTGATTTGCCTACTGCTGCTTTAGATAAAGCAATAAAGCTTTAACTAATGAAATAAACTTAGATTAAGGATACTACATTGAATATCATATGTTTGAAGCCACCACAGATTCTCAGTGGCTTTATAAGGAAATAAATCGAAAGGAATTGCCGTATGAAAAATAGAAGTATATTGAATAATGGTTTATTAACATTGCTGTTCGTTTTTCTTCCATCCATTGTCCAGGATGACTAATTAAATTGCATTTCGCGAAACAAATGGTGTGATGATTTTTTCACTGCATACTTTCTAAGTAAATAAGATGGGTAAATACTCAAAATCGTATTACAGTTTTGATTAACATGAATGATTTGTTCATACATCATGGTCAACTAAATATTTTCGATATATTTAATGCACGATTCAATCACAGCAATGCTAATATTCGTAATTATTAACCATAAATATTTTTGGGAGATATTCTTTTTGTCGTAAAGACATTCAAGAGAGATAAATTCTTGTTAAATTGAATGCAATATTAGGCTTTGGTAGGCACCCCAAAGTGTAGTAAGCAAGAGATCAGTTAGTCGCGAATTTCAGAGAAAGGAGATTCAGAGCGAGTACTTGACTGACGATCAACAGCCAGGGCGATGGGAAACCGAGGAGGAGCAATTAATAGAGGCGGCAGCGGCCGCATTCTTGGCCAATTGCACACGTTCCTCCCCGCTTCCAGGGCTTAATAAAAGTGTTAGGTGGGGCGGGGGAGGAGAGGGATGCGTGTTGTCAGCGATTGATGGACTCATGTCTGCGCACCCTGTGTCGCCCGTCCCCGTCCTCTGCCCCGCGCTCCGTCTAATATGAAGTCGCCTTGCGGAATGTGTCGTGTTCCCCGGCCAGAAATTAAAGCGGCGGTTGTGTTCTCGAAGCAATAAAGTGTCCTGAGCCTACCACCTCCCTCGCCCTCAGCCAAAGAAATTCCGTCGATGCAAATGAGACGAAGCACGCCGGGGAATGTTCTCGTTCCGATGGATGGAGAGACGCCTCCTCCCCGTTCCTTCCTCCACCCCCTCCCCCTTATCCAACGGGTGGGGAAGGTTGAGGGTGGCGCATCGTCGGGGCATTATTGCGGCCGTGGCGCGAATTTCGGCGCAAATTTATCGTCGGATCATGCACACTCGTTTGGCTGGCGGAGTCCATGTTGCGTGTTGGAATGGGGTTCCTCAAGGTTCTATTTTACTTGTAATGAAGATCCTTTTACAAGGTCTATGTTGCAGACGCAGTCTCATCAGAAATTTTAATTACTAAGTGATAACACTGGGTACGCCGTTTAAGAAGTTAATGGAATGGATTAAAAATGAAATGAACGAGTGAAAATGTCAGGACTCGAACTTGGGTTACTCGTGAGAGGAAATAGGTAATAATGGTATAACAGTTTAAATTCTTGGAATGGGTTGTATTCAACAAGTAATTTTTCGTTTGTATTGCTTGCTGGGTATACCTGCTAGTTAAGTAAAAGTATAGCAATAGAAAACTTTAAGTTACATTAAGCCGTTAACTAAATTACTAAAAATATTCTGTACGGTTAATTTTGAATAGACCTAAGTTAGAACGTATAACTATGATTTTCTGTTTTTTTAAAAATAATCCCACCGTTCAGAACCAAGTTGATTTATGAAGATGTTTTACAATAAGTGTAGTAAAGAAATATGAGTGCAAAAGTACTAATGCAATGACATTACAACATTATTAAAGATGTACGGCATGAAAAATATTCAATTCAATGCCAAAATTCAATAAAGTTATGGAAGTTAAAAGAAAAATTTTGAAAGCACTGAAAGAATTTCTTGCAAACAACGAAATGTCTAACGGACTCTCTTCAGAAGACTCGCTAAGAATTTTAGAATCATGTAGTTGAATGAACTAAAATCACTCAAGATTTAGCATATTTTTCTCATCGTGTTAAAGTTGTTGCAGTGTATAATTAAAGAAATATTTAATTACGTTTTGAGTGGATGTAATTAATCATGTCTTCTTACGATTATTATATAACTAGGTGACCCGACAGACGTTGTCCTGTCCAAATTTCAATAAATTTGTTTGTAATTGTTTTGTGAATTTGTGACAAGCTATTTTAAATGTAAAAAAGTAAAAATAAGGAAATAAACGCATTACGATGACACTTAATTCATTTCATAAAACGATTGCGATGAACTTACAACTTAAGCACAATTCAACTGAAAGTTTGAAAAAAAAACCAGTTATGTCGTTACTATCGTTAATTATGATCGAGAGTGCATTCAAAAATTATGATTTTTGCAGTTTGTCCAAATTTTCCGACTTTCCTTTGTAATTGTTCCGATTTTTTCCCTTAAAACGTTTCTAGGACCATAACGAATAAAACAAAAAAATACGCATATCGTGCATTGTGCATCAATCGAATCGTGATATATGGTCTTGAGTTCACACAAAAATTCTATAGAAAAAAGAACTATCAGTTTTTCCGGAATTTTCCAAT
>NNCF01127069.1:24224-59563 GCA_002313205.1 Laupala kohalensis | reverse complement strand
TCTCTGGGCCCTACATTTATATGAATCTACTCCTCACGTCATGCGACCGCTTGACCTACTCTCCGCTTAGACGCGCTAGCTCGACCTAGTTACAAATGCTATGTGCCACTCATGACAATATGAACAAACACAAATCTACATTTTCGAACTCCCTCAAACATTTATTGTATTTTACTCAGTACGAGTAGACGTTGAAATAAAACATTTCTAAGAATAAAACATAAAATAAGTTTTTTGGAAATTTTCGGTATAGGTTGAAGTCCAGCTGAAACAAGTACCGCCATACATTTCCCACAGCAAGTAACCAAGACAAACCATGTAAGAATAATATGAAAAATAAAATAAATTACACTACAAAACCACGTAAAAGATCTTTCCACTCACCACAAATATTCGAATTGGTGCTAATTCTGAAAACTAATGATGTATCCATCAATCAAAATGAAATGAGAATTTTTGGATTTAAACATGTAATATATCCCTAAGATATCGATATGTTCTCCACGTAAATGAATTTTATTAGAGATAGTGTTGATTCGTTACATTTGTACGGAAGACATGTGGCGTAATGCATAATGCTCTTGCCTTTTACCTCTGATATCGTTGGTTGAAATCTCGGTTGATTTGAATGGAATGTGCAGCGGTGGGCAAAGAGGATTCGCGGTAGATATCCTATGACTACTACCGTTTCCGCTGCTTTTCATTCCACCGCAGTTTTCAGTCATCACCATCGTCAACTGATGAGAGGTGGTGGTTAAGTACAGAGACCAGCGCATAGAGGACCCACCACCTGGTTCGACAAGAGAGCGTGCCTGGCGAACTCCTCTAATACAGAAGGAATTCTGACGATGACACGATTGCATTCAACCATTTGAATAAAAACTCATACATCTCGGGAAAATTGAATACTAAATTCAATTTGCTAAAATATTTTTAATTGTTTTTTTTTTCGTTGGCGTGTTGTAGTTATACGTCATCAGAAAGCAAAAAAACATACTATTTTTTGCATGCATTGATATTTTACANCTTCTTTTTTTAAAAAATGTTTTTTAGGAAAGTGTTTTTAGATATGATGGAATTTCTGTTTTGAGTTGTAATGCAGGTGGGTTTTTAGTGGGTATGGCTGAGTCTTTCGGCGAGTCCCACACGCGGGGAGAGTCATGTTGGCTCTCCCTAGTGCGTAACTGCATTTTCCCTACCTGTACAAGTTTTAGGGGCTCTAATGACCTTTGATGTTGACGAGCCCTAAAGCCCCACAAAAAAAAAGAAAAAAAAAGAAGATATTTTACATGCATGAGAAATAAAGACTTTAGAAGGCAAAGGGGCTAATACCTCGCCATATTTAATATAAAATGTAAATATTGTAAATAAACAGCCCTATTGAATTGATAAATAGTGATATTTATGTTTTTCAATAAAATTTAGTAGATTACGCCAAGAAAACACTGATCACCGGTTTCCCGTCGAGAATTTAGAGAAGTAATGAAAATTTTAATTCGTGTTTCTCAAAATGTGTCAGACAAGAAAAATGAATCAAACAAGATTTGAGTGAAATAGCATATGCGCAGTAATGTTTCGCATGGATTTCACTAAAAATGAGGAAAATATTCCTATAATGGATACCTTTTTATTGTTGACGAATACAAAACAAATATAATGTTTTTTAAAATAATTTTAATAGTTCTTATATGGTAAAGAGTTGAACTACTGAAATTCAATATTTTTGTTTACAGCTTTCATATGTCGTTTGAGTTATTTTTGCATTCGATATTGTTTCGTGTTCAACTAAGTCAAACACAATCATGTCGCTGTTACGTTTAATAGACCGAAAATAATTCTATATGAATGATTGATCTGCATCGAAAAAGAGTTATGAGACGATTGAAATTAGACCGTAGATATAATTCCATAATATATTTTATAGTTTTGAACAAGCCGTTTGGTATATAGAGTTCAGTATTTAAGTTATATTATAAAGAGTTTAATGAATTCCTTTCTTAAACTGGCGGAGTTCCTTTTCTCCCAGAAGGCGTCTCCAGCGTATTTTTCATGCGACGAAGATGTGATCATAATTGATGCATAATGCACTTTCCCTGAATCGTCTTTGCTACTCTGCAGAACGTTGCAGTGAGGCGGGCTGCATTGGACGTGGGTCTCAGGGGTAGCTTGTACTTTTATTGAACGCCAGAAAAATCCGAGATAAAATTTGATTTTGGGTGAAAAGAAATCACTGATACTGCTACAAAATTTAATGCTGCGTGTGTGTAAGCAGACAGGGGTCGGTACTTTCATTTATGATTTATTACTCTCTACCAGAAGGAAAAACGGAGAAAAACCCGACCCATCCTTGCCCGGGTTTTTCTCCGTTTTTCCTTCTGGTAGAGGCGGATTTATTATACAGGTTCTCTAGGCTTTGTCTAGGGGCGTGTTTATTGTAATAATAAATCGTGAATTTAGTGTTTTTTTTCAACTCTTATGATTTTTAAACACTATACTCAGAATAATCTATAGTTCAATAATAACTTGTACATGTAATTTTTTGCGTAAAATTACAAACATATTGACACTCTATTAGTATTATAACTCGCAGCTAACTTTTTGTCTTATCTAGGAACTTATGCTGAATTTTTTTGAATCCGCTTCTGCTTTAGGACCCTTGATCGGAATTGATGGGATGGTCCCTTGCTTGCTTCCGGAGATTAAATTAGTTTTTTCCCCTCCACGTGGTCATACGCAGTTTGTACTGTTTTTTACAATAAATTTATTATTATTTTATTATGGCAAATTTTATAGTAATGTCTAAATTTCTTTTCGCTGGCAGGTGTGAAAGAATAAATGTCATTGGATCTCTTTAACAAGGAACATGAAGACAACAATCTGTTTGTTCACAGCTCATTTAAGTTCAATTCTAAACTATCGCAGATTTTTAATCATTCAAATGTGCGTCTTAATAAAGGGTATGCATTAAAATAATTTTGCAAAATTTGCATTTTGTTCGTCGTTCACTATAATTATGTTTAAGATGGATTTGATTATCTAGTTTTTATAAAATATACCGTGTAATAGGAGGTAACGAGATCAAGATATTTTTTCTGAAAACATGATAAAAGTATTTGAAATATTTTAGACAAAGTTTGTGCTTCAGTAAATCTATGTTAGTATTTTATTTCAAGAAAATGATACTTAAGTTCTAATTCTTGTCTGACAGGAATGCTCACGCCTTTCGGATTATATAAACTAATTCACCTTGTTATAAATACAGTAACTTCATAAATAAGAAATGGAAATATAAAAAAAAATAGGAAAAGTACCTCATTTGAAATTTAATTTTTTTAGATAAAATTAAAGAATCCACACTATCAGTGAATTTAATGTATGAAATAATATATAAAAATTTTGAACGTCTGAGGTTGTAAGGGTAGGAAATACACTTGAGAGAGTATTCTTAAAATTTGAAGAAAATACAATTAAGAAATGAAAACAAAATAATATCCTAAACTGTGGCATAATAATTGTAAAACAAAATCACAGCAGTATGTCATGAGGTAAGAATGAGACATGAAGCATTATTGTGTCATAAATACATTATCTGTCTNTGAGAGAGTATTCTTAAAATTTGAAGAAAATACAATTAAGAAATGAAAACAAAATAATATCCTAAACTGTGGCATAATAATTGTAAAAAAAATCACAGCAGTATGTCATGAGGTAAGAATGAGGCATGAAGCATTATTGTGTCATAAATACATTATCTGTCCATACACACTATTAATTTGTTTTATCGGAATTTAGGCATTGCTTGGTCTAAACGGGCACTATTAAATGGAATACAAGTTAGTCCCACATGATCATACAAGAAAATTGTTTTTATCAAAACAGCCAGTACAAAAAGTAGAAAATTAATAACACTCCAGTTCATAAATCCTGATGTAGATCAGTCCATTTACTCCCATTCAAAATAATTTGTAGATAAAGCACAGGATAAAAAACAAAACACAAAAACCGATATAGTGTATATTGCACACCTCATACATCCATTTGAATTTAAAACAAAAAATCTACGAATGTTAGTGATTAAATAGGCCTGTAAGACTTCCTTTCAAATTTGGATTTAACTCAAATTACTTCTGACAGCAGGCAAACACACAAAAGAATCACTTTCCATAGAATCTCGTAACTAATCACTGTTTTGCGAAGTGACGTGTCTAATAATAAATATTCTCATTTCACTAATGAAAGTGACGTTACATCGATCACCGTCGTGATGTCAATTACAAGTTGTCATTATTTGGCTGCAGACAAACAAATAGCGCAATATTACGAGAGACTTCCCCGGTGTCCTGGTCCTAGTTAAGAGGACATTTGGTGACCACGTGGTGAGGATACCCGTCACCATGAATCAAACATTTGGTGATGCATTTATCCTACTCGATCAAATGTGACTCACCTCTTCTCGCAAAACACAGCGTTCATTCCAAAGTGTCAGTTGCGCGCCTTTTATTTTCGTGTGTTCCCTAAATCGATTTATCAATTTATTATTACGAGTGTTATTCTCACTTAAGAATCGTTACATTTAAGGTCATGTAATTACTCTCGTAAACAATGTAGGTGAACAACAACATAGTCAGCAGGACGTATTTCATATCCCCAGATCAAGAAGAGTCCATCATTATAATTCACGGTTGGTTAAGATGTGTTCTTGTAACAGTTGTTCAGAGTATTGATATATTTACTTGCTGTAACAAATTAAGTAAACGATGAAAAATCTGCATAAAAGAAATAGAAACGAAATCGACCCATTCCTTTTCTTCTTTATTTTTCTTATATTTTTTCTTAGCAGTAATACTTTATTGAATGTACATATCTTCTGTTATACAGATATTTGAGTGAATGCCTTTGTACCTTCAAATAAAGTATATAGTTTAATTTAAGTCATTAAGATGGTTGTAAATGTTCCAGTAACGTATTACTGCAACGCACTATTTTTCCGACGAAGTCTGGTTATCTTGACATTCACAAGCAAGCACTTATTATTTTCTCCGTGACTGTATACGTTTTTGATCGTAAGGTTATCTGTAATCTAATGTTCCAAAAATTCTTTCACTTTCACGAACACCCCACCATTTTCCCCATTCTGACCTTTCGGTTAAGAATCACTCCTGTTCCGTCTCCCAGATAACTTCAGATTTCATTCAATATCTCCCTCAATGGTGGCTCAGGCAGTAGCGTTCTTGTTCTTCACCAAGTCATCCCGGATTTAATTCCTGGTAGAGCCAGAAAAAAAATTGTAGCTCTTTACATTAATGTCCGAGTTCATATAACTGTCACTACTGAAAAGCAAACCCTCCTTCCTCAATCCACCTCCTCCTAGTATCAATAACTTTATTACTAACTATTTCTACTAACCCCTCGACGTGGGCCAAGTTGTTGGTAAACCCAGTTAACCGGCCCATCTACCAGCAATAACTTTCCACCCAATTCCTACCTCCTTTCGTTCCATGAAGATAAGGTTTAATAGCGTGCTACATTTTCCATTGACTAAATAGTACAACACAAAACATTGTTTCATATCCTATCCTCATCGTAACTTCATTACTTTTGATTGAGTCGAATTTCTTTTCTTGGTTTCTACAATTAGTCAGTCACATTTCCTCTGATGGTTTTAAATTTCCTGTGGTGGTTTTTGGGATCGGTACAATCTTTAACCGGCGTATAAAATTTTGGGTACATTTTCAATACTGGTACATTGTTAATTACTCAATACGCGTCGTCTCTTATTTCTCGATGCAAAGCATAGGGGTTCTTCCACGACCGTCTGTATCCCCCACAATTGAATTTTCTTCTTGTTTTACAATCAACAACACTGGAATATGTTACATATTAGATTTTTTTTTAAATTTTGGATACACTACAAATCTCCAAGTTACAGCGACCTCATGGTAGTATCAATACCAGCCGCAACTTTCCCTTTCCAGTCAACTACACTCCTTATATTTCTGCTAAAGTATAATATTTTAACATCAATAAAACTTATTAAAATGTTTCATAAATTTTCCAAATTACAACATTATGCACTGATTCTCTCGTACATCTCGTAGTGATGTCAAGTACAAAATAATACATTTTAAAGGGCGAGGGTTTGACAGGGTTCTAAATTTATCAATACATTTAGAAATTTATTAATATTTTCAGAAAAATCATAAATGATTCTTTTGGTATAAAAATATTGAGATAAAAACTATTTGATAAATTATATGCCTTTGAAGTATATACTTGCAAATTTCAGAGTTAAAAAAACAAACATCAGCGTTTGTTAATGTTCTCTGAAGGCAGGATGGAGACGTACGAGGAGCGCTATTTGGAAGGCAATTTATGAATTAGTACACATATGATAGAGGAATAAATAATAATAATATGCCAGGGAAATGATGTGCCAATAAAGATGAATTGTGATGTATTGACATAGCGCGACAGTAATGTTAATTTCGTCCGTAGCGTGCGTTATAGTTCACGCTATTGGCTTATTTCCTTCTCGTGATGCACGGGATATTCTCGAATGGATTCTCCCGAGGAGGATTGAGTGGTGTTGAAGGGTGCAGATCCTCTTGCGGCGTAGGGCGCAGGGGGCATAAGGTGCCTGGCGTCGTCGTCTCAGCTTCGATGAAGCAAAGAGAAGTAGAAGCACTGGCTCCGTCGCCGCGGGCTCTCGCAAGGTCTTGTTTACGTGAGGGCGGATAACGAGGGAACGGCTAAAAATACCGTCGCCCGTCGCCGTATTTCTTGAGGCCGTAAAGCAGCACAGCGATGGCAGTGTGTCGTATTCACTGGACGGTCGGCGCACGGGACGGAGTGGCGAGGGAGGAAGAGGAGGGGAAGAAACAGGTGAAGGCGGACGGAGTGGGACAGAAGCGGAACGGTTCGCGTGAACGTACACTACTATTTAGGTTCTTGATAAATACGAATTAATAAGTTATTCTCAACGAATTGAAAGTTTCCATAGGTGGGAATGTCATTTAATGCTTCTGTTATTATTAATCTCAAATTTTGACTGCACATAATATCTCCGGTTCATTTAGGAATAATGAATGGATAACAGTAGATATTTTATTAATAACTTTTTTAGAAGTATTAAATTCGCCATTCATTGCTAGTTACCGAAGAGTAACTTAGTTTATTATCTCCCACGTGGCCATACGTAGTTTGCAACCGCTTTAAAAAAAATAAAGTTTACATATTTATATTAACTATCAGAAATCACCCTACATAACACGTATACACCTTAAATCTCTGGGAAACGATTATTTTTAGCGCAAAATATGAAAATAAAAATAAAGCTAAATATAACTAAAAATAAAAATAAATGTAAAGGATAGAAAATCGATTCGTATAATTTCTACCATATTGCTCTTATTACGTATGGAGTATGCAGAGCAGAAGTGGTGTAAGTTCATAAAACAAGGTTTGAAGAAAAATATTAAATTGTAAAAATAAGGAATATGTATGTACTTAGCATGTTTATTTGTGAGAAGGTTACTTAAGTAGGAAAATTTTTGTACTAATTTTTTGTATTAATTTTGTAATTTTGTAATTTTTTGCTTAAAATTACAAACATATTGACATTCTATTAGTATTATAACTCGCAGCTAACTTTTTATCTTATCTAGGAATTTTTGCTGAATTTTTTGAATCCGCCTCTGCCTTAGGGCCCTTGATCGGAATTGATGGGATGGTCCCTTGCTTGCTTCCGGAGAGTAAATTAGTTTTTTTTCTTCCCTCCACGTGGTCATACGCAGTTTGTACTGTTTTTTGACAATAAATTTATTTATATTTATACTAAAAATATTGAATTTTAGTTGATAATTTCATTTTATATTGGCAGTAAAAACACTTTAATATTTTAGGAAACTCGTCATTTCCTTTGTCACTTGTAGGGTTTGCTACAATTGTGACATTCTTTGCTAAAATTACTCGTTCATACAGCTTTATTCCTACTTTTCTTACCCTTTCGTGGTGTATTGATTGCAAATATATAAATAAAATGGAAGTTCACTTATGCACTTTTCAATAAATTTAAATTCTAATTCCATTCATATACTAAAACTGCGAAATCTTAAAACGAAATAGGCCCACCTTTCTTTATTTTACTAAACTTTTACAATCTATTTAAAACCAAAAGGTTCAGATACATCCATACATATGCATTTTATCTTTATTTTTCATGTTAAGTTGAATTATTCTGATGGAATGATTTATCTTCGACCTCTGCAAAACTTTCAGTATCAGTATCTTTATTGATTAAATCTGTACCTATTAAAAACCATCAATGGCATATACTTCATTACTGCACTGAATAAAGGAAGGAATTTTTTAATGTGCTGCAGGCGAATGCTGTACACCAAAAACCAAAAGTGAATTATGGATTTACTATTCTTTTCCTCTGTAAACGATATGTGAATTATACATTTGTGATTATCAAGTATAAGGACAAACAAGACTCACACCACTTCAACTCTGAGCATCTCATGTATTGTTGTCATAAACATAAATACTCGTACAATCATGACTTTCATTACTAATTTAATTTAACCTGCTTTCTTTCAACTGCCACAATATTATTTGTCAGAATTGATCAAGGATTGTCACACCTAACAAAATATTTCTAATAAATAAAATAAATTAGTTGAAAAGTGTAATAAAATAAAGTGTACTCATGAGTAGATTTGGGACATTAGTTATCATTTTTCAATTGTGTTGCCATCGAAATAATACGTCTTCGAACGTTTCTCAGATGATTGATTTTGTCTGAGTTTGTGCCGATATTCCCGATATTAATTCGTTTAATTTCGATTTATATCTACACGTATCTCAGGCTACACAAATGAAAATTGCAAGAGGTTTATTGAAAGGATACTTTTTAATTATTAATGTCTTCTGGAGTCTTCCACTGAAGGATGTCTTGGATGGGGCAATTCGGAAAGGAGTGACATAAGCCTCTTGCCTGTGGTCGGTAAACAAAAGAGGAATGGCGTTTATATTGTGTTTCATGTAATATTGTAAATATTTATTATCTTCTTATATTAGTGGATTACCTTTGAGACAATAATTTTCTTGCAATAAAGGGAAGTAGTTTGAAACTTTAATTTTTAACGAGCGTACAAGAGGTATCATTGCATTCACACACATTAACATCATTTCAAAAAGAGTAGGTTGGAAATATGAGACATAAAATGCGAAAGTGTCATTAAATTTCGAAGTATTTTTATATTTCGATGCTTTCCTTTATACGAGAGAGACCAAACGAACAAAATCATAGTTATTATTCAAGAAACTAAAATTTTATTCGAAATTTTTCAAATTGTCAAAGGCTTTTCAAAGTAAGTATGGCATCGTTTCCACAGATTTCTGAACACGTTATGACATAAAGGATCATTCGGAACCAATATTAAAAACATTATATTTCGCAACATCTTTTTAGCCTACGAAAGATTAAGATTTTATTCTCTCACTTCTGAGATGTTCCTAAGATATACTCTGCCATTGTGTATTTGTTTTTTTGGTTTGATAACGTAGGCCCTATATTGATCTGTTTTATTACTACCAAATAAAAATCACAAAACTGTTTTACTAATTCTGTGAACCAATAGACCATTGCAAAAATTCTTAGTCGGAAATTGACTTATCTTTTTCAAAACGTGATTATATGCGATTTTTGGGAAAACAAAGTATCTGAAAAGAAATAAATTAAGAAATAATTAAAAGGAAGAAATTAAGCTGGTTTTACAGGCAATAAATTGAAAATGACCAACTAAACAGTAGCCTTTATACTTTTTCTGTGTATTGAGTGACGTATGATGAAATATTTTTAGAGAAAAGAAAATATCTCTATAGGTTACATTCAAAGTTAATGCATTCGTTCAGCTTAATAAGTGATTGGTTCAGAGGAGCCAACTAGGTGCATATGTTGATTCTGGAGGAAATTCCCAACTACGCTTTTCGCAACTTCGTGAATCACATACTTCGTTTAAACTCTCAGCTATAATTTTTGTAGAATGCTATTAACTAAACGGATATGACATTTCTTTATCATGTAATGGAAAACATTTCGTTTGCAGAATTCATTTGCAAATTTCCATTACCAAGCTCCAAGGGATAATCAAGGAACCAAGTTGAATAGGGTCTTCACATATCCTTCATTCCTTAATAGCTCCCGTGGTGTAAAGTGCGGTCGTTGGTTCTGCACGCTCAAAAGTCAATTCTAGGTGAGAAAATCCGTGGGATTTTATTTGTAAAAACAAGTACATATGATCGGAATAAAATAGAGATATCCTATTTTATGCTTGAAAGTGAGTGACTCATTTAATAACTAAATGCATTTTACTTTAACTTATTTTTATCTTGCGTCGACAGATAAGAAACAATGAAAAATGTATCACAGGAAGAGCAGTGTATGTTGTAAGGTAAGTGCCAATCGGTCCATGTGTGCAGATCCACCGGCCCCGGCCCAACGTAAACTAAATTGGGCTCGAATGCCACCACCGAGGACGATATCTCAAACACGTGAATTGTTGGGAAATCCTGTTTCCTCTTCCATTTATCGTCTCACCTACCTTTATTCATCCTTTTATGCATCCCAACCACTTCCCTAGTATCATCTTGAAGAAAGGGATTGCAAGGATAAACGACTAGGTAACATTGGCATTGTGTATTTCTTACGAAGGGGTCATTCCATATCACATCACCCAAGTCATGGCACCAACCATCTCAGATTTTGATGAAATTTGGCACACTTGTTTATACCATCAAGTTAGTGATTCATATGAATTTTTAGGTTCCTAGATCTCATAGCCTCTTCATTAAGTAGATTAGACATTTTGCTTTTGGGGGGAATTGTTGCTCTCGTGAGTGCAGGTTTAATATAAAAAAATCATAACTCCGAATATAAAACACGAATCAACATAAAAATTAATGTATACATACTTTAAAGAACATAAATTAAGGGAAATATATATCGCGATTTTATTTACAAAAGGAAAATTTTTAAAAATTGAGAAAAAATATTTTCTATCAATTTTGGGCGTGAAAATCTTTGTCTTGTTTGAAGTGATATATCTCAAAACGCCAAAATCAGACCTTAATTATATTTTTGCAAATAAGAGCTAAAAGTGTCGGCAAAAACAAGTGTGGGAAGATAAAAGTGGTCCCGCCCTTGCCTGTTATGACAATGTTATTATTTTTGTTATGACAATAATATTATTTTTTATAGTATTGCATTTTAGTAGGAAAAGTAGAACACACATAGTCACAAATCACTTTATTTGCAAGTAATTTTATCCCTGAATGTATTTAGAAACATTGTGTACATTATTCAGAACTGTGTCGTCAATGCCCTTCACTTATCACGCCCCACTTAGAACAACAAACATTATGGGACTCTGGAAAATGCGGGACTGAGCAATTTGCCGTGTCGACAAAAGTGCCGAGTCCTGCATTTTGTGGGTTTTGGAGTTTGCATCTTATCATTAATTGAATGCTTTCTTCAATCTCTATCAATCGTAAAGTTCAAAGGAGTAATTCATAGTCTTACTTATGGCAGTGGTTATTTTTCTGGAAGACCCCTGTCTTGTTTTAATCACTCCAGGGTTGTTGATTATTTTCACTTCATCAAATCTTTTTTTATCATTTTCAAATTTTCAATTTTTTTGTTTGATATGACATGGAATGTCCCGAAATCAATATAAACTTGGGGGTCGTGAGAATATTGGTAGTAACATAAGAAGGGAGGCAGAGTAGATGGCTGGGATTCGGCCCCCAGTAGGGTGTGGGAATTTTTTTATCACACCTCAACATCCAGTCTGTCTCGCAGACCTATTCAGCCCGGTGTATGAGTAGTCAATCTCGGGACCTGTAGTTGGACAAATTGACTTCTTTTTACCAACATTGGAATACATATCCGTTGTGCCACTGTATTGTGAAAAAATACACAACAGTTATCCTGAATGTTGTTTTCAGGGTAAGCAGAAGTAACTTAATAATGAACTAAATTTCCTTTCTTTGGAGCAGTTTGCCATGTCTGAATTATACAGTTTTAAATCTACGAAATTTATCGAAGAGTATCAAGTCTTGAGTAAAGTCACCTAGGAGACAGGTTATGAAATAAGTATAAAGAGACGTATTAGCGGATTACGAACCCTTGTCAGCCACTGTGCAAGTCAATATTTTTCATAGAATTATTCTGTATTTAACCCCGTAAAATTTTATGATTTGTTATCTTTGAGGATTTCAAAATGTTTCAGGCACTAAAATATTGTGATACATTATAACAATGTTATAATATGATAATGATGTTATAACAATCTGTACAACGTTTTGAGAATTTGATGGTAATAGGATAGCACCAATGTCAACCAGATCTGATTCGTTTTATTTGTAAAACTTGATATAATTTCCTATAGGAGATAATCTAGGAATATTATGGATATTGAGACCGTGGATTGAACTGACTGATAATTCAATCACACGTTCTCAAAATATGTAATATAAAAGCATGGGTCAACATGGGTGCGAGCAGAAAAGGACCTGGGTGGTCTGAAGTGTAGTGGCGGGGCGACATCAAAGACTCGGTGGAAAGTTTTGGGAGTACAAAAACGTAATAAAAACTATTATTTGAAAAGATCAAAAGACGCAGAGACTAGAACACGTGTTCGCAGACGAACAATTTTGGACTTGAACCTTTAGAAAAATGAACGTCGAAATTCAATACAAAAGAGAGCACCGAAAAAGAGAGCGGATGTCAGGGAATATTATTTCCCAAAGCAACGTGGGAGTACGCTTGCGACAAGCGCCCAAAAAAGGTTCACGGCACATGTCCCTTGGGGTCATGATTCCCAAAGCAAAGAATCTTTAGAAAGACGAGGGCGAAATTCTAAAAGTAGCAATAAAAATTAGGGTTCAAAAAGAGGGTACCGCGCNCTAGCAATAAAACAATAAAAGAGAGGATCTTAGAAGCATGCCGCCCAGCGCAGATGTACAGAGCGATAATAACAAAATGGCCGACAGACCGTCGTCTAAAGGAAAGAATCTGGGAAGTAGAGAGAGTGGGTACCACCAACGGGAAATCACGAGGGATGGAGTCAAGTCGTATGATTGGGAATGCAACGTACATCTTTTCGGAAACTATCAATTAAAATTAAGAGGGGGAAAAGAACCAAGAGCTTGTAGTAGAAAGAAGCAATGATAAGAGGGGAAACATCACGTTACGAAAAATTGTCTATAAAAAATAGGACACAAGCATTTTAGATCAGATGATGAGAAGTTTTTTGAGAATGTTTATTTGTGCGAATCAGATGGTGAGAAAATTTTCGATAGTTTGTTTTAGAGGAGACGGTGAGAGATTTTGAGACTGTTTATTTGTGCGAGTCACATGGTGAGAAATTTTGAGACTTTATCTGTTCGAGTCAGATGGTGAGAAATTTTGAGACTGTTTATTTGTGCGATTCTGATGGTGGGAAATGTTGAGACTGTTTATTTGTTCGAGTCAGATGGTGAGAAATTTGGCGACAGTTATTTGTTGAGTCAGACATTAAAAAATTTGCGAGTTTCTTTTTGTTAGGTGAGACGAAAGAAAACGTGTGATTAAAAAGGGCAAATGGGACTCGCGCAGTGCAAAATAGTTCAAACAAACGAGTGAGGGAGTTGAACAGGTCAAGCAAATAACGTTTTAGGAGTTAATGAGCCGTCACAGATCACTTCAGACAATTAATAAGTCAAAGAAGGCATCGTCATTGCTTAGACAATAAAAGAAAAGGAAGTTACACTGTGATCTGTCAGAAGACATGCGAAGCGCATTCATGCAGTGAGCTAACGATAATAGTAAATGTGGCAAAAGACGAAAACAAATTAATAAGAAGTGAGTCGGGAAACTCTAAAACGTGACAAGACATAGAAAGTGAATGGAATGGGAAAAATTGATTAGACAGAAAAGGGAGAACGAACATTAGTGTGGCACGAGGAACCAGGCTCGGAACCAGTAACACAAAATGGGCCATGTCTTCATCTCGTCCGGCATCACGAGACATCTTGAGTAGCGTGTAATAGTGTAAAGGGGATTTATCAATGTTATTTTGGGCCTTGTAAACTACAAATTGTCATATAAAAGTCAGCAGGCCAAGTGCAACAATTGAAGTGTTTAATTGTGACGAGAGGGCAATGAACAGAGAGGCCCACGATGAAGAAGATCTTGGTGAGTACCATGTAAAAAGACGTTCCAAGAGCGCAGTAGGCGAAATAATGTGAAGTAGTGTGAATATTGACCAGTGTATTGTGTATTGATTAAGTTGGAATCAGTATGAATAATAAAAAGTTTTGTTTGTTGCTCGAACACCAGATTGCTGTTTTTATTGTGAGTGGCTCCAATAGGAGTGAGTACTCGGTTCCCTCCCCTTAGAATTATTAATTTACGGTAATTATTATTTTATAANCATTTACGGTAATTATCTTTTTTTTAATAATTTTTTTTTGTTTATAACAATTAGAATTTTTTGTTATTTGTTAATAACAATCAGTAAAGTCACAATATGGAAGGACATTTCGTATATTCATAACAGGATTTCGTCTTTATCATTTGTATTTTTCATTTAATCCAGTGGTATATTTACTGTGGTTGGCTCCGTGTAACATTGATAGAACAAAATAAGAAAATACAAAGATATTAACTTACATATCTAATGCATATCCATGATTTATTCAATTAAATGTTGAAATTACGTTTGAGATACTGATTCAGTAATATAATTTTACTACAACCAATAAAATTCAATATTTTGCACATGAAACACTTCATAAATATTACTTTTCAAAAATAATGTGAGACACTTCATAGTGACATGAAGCTCTTATTTTTCTCAAGAGGCTTATTATAATATCCCCTGCGTGATCCAATCTTTTATGGGATGCTTGTACGTTTAGTGAGGGAGGAGGTGAAAGTCAAATACGTGAAGGAGCCACGCCCTCTCGGAATTTACGACCAGCGTGCGCCGCGACATTCTCGACTTTATGGGTCATTCCTCTGGTGGATATTCTGAAGCGTTGCTAAGCATCCATGGCAATTTCTCTCACTCACTTCATGGTCAGAATCTACGGTGACGTATGACGTGACGCCACTGTTTCGTAGATGGGGTAAATGAGAGCTACAAAATTTCGTATTCAATAGGATGACACGATACCACAGTATGTTAATATTTATAAAATAATAATACTAATAAAAGAACATTCCACTCTGTCGTAAATTGTTTTATACAATAATATTTTTCGTACATTTGTTAAACACCGGATGCGAGGAATAATTATTGATTAAATTGACTGTTCTCTTTTCGTATGTTTACTAATTAGTTTTATTACTTTTGTAACGTTTTGATACAATTCACAAAGAATTAAGTATGATTTTACTGGTTTTGAAAATTGTAATGGAAGTGGTGAATATTATTATTTATTAAGAGTGAATTAAAGTTTTTGTTGTTGTTATCTTCGGAGTAAAAGAAATGTACATGTATCAACGGAATCAATGTTAATGATGTGTAAGTTTGAATTCTAAATTAAAAGGTTGTGAAATTTGAAAAAAGTTCGACGAAAGATGAATGTAAATAAGAATCCACGTGATAGTAACTGGCCTGAAAGAAAAACGCGCTGAAGGACCTGAGGGTTCTCCGTGTTTTCTCCCAACAGAACCTAACCTCATAAAAATTACGGATATAAAAATTGATTTTTCCGTCAAGCAAGAAATAAATGCAATTATAGAAAAGAAATCTAGTAATAATAAACAAGTCGATCGTCATCAGGGACCCCCAGGGGACTTACATCTTGTAAGTACGTGTTTGGTAAACGCGGGGCCCCGAGTTGAGTCTGGCATTACTTCCACGTACTTTGTGCAAGGCTCCTTCCTTTCTCTTTCCTGACCTTCCTGGGTCACCTCTTGTTCTTTCCGATCCCGACGCTAGGGTATCTTTCATTTTCCTCTTTTTTTAATGATGAATGTAATGTTTTGAGATATTTGAGTTTTGAGTTGTAATTCAGGAGGGTTTTTAGTGTGCATGGTTGAGTCATTCGGAGAGTCCCACACGCGGGGAGAGTCATGTTGGCTCTTCTTTGTGCGTAACTGCATTTTTCCTACCTGTACAAGTTTTTAGGGCTCTAATGATCTAGCTATCGACGAGCTATCGACGAGCCGTAAAGCCCCACAAAAAAAAGTCATCAGGGGGCATAATACTGTAGATGTTTAAGTAAGAATAGTTTGAATAATACGAACGTGATACAACAGAGTAAGAAAGATACAAACACAATAAACATGAATGCAACTGACAGACTCAATCAATTTATAGCCGAAAGAAAAAAATCCACACGCACAACACATACACAATAACACATAATAAAAGAATAAAATACAAAAAACTGATGTGTTAAAAATACATTAAAATAGAGAAAAAACTATGAAAAAGTACCTGGGAACAATAAAAAGGGAAATTTCTTGTTCAATTTATGATGCCGGTAATAATGTTTGATTATAAAATTAACAACTGGAAGATTTTTTTATATTACTTATAACTTTCAAGAAGTACAGGAAACATACTGTATAAGTGAGGAGCACTCCTGATCCTTTGATGTAGTATGTAAATTTATGTAGTGGATCAAATGCGATACTTCACAACAGAAATTACACTTGTTTCTGAGTTCATCGCCGTTCATTCTGAGTTAAGCTTCGCAGGATGGAATAGTGTTCTACACCGGAAGCTGCATAGGAATTGATGAATAAAAACTCATTAAAATAATTTGAGTATTATAATTATCGTTTTATAAATACGGAAATCGGAATGTTGCCATCGGAGATCTGATTTCACAATTAATTGGAAATGAAATAGTAAAAACATTTCTGGCAAATCAAATTTTATGACATTAAGACCTACGAGAAAACTCCACTTTATCCGATATGCAAATATATACCATTTGATGGATATTTCTTAAACTTGGAGAAACAGGTGAAATGGTCTTAACGATCCAGTGCATCATTTATTTATTTTTATTCGCCACTCACGCCACTACTTTGCCAGTAATACAAGTAACAGTTCATTCAGCAAAACCGTCACCGAGGAGAGGGACAGGTGAGAGGGATATTTCTGAGAAAGAGAATTTTGACAAATAATTTTATTGTAGCTTTTGATATTCTCTTTGTCTATGAAATCATGACGGGGAAGCACATGGACGAACGATCTCATTGACGCATGGATCATCACATGAGTTATGTAAATGAATAACTTTATAAGTCCAAAGAAAACTTTTCTTGTTTTGCGTCTTTTGCAAAAAGAAAGATTTTCTTGACAACGTCAACGCTGTGGTAATCAGACTAAGGCCCAATTTCACCAAACGTAGAATAATCGCGTTTTCCTTAAACGTGATTATGTAAATGGAATCGCGATTACATTTTATGCGTTTCACCAAGCAAAACTAATCGTCGATTAAGATGATCAATGTTTCTGAAGAATTCTCTGGGTTGGTAGTAGTTTTACAGTGCATTATGGGTAATTTGAAGACAAATGACGAGAGGAAAACGCATCATGTTGCTCACTAGCGCCACCAACGGACACCGGAGACAGCAGCGGGTTTCCCTCATACCACACAACATAACCTATAAACCGAGCCACGAGCAAACAAACAAAATGGACGCCATATTTCTTGCAGTGCTGAAGAAAATCGCGATTTGTGCTGATAATTGAAGGGTCTCCGAGCGTTTAAGTGTAAATCGCGATTTTCTCGTAAATCGAAGTTGGTGGGACGCGCATTTCGATAATCACGATATACTGCACAGAAAAGCTCGTTTAAGACGAACTTGGTGAAATTGGCCCTAAGTACATTTGTTTGATAACTTAACGGCTATGACAGTCAAAAGACGTATACATCGTCGCGAGGTTACAACTTGTTATGCCATAACAATCGAGGAAATCGATAATATATTTTCCTACAATTGTTTCAATAATTCCATAATAGGGCGTAATGGGTACCCACGCAAATTAATAGTCACACGTTGACATGATTAGAACTATCGATTGAATGTTATAGAGCAATAGAGTCAGAGCGATAAAGTATTAGTCAACCAACACATTAGCTGTGTCGGTCCGAGCTCTTTGAGTGCTCTTCATAATCGGCCTCAATTTGAATTAAGTGTAACATTCTAAGTTCTAGCTCGTGGCGCAGTGTGTAACGCGCTCGCCTTCTACCTCTGGGGACGCCGGTTCAAACCCGGTCCGATCCAAGTAGAATCCGAGGTGGTGGACGGAGCGGTGCTCGCGGCAGGTTTTCTCGGGGTTCTCCCGTTTCCCCTGCCTATCATTCCACCACAACATTCACTCATAATCATTCACACCCATTTCGTTTCACAATCACCGCTTCAGGGGAGGCGCGTCAGGAAGGGCATCCGGCGCCATGAATATTCCCCAGCTACAATTAACGAAGCATCATATCCATCCCCATTCGCCGACCCCACATGAACTGGGAATAATAAGGCTAGGCTAAACAAACATTCTAAGTTCTAGCTCTCTTCAACGTGAGCTTGTGATCTTGCATTCGTCATCACAGACAAGCACGCTCTCCGCTGCCTGCGTCACAACCAACGATGTTCTTCCTGAGTCACCGTCCTCTCTCAGCATTATTTCAGACGCGTAGTCCGCAGTCCGACTTCGATCTCTTGATAGTCAACCGTACTATCGATCTTTTATGTTTAATCTGAAGCGATTCATCAATCTGCGCAGATATTCTCCAAGAACCAGACACAACAAGTCTTCCCTCGTGATGCAAGACGATATGTGACATAACGGCGTTGCAATTTCTTTACAATTAAAATGTACTCTGAAATGAAACTAATTTCTTGTAATTAAATCACTAACGCATGCTACGACAAATTTGTTAAACTTCATGAAAATGTGTGAAACCGACGGGAAGCGGCAATTAAAAATCTCGGGCATAGTGTGAAAGGAACCCACCTCAATATTGACGATATCGTGGCAATCATTCTATCTCTCTCCCAGTAATACTTGCTATTTAGAAAAGATGAAAACGAGAATGTCTACTACACCAATATTAGAGTATAATACACATAACACTGAACGTCGCACCGTGGGCAACACGGGTCAAGAAAAGAAAGTGATAAACATTACAGGATCTTACACCGGAAATATACATATTACAATGTACCCTTTACAAGTGCGAGATCTTATTTAGAAACACATCTTCTTCGTCAAAAGCTCGCTCACAACTGAAACTGCTTCTGAAATTGTTTCTCGTTTTTTGTTTATTTTTTCGTGATCTTTTCAGCTATAAGATGTATAACAATGTATATTTTAAATATTGAAAGTTAGTGACAGAAATATTCGTAATGAATGAAAATAGTAAATTGCTGTTCACCCAAGCTGAATTGAACTAAAATGTTAATACAAAATCTTATTTCTCTATCTTAATAAACATATAGCATAATTTTATTGTGGTTAATTGCTGCATAATTATTGTTGAAAACTTATACAACAATATAATATAAAATATCTGTGAACTCCTGAATATTCTTCGCTGTCGAAAAGATTTGATTTGTAATGTCAAGACATCAATAATGTATGTAATTTGGTCGTAAAAAAGTATAGAGGAAGATACAAAATTAAATCTTAAGACAATTCGAATTCAATTTATATACCTATTACAGCAAATTATTAAAGAATTACACAGTACATACTCTAAGTGTAACATGACAATAATTTAATATTCAGAAAATAATCTTCGTAGTGATACCCCAGTGTTATAACTAAGTATGACAGTATAAATAGTAATTTAAAGAGACGCAGACTTTTCGATTTCGAGTCTGCAGTTTTCTCATTCCGGCGGCACTATCAGCACTCGTCTCCTTCCGATGTCACTATTTGTGTCGTGTTGCAGAGACCAGCCTCCATCTGTGAAAGGACCCAGAGAGAGACGTGTCCCCGAGATCGTTCGCTTAGTGTGAAACGACCGTTACTTACACCGTTGCGCTGAGGTGTGGATTTTCCCTCGCTGGTCACGAAGGATGGATTTTCACAACGATCATGACCTCAGGACAAGGAGGAGGAGTTGTGGCCAACATCATGTTTCGACTCCCAGGTTAAAAATAGTACTCCTTCTACAGCCTTTTGTGGTCGTCAGTCTGAACGTTCAAATATGAGAAAGAAAATCCGTTAATGTCCCCAAGATTTCAAGAGATATTGATATATTTCTAATTCAATTATATCATATGTATGAAATTTTATAAGAATACGATGCCGATTTGTTATAAACGCAATTTTTTCCCGTCTTGTGTATAGGTTATACAGGAAAGAAAAAAACTACTCATTCGCCAACGTTTCGGGTATCATTGTCATTCATCACGGTTTTCTAATTCGATCATCTCTCTCACACATTTTCCTGACGTGGAACTACAATCGTACATTTTTCTTCCTATATGATAAATCGAGAATGAGTGGAATGAACCGCAAGTACTCAAGATATGTATATGTTATCGCCAATGTAGGAAATCAGGTTCTACCTAGATAATGTGAACTAACCTGTAACCATCAGACAGAGTAGGAAATAATTTGTATTAAATTATAATATTAAATAAATATTAATAATAATTACTAAATAGTAATAAAATATAAAGTAAAATATTTTTCATGATAAGAATTCTGTTGTCATAATGTCCCATTAGGTACCAAAGTAATTAATATCAGAAAAACTCCAAGCTATCGTTGTTCATATTTTGTTAGATATTAGTCTCAATGAGTGACATATCGAAGTGAAATGTGTTTATTAGTGAAAATACTGATAAACCTCAAAAGAAAAACCAAAATATTTGAGTGAGGTGATGTCTACAATGCTTAGGCAACCTACACACTGCATAGACAAAGTGGTAAATACAATGAATATTTTCTTCTTTGCCTAATGTATTCAGGCATCGTTTATTATGCATAGGAATTGTTCACATTGCCTGAATTTCCCACATTGCCGCTAACATATATAACATTACATTTTTCCATCCTTGACACGTGAGAATATGCTGAATATATAAGTGCGCCTTGTGCACGTGTGTGCGCCGGGTGGCAGCAAGTGCTGATGCATCGCGATTCTTCTGAGAGCAAAAGGAAAAGAAGAAATGCCATCGATAAGTAGACAAAAGCAGCAGCAGCTGCTGCGTTCAACGAATTCCTCCTTTCACTTCGCACAATGCGAAACGGAGACGCGGAGGAAGGTTAAAGGGAAGAGATCGAAGGGCTTATCTATGCCAGTGACCCACTTCCTAAGCTCTCAGTGATGCTTCACAGGGCACAACTTTTACTTTCTCGTAGACAGAGAGAAAATAACATATTCGTCAAGGAACCTGACTTCGTGAGTTTCGCAAAGCTAAGTCAAATACAAGTCTGCCTTGAAACGAAAAGATCAGTTTTGAAATTACATCTTGGTGTGTATAAGAGTAAATACGATCCCAATCAAAGATCACCCATATTTCGAGTGATTGTATCTTTCACTCTTTTAAAGAGACCCTTCAAAAGTGGTCAAGTCTGAGTAGCATAAAGGTTAGCCGTAAAAGAGCCCTGAGATTCATAGATGGAGAAGTACAAATTAACAGCAACAGCAAACTACTTGTTTTTGTACTGGTCTTTTTTACTGGAATATTTTTTACATGAAATCATATCTTTTTGTGAGATAGTACATTACATTATTCACCAATTGTCTCTAATTTGTTTTAAGAGAACGAGGAAATTTCACATGACATACCCTACTTTTTTAGTAAAAATTCAATTTTCTGTTCTTTTATATTTTTCTTTCTTTTTTTTACAGTCTAGTCAAATTTGCCCCAGACTTACTGTAACTGACTATGAACTTATGATGATTCATATCAAACGACGATGGCATTACCGAAAATTGACCCTATATTAGTTGGGAAGTATGAGAAATAGGAAATTGTAAAAATAGGAAAATTCAGCTGTTTTCAGAGGTCTCGCGATGGTGAAAATTTCATTCCATGTCCTCAGGATTAAGTTAGAGAAGTGCGCGAAATGCTTTCTGTAAATGGCAGTGGCGTCACCTCGGTCTCCTCGGACGCATTGCAATGCGCCGATATTAAGAGAAAAAATAAAAATTGTTTTGGTAGTTTTGTGGTTAATTTTTTTCTTGGAAGAAAATATACAATGTTAATCTCTTATATATTATATATACATATATCTTATATACAATATAATCTCTTATAATTTTATTTTCCATACAAACGTACTGAAGAGTATTCTCCTTTTTTATTGTAAAACAAATAGATGTCTGAGCCGTAGTATAATGTAGTTTCAGTATCAAGAATCAAATAAGAGTGGAAGTATCTAGTGCCAGTATATGCGGAAATAGCCTATTCAAATTGCCAGTCTTTGAAAATATTTTGAAAATTTAACATTGAAGTTTATTATACGTTCTATGTGCCTGTATATAATACGCACACATGTGAGTAAAACGGACGAAACCTTCTGTTTACATTATAAATAACTGTTTCTTATCCGATATTTTTTTCGAAAATCTTCATTTAATGTAACGTATTTGTTTACAATTTTTAGAAGAATATCTTTTTATAATGTTAATAATTACATAAATACCGTTCATATGTGTATTTTTTGTTTCACCAACCAAGGTCTACGGTAATGAGTGCTGGTGTGACACAATACTATGTGGGTTTACTCTCTAGGATTGTCGTACTTTGGGTGGGGTGGGGGACGGCTTAGAGATACAATCCAGATTACCGTATCCAAGTATTACAACTGCGGTGATAAGTCACAGTCCTCCATCTAAGCTATAGAATCCGAGTCGATGAAGTTAAAAAATAACGAATGTTTCTAGCCTCTTAGGGAATCAAACCCGGGGTGTGTCCGAGACACGCGAGAGCACTAGCCTTGAGCTACCAACGAAAATATGCAATTCATATTTTATGAACTATTAGTTTGTTATGTTTTTATTTGTTTTCAAGGCATTTTAGCATTTTAATAATATCCCCGTGATGCTTCTTATTAATGTGAATGTGATTTTAATAAACGTTTTATTATGAGTTTGATGAGGTGTATTTGTAGGATTATATTTTATCTGATACGATACATTTGATAACAAAATTTATTGAAATAAAAATAGAAATAATACTCATAATACGTAATTGAGACTGACGACGCAAATTACGAATAATTGTGACTGACGAAACATATCACACTATTCATTAACATTTTCATCAGAGAAGTATATAATTTTTGAACTCTCGCTGATGTTCCGCGAACCAATGAGATAAGAAAACAGCTTCAAAATGTCTGGTTCCGAGTGCATATGTTTTCCTCCGTTCTTGCACAACTGGTGCGTGTATATTAAACACCTAAACAACTCAATGTGCTTCATCCGGATATCCGCACATTGTGATGCTCAGAGACAGACACAAGATGGGACATTCAAAGCTGAAAAGCATCTTTAACCATGTTTCATCCTCCATGCTTACATGAAGTGTTGCGAACAGCTCTATTGGATAACATCACTGTAAGCTCTTACGCTACGTTAAGTCTTATGTTTCGTAGTGAATGATCCTTTCTTGGCGTCAAGCGTCGAGGGAACGAGCGAAGATGAATGCGAGAATTGAGGTGCAAAACTAGAACGGATTCACTGAAATTCCATAAATGTTGTCAAGTTGGACATATTGCCGTGTTTGCATTTATGAGCGCGAATATTAGGAGTTGATCTAGATCCACGAGACACAGTTCAGTGATGTGTGAAACACATTTATCAATTATTTTATGAACGTTGGGTAGAGGATGCGTGCAGAACTCATAAATAATGATGGAAGTTAACTGTCTGATATTTTGAAACACATTTTAA
The DNA here is from genome assembly GCA_002313205.1 of Laupala kohalensis. Lineage (NCBI taxonomy): Eukaryota > Metazoa > Arthropoda > Insecta > Orthoptera > Trigonidiidae > Laupala > Laupala kohalensis. The sequence goes on along the minus strand of NNCF01127069.1, from coordinate 35,635 downwards.
ATCAGCAATTCACAAGAAATTTGCAATAAAAAGCAGAGNAGTTGATCTAGATCCACGAGACACAGTTCAGTGATGTGTGAAACACATTTATCAATTATTTTATGAACGTTGGGTAGAGGATGCGTGCGGAACTCATAAATAATGATGATGGAAGTTAACTGTCTGATATTTTGAAACACATTTTAAATCAGCTATTCACAAGAAATTTGCAATAAAAAGCAGAGAGTATTACCTTCACATATCATACTTATATGTTGTATGTCATACGACGATGGTGAGAAAAAATATATCTTACGTCTATTTTCCTGTATTCGATGTTTATTATTATGATTATTATTTGTTTTACATAGTATTTATATTATATTTATACGGTGATGCATATTAGAGGATATTTATTCGTTAATAGGTTTTGAAGTAATAATTGTTTCTAAGTAACTTAAGAACGTTTTCAACATAGGAATTTCATAATTGTCTGAATATTAGAAAGTTTTGGGTTCTATTTTATAACATGAATAAGGTAATTTCAATTCACGCGTTGTAGGTAATGTAACTGTCCAATAAGATCGAAACTCGAGATCAGTGTATAAATACGTGTATTTTACTCAAATACTCTTTATTTTAGTGTAAACTAAGAAGAAGGTGGTTCTCTAAACGTTCTTTTCAACATGTGGTTTATGATATGAAATCATTATTCTGTAGTTATGGGGAGTACAATCGTATGAGTAGGTCAGGAGGAATGCATATTATACTCGTATCATTAGAAAGTCGTGATGTACTTCTTGCAATACCCTGCTTTGGTGTATACACTGCATCTTGCGTACCCTGCACCTAATATTGTGACAATTCTTGATCTATATAAATTGTCCATCCTTGTTTGCATAGTAATATAATGTTTAAAAATGACACTTTAAGCATACTTTAATGGAAATACATAAAAAAGATTTCACAAATCACAAAATAATACACTTAAAACACATAGAACAATTAAAAAGTTGTTAAAATTGTTATGACGTTATGATTATATCATATAATTATACATCTAGGATTGTTAAGATATCAGGTTAACTCTTTTGAGTATCGTGCACTGCGCGTATTTCTTTAATAAAAGATAAAGCTTTATTTAGCCTTTTAGATATTTATTATTACGAATTTACACTTAAGTTGAAAGATCATATAATATATAGTTAATGTGTTGTATATCTGTAAAGATGAAACCAGAAAATTTCCCAGGGAAATTTTTACCAACTGTTTTTCAACTGTTTTTTATCTCTGCTTTCTTTTTAAAGGTTCTTGAGATTGTTCAAAGCTTTGAACCAGACAAACTTTAAGAATACAAATGAGTTCAAATGAAGAGAAACGTTTCTGCATTTCCAGATGATTTCCATATTCAGAGTATCTCTTGGTGACCTTGATTGAAGAAGTTTTGTATTCATTTCTTTTACGTGAAAATGGAATAATGATGTTTTTTGTACAATGAATCTCGATTTTCGTCGCAAAGAAGTGTAATTGCTTTAAAATAATTTTATATACGGCTGATTTTACTGAAATGGGGAAATTTGCGGCATACAATGGAGTGACGCCCATGAACAAGCACTTCACGTTTTCAACAGATCCAACGAATGTACAGAAAACAACTAAGGTTATTGAACTACGAAGCAGATTATATTGGAGTCGGCGGGAACCCACAGGGTTGCCACCACATCAACCGCTCCTGTAAGACCATCTTTACCTATACAGGCGTGAATTTCAAAAGCTACAAAGGAGTGGTATACGAAATGACAAAGGAGTGAGGAAACAGTCGTAAATAAACTATTATCTGTGTTATGCAAATTGAATCTGATGTCAAATAACCTAATTCAGGTGTATCAATATGCACTAGCAAAAATAATAAAAAATGAAAAAAATCGAGACCTAATAAAAATTATAAGAGTTGAAAAACTGTTCGGACATGTATTTCCCAATTTCTCAGAATCACACATTATTTACCGTTGTAATTAAAATCTAATACTAACCTACGGTAAAGCATATTTTGTTTCCAATTATCAAAATCCATCGATTGGTTCATGGGATACAGAAGTAAGATACCCGCGGTAAAAAAGAGTCAAATCTTTCCTTCATAGAGACGGGAAAAATATTCATCTAAATTTTTTTAAAAAGGTGTTATTTAAGTTTCATGGAGACATGAAATAATGTAATAAGAGATAATATTGAAAATCATACATTTTACATCATTTTGATTATTTTATGATGGAATTTCTAGAAAAAAATAGCAATGGCTCTCTAGTAATTAAGAGCTATTTAATATAATAAATTTATTGTCAAAAAACAGTACAAACTGCGTATGACCACGTGGAGGAAAAAAAACTAATTTACTCTCCGGAAGCAAGCAAGGGACCATCCCATCAATTCCGATCAAGGGTCCTAAAGCAGAAGCGGATTCAAAAAAATTCAGCATAAGTTCCTAGATAAGATAAAAAGGTAGCTGCGAGTTATAATACTAATAGAATGTCAATATCTTTGTAATTTTACGCAAAACGTTCCACGTACAAGTTATTATTGAACAATAGATTATTCTGAGTATAGTGTTTAAAAATCATAAGAGTTGAAAAAACACTAAATTCACGATTAATTGTTACAATAAACATGCCCCTAGACAAAGCCTAGAGAACCTGTATAATAAATCCGCCTCTACCCGAAGGAAAAACGGAGAAAAACCCGGGCCAGGATGGGGCTACAGAATGTATGTACACAACCGTGCCAAAGTTGAGTACACATAAAACTAAATTAATATGAGCCATACGGCAACACAATCATGCAAGAAAATAGTTTTTGAAATTGTTATAAGTTGTTTAAAAAGTACTACAGCAATGGCGTGATAAAGTACAAGACGAATTTAACTTTTATTAAAATCAATAAATTCTTTTACAGTGTAGAAGCACTGGTGCAGGAGGTAGTTTTTAACCGCGGATTTGAAGAAATTCAATTTCATAAAATCTTTTATATTCTTGGGCAGGGAATTATATAAAACAATTCCAGAATTATAAGGTCCTTTTTGGCAAAGAGTGGTTGACACTCGAGGCCGATGAATATTATTCCTATTGCGAGTATTGTGTTCGTGAACGAGACAGTTTCGTATGAAGCAAGGGTAACACTTCAGTAATTCGATCTTAACAAACAAGACCGTTTCATAAATATAAATGCAGGGAAGTGTTAAGATATTTAATTCCTTGAATAACGGTTTACAAGAGTTTCGGGGGTGAGATTTACAAATTATCCGAACTATCCTCTTCTGAATTCTGAAAGTTTGAATACTCTGACCGGAATTACCCCAGAAGGTAATGCCGTAACGTAAATGGGAGTAAACGTTTGCAAAATATACGCAACGGGAAATACGTGGACTAACTGCGTTAACTAAGTTTCGGAATGCGTAACACAATTTGCTTATTTGGGAATTAAGATTGTCGTGACAATTTCATTTGAGGTTGTCTTGAATATGGATACATAAGAATTTTGTATTCGTAACAGTTTTTAATTGTGTTCCGTTTAAAGAAAGAGAAACCTGGGGTAAAGATTTTGTGTTACTATTGTGAAATGACATAGACACTGTTTTGTCAGTGTTTACAATGAGACGATTTGCATGGAACCAAGTCGAAAGGTTAGACAAAACTTTTTGAGCATTGGCGTGTTTACATAGTAAATTAGTGTCATCAGCAAAAAGAACCATTTTGCAATCTGATGTGGATGATGACATGTCGTTCACATACAATAAAAAGAGTATAGGGCCGAGAATTGATACTTGGGGTACTCCGCAAATAAGTGGCTTTGTTTCTGAAAGACAACGCTGAAGTATTTTATTTTTAGTATAGGATATTTCTACCTGTTGATAATGCAATTCGGGTATTAAATAAATATACAATAAAATGCAGTGTTAAATTGATATTATAGATAATAAAACTAAATTATTATGATAAAAATTAAAATAACTTCAGTGTTATAATAATATGAATTTTTGCTGCATTGAGGTAGCATATTCAAATTCTACAAATATACTAGATTTTATGAAAATACAATAGAGAAATACGAAACGCCATTAATTTTAACGATTTATTTTTATAATTAATTGTTTATTAATAAATTATGTTATTGGAAATTTGACGATTCATTATTTTAGCGCCAAATAAAATAAGTAATAACCATAGGAGTTTTCATGTAAAACCAACGAAAATTAACACAATGTCAAGTCAAACTATCCAACAAAAGCCTCGAAGGTGTCCAAGGGTTTCGCGGAGGGTAGAGCTCCGCAATTATTGACCTCGGCACTAGGAAGAGGAGCATATGATTCTGGCCGGTTTGACCTCAGGATAGACCCGGTACTCATTTTAAAACTGCCTAAATAGGCCTGGGAGTCAGTCTGGATGTTGGAATATGATAAAAAATCTCCACCCTACCAGGAATAGAACCCCCATTATGTAGGCAATGACTCAGTGCTCTACCTACTGAGCTACGCTGACTCAATGTGCACCGTATAAAAAGATGATATGGTGGGATTTTGAACTTGGCAATTGCAGATAGCAAGATACATTCAACGAGAAGAAAAGCAATTCAAGAAAGTACAGAACGTATCTACCTTTATAATTCTGGATGAGCTGCATTTTGGGTCTCGATTATTCAAGTGGGTAACCAAAGTAACATTCATAGCACAAGAAAATTGATTTATTCCTTGTTGGGGAATATTTATTCCATGGTTCGATACGGGTCATTACTTTTCTTGTGAGTCGAGAGCAGGCAACGAGTTTCTCTTTCATTGTTGTACAACGTGCTTTTCGTGTCCTCCGTGATCGCGAGTGTGCTGCAAGTGGCTAGAAATTGTGGTAGCCCTGTAATGTGGTAACAGCTGAAAGTGAATTTGTGGTAAGGCAACTTGAATGTTTCCAGCGTCAACGAGATATCGGTGCCCATATCCAAGAAAATACTTCGGATGCCAAAACAATGTCGCGTCAAGGTAAGTGTATTTTGGTGAAATACACCAAATTGGTGTCTTCATGATTATATTGTTTATCAGTGCGAGGAAGGTTAACACACCATATAATTTTGCTTTATTTTCAACGAAGATAATAGGGATGAATAAAATAGACATTAACTTTAGAATAATATTGTACCGTGTAAGCAAATTTTACCTGTATCTCGTTGTTTATCGTATCTGTAGATTTGAGAAAATGCAACAACAATTATCCAGTATAATTATTTTCTCGAGTGCATTCAGAATCACATTAATCTATGTTTTCCAGAATTTCCACCTTCATTCTTACGAAAAATTGATTTGAAACGATAAATTGTTCGAGTATGAGAAAAATGGAAGAACATTTTATGTACTGTTCATACATAGAAATTCAGAAACAGATAATTCAAACTTGAGGATGGAAGATTTACCAATACTTCTTAGTAAATAGAAATTAATATTTGCTCAAAACGGAAGGGGATAAGCTATCATCTGTGTTGACCGCCAATACTTATATAATTCTTCAACATGGTAACTACTTCTTCTCATCTGCTATATTCTCATGTATTTATATTATTTATACTGTTATATTGTGTTACATTCCCAAACATTTTCAGTATAGGTTTTATAAGAGAAATGAAAGTTCATTTTGCTCCAAACAATTGAAATAGTTTAAACTCTTTTATTACTTTGATGTGATGATGCAAGTGAAGACAAATCTAAGAGGAAACAGACATTTGAGTGATTCGGATTTAAATCCGTAACACTAAGAACAGAGCCTAGAGTGATTTTCTTTTATTCCTTATGCTACCAGATATTGCACAGAAAGACATTTGAAAACGTACGCATCCGTATTGAATTATTTTTGATTAGTAGTCTCATGATTAGGATTTGACGAAAAAATTGACATCGCTATTACTTAACCAGTTCATTCACGACAGGCAGTACTTAACATTTTAGATGAATCTTTCTCGCTCTTTAATCTATTAGTCGTCGAGAATTTAGATGGTAACTTGAAGACTGGGTGTTGTGACGCACTTTATACTATGTTAATTCATTCTTCCGCGTGGTAAACGTAGTTATTGTATTCTCTGTTGTGTCTTTTTATAAACAACTTAAGGTCAATTTTTATTTGTTAATGGAAGCCTTAGATTCTCTAACTGCATTATTATTAACCTTAGAAATATACATTTTTGAATTAGGTTTTAAAAGACATTTTGAAGGCCATTATCGTTTTTCGAATATACACACTTTCATATTGTATGAAACTTCTTCAAATAGAATTAGTAAAGTAAGAATTAGTAAAGTAAGCCTGCGAACGAATATTTTGACGCAACGTGGAAATGAACTAAACGACTAGATTCCGTGTATCTGATGATTATTTCGTGGATACACAGTGGAATTTGTATTCGTAAATGAAAACGTAATAATCAGATTGTAGACAGATAGCTATATATCTATTACAAATACTCGTATTTCGCTGCTTAAACAATGGATGTCGAAGCCGTAAAAGCCATTTTATTTTTTCTGGATTTTGTGTTAAGATGTTTATGGCACTTAAAAAGTGCTTCAAGACTTACCATTTATAAAATACTACAGCTTCTGTGTACCTATACAAAGTTGTAATGTTGCTAGTATTCGTATCCAGAGGATAAAGATGGAATTGTATTCAAGACCTCGACGACATAAATACCGTTCTGGGATGAATTATCATAAGCATCATTTTTGTGTAAGAGAAAAATGAACAATAAATTAATCAACAAAATAAATTCATTATAAAAGAAAAAATTATCATCCAAAAAATGCTAATAAAAGTATCCTTCACCGATATTAAGAAAAAATAAATTCCGAACACGCAGTACATTTAAGTAGCGGCTACCACACAGCGAGGTAGCAGATGAATGGCGAGTGACAAGGGCAAACAGAGTGGAGAGGCAAACGGTATGGTGTAGTGGGTACCACTCCAAAGCGTGTATCTGAAGGTCATGAGTTCGATCCCCAGTCCCGGCATTAATTTTCATTCAATATAACATAATAAATCAATATTGACTTAACTGTTCCAAATTAAAGAAAAACACCAAATTTTCTTTCCTTGATCATGGATGCGAGATAGAAGATAAGCATATATTTCAGTAAGACAGTTATCGCGACATTTGCATAGTTACACAGCATCTCTGTTTACAGTAATTATCGTTGTTGACCTCTAATTGGCGGCTTGCAAAAATATGGTATAAAAGATGTTAGAGAAACATGATTGTTCTCTAGTCGTCAATATGTACCTCCCCTATTTTATTTTTGATGTTTAACAAACTCAGTTTTAACGTAAGAGACCTTTACTTGACCAAAGTGAGGAAGGAAAGCTCAATGCAGAAAATCCTAACTCTTCACACCTCATTGATTTTGCTTGATATGATTATACCACCATAAGGAATCTATGGAATTTAAGTAGTAGTCAGATGACTCCACCTTGAATTCTTTTACGAACCAATGGTGATTTAATGTTTTCCGACGATATGCAATAAAATTCACTGTAAAGCAACTCTTATTAATCCGACTTGTATCTTGCGCGTAATTTTTGTCTTGAGCTCCATTAACCAAGAAAGTAGTTATGACCTTCAGTTCCGTGCGTTCAAGAAGAGTGAATTTAACTGCTGAATGACTTTGACACAAATGTATAGGTGTAATCATGAAGGATTAAGTGTCACATTCTTCTCGTGCTATAGTACATCCATTGCTTGTTGCGTTGGTTTAAACTTGGGCGTGAAAAGGTGGAAGAACGCATTTCATGGTACTGAGCATCAAAAACCCAACATTTGCGACAGAGTTATTAATTGGAACTGCGTAAAATATCGTTTGATTTGGTTTCATTCATATGGGTTCAAATGGGTTCTATAATGCAAGGATTGGCCACCAGTGATGATTGTAAATTCATAGATATATGTTACAAAGTTTATATTATTAATTCCGTTGACAATGCATTATTTTTATTCTTTCTTTTGATTCGAGAAAAAAATGGAATCGAGATTTTCGTTTCGTCAAACGACATTGAATTTGGTTCCCGTGCCAAATTTTTTATCCCAGAAGATAGGGGTGAAGACTACACTTGAGCAAAAAAGAGATAACTAAATTGGATGATATTCTGGACTCCAAGTCTCGTATAAACACTAATTACTATAATGATGGTATTTGATACAAAAATAATGATACAAAAAATCCATATTTATTTCCTCCTAAAATTTCATCTTCCTCCGTGTGTTTCATTGTCGGTCTGAGGCCACAGCTGCCAGTCGCGGTCATTTTGCCTGCGCGGACTTTGCGCATGTAGGGCTTACGGAGGATAATTCCGATCAACCACCTCGCCGAGGAGACGATGAGGACGCGCAGTGGTGGGGGAGCTAGCATTGCTTATCGCTTTCACATAGCAAGTAGTAGATTATTTTGATTTCAGTTCTGTCAGAGAAGCGGAAATGTATCTCGACAAGGCATTTATCGGAAGTATTATAGTTTGTTATATAATTCAATATACTGAATAAAAGCAAAAAATGAAACAATTGTGATTTGTTAATCGGAGATATTGTAGTTGAAGAAACAGTGTGAAATTTTCTTAATTTACATTAACCTTTCTTTTATTTTTCCCACATAAATTTGTTTCCATTTCTTTATTATTTTTCATCAATCACGGTATTTAATTTGTTGGAAAATAAATATGTTTGAATTATTATTATTATTATTATAAATGAACCTCAGTTTTCAATGGTTAAATAATATATAATGCAGGTATATCACCAAGGTATTATGTATGGCATTATTATTATTGAAATCTCGATTAATGATAATTTTCAATACTTCCCAAGCGATTTCCAGATATTAAACTGCTCATTTAAATCTGACCATTAGAGACATGCAATCCGATGTTCGGTAAAATGAATAGTGAGCAAATAGTTTTCTGAAATTTTCATACTGAAGCTGAACGCTGGAGCAAAAGAGAAGCGTCCAAATGTCACCCAGTATAATAAGTACGTAATATAGCTCTTCACTAACAGTTCCTATTTTATATCCAAGTGGAAGGGGAGAGAAAGGGCGCTCGAGTCTCATCCCCACCACCTTCTACGTTGCACGCAGTTGCCCGCGGATGCCCGAAGTATTCGGCGAAGGGCAAATCGCTCGCCGCCATCGTTCTGTTTTAGTTCTCCAGTTCCAATACGGTTAATCGGAGACATAAATATTGGATAGAAGAGGCACTTAGTTTCGGTAAGAACGTATTCTAGGTACCGGTACAAATGAGAAAGTAAGTTGACTTACCTGTGTGTCTGCGAGTCGTGCGAGTTCAGGTTTGAGGTAGTAAATGATGCCGGCGCCTGCACCGGGCAACATGAGGCCTCTGATGAGGAGGATGGACAACACCACGTAGGGAATAGTGGCCGTGGCCCACACTACTTTGCCTGCGAACGAAAACGTATGTAACTTAGTACTAGATAATGCAAAAAGCACAAGATCTCCATGCTATAGAATCTAGGAATCCCGCAACGAAAATATACGCACTCGACCATCACATTAAATCGAAAAATTTAAATATAAAAATGACAAGGGACCATTCCAGCATTTACTATTTTGGAAAATCGGAATATATTATGATATACATTTTTTCTCGTGTAATAATTTGAAATTTTATACATGGTGAAGAACGATACATTAAGGTAAGGTGTCAAATTTTCCTGGTACCGGGTAGGCAAACCATCCCTATCAACTAAGTTTTTCTGGAGTAAAATTGAAAATATGCATTCACACAGGAAAAGAAGACTTTTCTTATTTGTCTTTTCAGTTATTCAGGAATCTTTAAAGGAATAAATTATGATTTTAAGTCTATGAAGATAATCTTTTAACAGAACTAAATTGAACATTCCTCTAGTTTTGTAAAAAAACATACATTTTTGGATTTTTTATTGCTTTCTCTCTAGAAAATTACTTGAGGACATTGTTATTCCTTCATTACATTTATCACTGTATTCGTCTACCTTCTGAAGGAATAAGTGATGACATGACATAATAATTCACAATTTATCCATGAAGTGAGTGTGCATGAAATTTTTGCTGCAACGATAATTTTATTTTATGGATCTATTACAACAGATTACCTCGAGTTCAAAGAAGTTTAATCTTCATATAAAATATTATTACCAGTTCTAGATTTTAGAGAACATAACTTCGAGCCAATGTTTTTTTTATGATGAAAATGACCTCTGATAGTGACGTTACACAAGAAGATGCTGGCACTAATATGTCTTCTTTCACAATGCAAACAAAGATTTTACTATTTTTTTACTTTACAATCAGTTATCTATTTTACCCTCGTTAATTTCTCCAAAAACTGTACTTTTCGCTAAAATAATCAGTCATAACTATTTATACGTACTACGGTGTAAGGTTGAATGGAAGTATAAGTAAATTTTACTCCTAAAGTACTTCTACAACGTACGTGGAAAGGATTTGTTCTATATACAAATGTGCATTAAGTGTATTTACATTTAAGTATGTTAAATATTATTTAACTCAATTAAATATATTTCATCATAAACATTTTCTTCATGAGTTCCGTTTGTAGAGTTTAGTCCTCGAATTACATCGTCGCCAGTTTGTTGAGAAAAATACAGTGATAGAGGAATAGAAAGGTTTTTTCTTCTTACACTTATACTATAATATTAGTTTTAGGAAAAGTAAATAACCTATTTGTTTAGAACCTTCCGCTATGTTGGTAGAGTGTAAGGCCAGTCGCATAAAATCGTTCCATTCAGTTCTTGATTTTCGCACGACTCAAATTCCTCTAAGCCTTCAACGTTGCACGCAGGTTCTTGCTCCTCATTCACACTTGCGTAGTCGGGGCAAGCGCTAAATTCCAATCAAATTCCCCCTCGTAATTTAGAGATTTCGCGTGTATTACTTGAGCGCGCTTCGCTCACCACAAAAAAGTCTCGTATTATCGTAGTGTATGGTAGCCGCGTAACTACTTAGAGGATACGTTTTGCTCGCCACATAGCGTTTCCATGGTGATGTGTCGGATACTGGCCTCTAAATTCTCTTGGAAGCTAACGATATTGAGTGAAATCCCATAAAACGCTGAAAGGGCTTTCAGAAACGCACGTTGAAGGCCGGGATGGGGAGCTCTAAGCGTGGGTTGTTGTATGGAGAGAAAGAGGTAGGTCGGGGTGTGAGATGGTGAGGAACTCGTTACAAAACGTTGCGCGACGCACGGACAGTGGGTTATATTGGAATTCTAAGCGGAAAAAATAAAATAAAGATAAATGCTTACTCACATATAATGACAAATTATTGCTAGTATTATAATCCAACGATATTTCTTGTAATAAATTAACTCTTCAATATAATATTGTTACTGACATAAAAAATCTACTTC
>NNCF01127069.1:3621-16671 GCA_002313205.1 Laupala kohalensis | reverse complement strand
TGCGTAGATAGTGTGTTCGAATTTTCTGCAGTTAATCTGACCGACACCGGTATTGTTGCTTTGTGTATTTATAGACCTCCTCAATCAGATCTTGACATAATAATAAATTTATTGTCAAAAAACAATACAGACCGCGTATGACCACGTGGAGGACAATAAGTTATATGTGGTGATTTCAATATCGATTTCTTGAGTACATCCGACTCTGCACATTCACCAGTTAATCGATTCAAGAATCTTATCGACTCCTTCAACCTTATTACTACGATAAATGACCCCACTCGCCTCTCCGGCTCATCTCAAACATTGCTAGATCAAATTATAGTCAACAATGGAATCTCGTATCTCTCTGAAGTGTTTATCGCCGGATACAGTGATCACCTTGCTCAAGTATTGATTATTAATAATAAACTAAAACCTCATAATATCCTTTACCAATTTACAAGAAAGTTTAATGACAAAAATAAATCCATATTTATAAATTATTTTCGTGAAGAAACATGTAAAGATGTTTACAATTGCCAAAACATCGACGACAAATTCAATGTATNAAAGATGTTTACAATTGCCAAAACACCGACGACAAATTCAATGTATTTATCTCAACATTCCTAAAACATTACAACTCTAGTTTTCCCATAAAACGCAAGTTAATTAACACAAAGAAATACAATAGATGGACCACCCAAGGGATAAGGATTTCTTCAAAAACCAAACGCCGTTTATATTATCTTTCAAAACGCTATAACCAAACACCCGAGTTCAATGATTATTTTTNGACTATTCTTCGAAAAGTAGTCTATGCAGCTAAAGTTATAGAAAACGACAGGCATATACTAAAATCGAACAACCGGATGAAAGCCATGGGGAATATTCTTAACAATTACACGTCAACTTTTGAAAATCGCGAAGAAAATGTTTCTTTACTAAACGATGGCAAAATCGTATCAAATCCTCAGGACATCGCAAGTTTGTTTAATTCTTACTTCTCAGAAGTTGGTAAAATAACGAACTCAATATATCCAAATCAATGTCCTCCAATCATATCTACCCATATACCCAATTCTATGTTCACAAACTAACGCCAGTGAAGTCATGGGAATCATCAGTTCCTTAAAATACAAATTTTCAACAGACATAGAAGATATACCCGAGTTTATTGTTAAATTTTCGTCCCACGCTATATTAAATCCACTCATAAATATTTTTAATAGTTATTTATGGGAAGGGGTGTTTCCCAACATATATAAGAGAGCTAAAGTGAAACTNTCTTTATCGGAAGGGGTGTTTCCCAATATATTTAAGAGAGCTAAAGTGAAACCTTTACACAAGAAAGGAAACAAACTTAATATTGGAAATTACCGACCAATATCTTTACTACCCACTTTCTCAAAAATCCTAGAAAAATTGTTCTATAAGCGCCTTCTAGATTTTTTATTCAAAAATATCATTCTTTCTGACGATTAACACGGTTATAGGAAATCCTTTTCCACTACAAGCGTCATATTTTCCTTCTTAAACGATGTAACCCCTTTCCTTAGAGAGAAAATCCTCAGGGTGTTCTTCTTGACTTATCCAAAGCATTCGATGTCATCGATCACGGAATTCTCCTTACCAAATTGCATTCTTTAGGCATTCGTGGACTTCCACATCAATGGCTAACTTCTTATTTAAAAGATAGATATCAACAAGTAGAAATATCCTATACTAAAAATAAAATACTTGAGCGTTGTCTTTCAGAAACAAAGCCACTTACTTGCGGAGTACCCCAAGGATCAATTCTCGGCCCTATACTCTTTTTATTGTATGTGAACGACATGTCTTCATTCACATCAGATTGCAAAATGGTTCTTTTTGCTGATAACAATAATTTACTATGTAAACACGCCAATGCTCAAAACGTTTTGACTAACCTTTCGACTTGGTTCCATGCAAATCGTCTCATTGTTGTCACAAAGCGACATGATGCTTCCCTCACAGAAACCTTCGCCTCGTAGCGTGGGTGTCCCCCGAGATTTTGCGTCTCGTTAATGGTTGGGCTGATAGTGACATTCGGGAGGTTACTTGCCCCCAACAGGGCCTCTCATTCAACCGCGATGCCCAGCCGCAAGAGATAGGAACCGCTTCCTGTTTTTCTGTGGGAAAGACGCGTAATTTTCCAGAAAGTGACGCATGGTATCGTGACTGCGCGTGGCAGTCGCACCATGCACCCCCCCGCCATATGATCCTCCTCCTACTTTCTTTCTAAATGCATCTAAACTTATGGACAACGCCCTACCATTTCCACCGGTCCTTCGACGGGCCGTGTGCAACTTTTCCATCTCTACGAAAAGTCCCCTCCATCTCAACACTGCTGTATTCTTATGAACACGCCCTTCCACCACCTCATCAGGGTGTTGGCCCGAGGGTTCTTTACCCCCCGGACGCCCCCCCGAACTTACTTAAGTCATGGGCAAAGCCTTACTAGGTCGACTGTGACTGTGACTGTGACGGTTACTGGTGGATCGAGCGGTCTACGCCTCTCCGCTGAGTGAACCTGTCGTCGTGGCCACCGCCGTAGATTTCACCGCTGGGCCGAGTGAACTCTCCGATGGTATGAACTTGGAACATTGTCGGATCTCGACACTAGCAGCCCTTATGGCAAGCTATGCTAGAACGTTGTAATANGTTGTAATTCTTGCTGTATTCAAGTACAGCGATGTAATTGATTGTTTTCACGCCCACTTAGGGCCTTAACATTCAGTAAATTCCTTTAATTTTTGTGCATGAGTTATTATTTCAACCTCTCACCAAGACCTACGACAGGGCAATGCCAAGCGAGTTACTTTAATCTTAGTCTGAGCTATCCTTCCCATCAGCGGGGATAAACACCGTTTCAGTATTCAACTAAAAACGGACCGCGCTGTGACATTGTAAACACTGACAAAACAGTATAATTTCATAATAGTAATACAAAATCTTTACCCCAGGTTTCTCTTTCTTTAAACGGAACACAATTAATAACTGTTACGAATACAAAATTCTTAGGTCTCCATATTCAAGACAACCACAAATGGAATTGTAACGTTGACAATCTTAATTCCCAATTAAGCAAATTGTGTTATGCATTTCGTATCTTAGTTAGTCCACGTATTTCCCGTTGCGTATATTTTGCAAACGTTTACTCCCATTTACGTTACCGCATTACCTTCTGGGGTAATTCCGGTCAGAGTATTCAAACTTGTAGAATTCAGAAGAGGATAGTTCGGATAATTTGTAAATCTCATCCCCGAAACTCTTGTAAACCTTTATTCAAGGAATTAAATATCTTAACACTTCCCTGCATTTNATTAAATATCTTAACACTTCCCTGCATTTATATTTATGAAACGGTCTTGTTTGTTAAGACCGAATTACTGAAGTGCCACCCTTTCTTTATACGAAACTGTCTCGTTCACGAACACAATACTCGCAATAGTAGTAATATTCATCGCTCTAGAGTGTCAACCACTCTTTCCCAAAAAGGACCTTATCATTCGGGAATCGTTCTATATAATTCCCAGCCCAAGAATATAAAAGACATTATGAAATTGAATATCTTTAAATCCGCGGTTAAAAACTACCTCCTGCACCAGTGCTTCTACATTGTAAAAGAATTTATTGATTTTAATAAAAGTTCAATTCGTCTTGTACTATATCACGTCATTGCTGTAGTACTTTTTAAATAACTTATAACAATTTCAAAAACTTTTTTCTTGCATAATGGTGTTGTCTTATGGCTCATGTTAATTTTGTTTTATGTGTACTCAACTTTGGCACGGTTGTGTACATAAATTCTGTAGCCCCAACCTGGCCCGGGTTTTTCTCCGTTTTTCCTTCGGGTAGAGGCGGATTTCTTATACAGGTTCTCGAGNAGGCGGATTTCTTATACAGGTTCTCTAGGCTTTGTCTAGGGGCGTGTTTATTGTAACAATAAATCGTGAATTTAGTGGGTTTTTTTCAACTCTTATGATTTTTAAACACTATACTCAGAATAATCTATTGTTCAATAATAATTTGTACGTGTAACTTTTTGCGTAATATTAGAAAGATATTGACGTTCTATTAGTATTATAACGCGCAGCTACCTTTTTATCTTATCTAGGAACTTTTGCTGAATTTTTTTGAATCCGCTTCTGCCTCAGGGCCCTTGATCGGAATTGATGGGATGGTCCCTTGCTTGCTTCCGGAGAGTAAATTAGTTTATTGTCCTCCACGTGGTCATACGCAGTTTGTACTGTTTTTGACAATAAATTTATTATTAATATTTCTTCAAAGACTTCTTTACTATAACGAGGTGATGTATGCTGAGGTGATTAATTTGAGGTACCATAGCACGCAACTCTCTTAGATGATTCCCGGGCACCCTAAAATATATTTGGATTCTTTATTACATTCCCCTTTAAATGTAAGACAAGTCCATAATTTTATATCTGTTGGCTTGAACATCATTTCAGAATTTAAAACAATTTTTTTTGTGGCTTTCAATTATTTTCCCAGTGAGCTGAAAACTTATTATTTGATAAATGTTTTTTTTTGTTAGAGACACTTATGGTTAGAGAAACTAAATTCCTCGGCATTAACCGAAATTCTCTGTTAATAGAGTTTTAACCGTTTTATTCTATTGAAATTTATTTTGAAATTTGTTGATTATTTAAAAATAGTTGTTTGAAGTCGGGATTTATGAATATTTCATAGATGCATTATAGAGAAGACCTAAACAGTTTAAGAGAAAATGTTAGAAAATGTGGAACTTTAATCTATGGACCCTTTTAAGGTCACAAAAATATTTTTATACTCCGCGTATTATTTAGTTAGTATTTTAAGACGAATTGAGTTTCTGGGTGTTGAAATTAGGTGAATTTTTACAATTGTATTTTATAATTAACTTGATATAAACATTCACTGAACATTTACTCCAGAAATAAGTAGTTTTAACTAATTGTCAAAATATTAAGTAATAAATTACAACAGTTTCTCTTTAAATGACATTTTAAAACAATTTTCTCATCATACACTTTTCGGTTAAGTTTATGTTAGATGATTAACTACTGTTCCTTGAATCTATCTTTACTTTTTCTTGAATGCGCCTTAAATCGTAATTACGTATTTGAGAAGATTTAATGCTATCACAAAATAACTTTTCATAGGAACACCTTATTCATAACTCGAACATGCATAATCGTGAAAGATACATAACACTATCTCCAACGTATCTAGCGAGTCAGTGTATTTTGAAAGAGCTCGTTAAAATCGATGGACCGTGAAGCTGCATATTCCGAGGCGTTAGCAACGCAACCTGGCGTCCCACAGTGTACTATTTCGACCAAATTCGTCTCAAAATCGCGTATCTCCCGAGTTAGAAACAGAGTTAGAGAATTATTTCAAAAAGTATTGGAAAACTAAGAAAATATATAATACAGGAAAAATATAGACATTAAGTGAATTCCTTTTAATGACCTTGAAATTCAAGGGTGAGTTTGCCACTTTAAAAAATCAAAGAATTTGACATTACTCGGAGTTTAATTACATAAAACAACTTAATTATGATTTGTTTTAGTTTCTGACCTGGTCAATATTCGAGGTAAAAGTTTTCTCGCATGTAAATAAATGGGGACTTACTCTTCATACTAAAATATTCAAAATAGCATCTGTGAAGCAAAATATTTCACAACAAATGAATGACCTTGGAATAAAGGTCAAATTATCTTTTTCTGAAAATATTTCCAATACTTCGATTTACTTGGTGTTTAATTGCATAAAAGAAGTGATAAAATGAGGCCATACACGATTATTTATTCAATTTATATATTTTTGATATATAGTGTATTTTCTTAGCTTCCAAATGTTTTTTGAGATAAGTCTCAAGCTCTATCCATTCGAGCGATACACAATTTTGGGCCGAATTTGGTCGAAATAGTACACTGTGCGCCCAGCAGTAGAAGAGGAGGAGGACAGCGCAAGAGATGGCTGCTGAAGTACTCACCCGAGGACTTGACGCCCTTGAAGAGGGAGAGGTACAGCATGGAGTAGACCAGCAGCAGACAGAGGACCAGTTGCCAACGTGGAGCGCCCATCGCGTGCAAGCCCTCACTCGATTGCATCTCCAGCACTGCACGGCTGCAACACACGTGCGAGGGTGCACTTGTACTACTTCATTGCTTCTACACTGTAGGTACTGGGGTTATGAGGTAGTGAGCACAGTAATATTAGTGTTTTTTTGGTTTATATGTTTGTTCCATTGCCATAGGAGAGTTCCTTGAACCTTAATGCACTTCTCTTATTTGTTGCCATTTGATCTTAGCTATTTGATGAATTTGTTTCCTTAAACTGAAACGATCATTTTGTCATTTCATTTTTTGTTAATTTTATTATAACATATTTAACGTGGTTCAAGATTTCTATTGAATCATTTTCTATTTCCTCCAGGCCATTTCACGTGATGTACCCGTATGCGTATCGATCCTATCTTGAAAACACACCCACGTGACCCCCTTAGCGTAACACAACTTTGAACCAAAAACACATGGGAGGCGGCAATGCAACCAAATTATCAAAAAATTCTGAAAAACTGTTGAAAGAAATGAAAAAATAAATTAAAACATAACACTTTTTTCCATGAACTAGGAAATATCAGATTGATATCTTTGATCGCTCTTTACCAGATTTTTAAACAGTTTCACAAACCTCGATAGGCCTTAAGAACGGATAATGTTTTATCACTACTTCTATTATAGTGCAGCTGTTATTAAACGTATGGGAGTTTCAGGTTGATCATCTACGAGTAATTTTTTTTTTTGGAATTTCGTGTTCTGTAATACTGGCTCTTATTATTCCGCTCTACCATTTATCCCTTCCCTCTAGTCTTGTAATTCTGGAAGATTCTGCAGAGGTGATAGGGAGAACTTGAAATAATGAAGGATCTCGAGTTTTAAACGCTCAAGATAATGAAGAACGGCATTCTGCAATTCAAAGTTCTCGAGTGATGGAAATGTACGTTAAAAATCCAATCAAAAACATAAATATATTTTTTTACCTAAAAATAAAACAGTAAATCTATTTTATATATACGTATCAACTAAGAACTGGTGATTTGCTCATGGAAATTATGGTTTTTTATACAAATAATCCTTAAATATTCAGTTATTTTTTACTAATAATGTATACCACTAATTTATCTTGAAAAATTCCCTATCTCTTCGTCTTAGTAACTTTGAATTGTTGCTACTAATATCATTCGATAATACTTTCCTCTTACCCAGAACTCTGAAACAGTCGTTGCGATAGAGACTTGAAATTTGTCCCAGGTTTGTTTGAAATCGTTTACACAAAGATACGGAACAAATCCACTTACATATATTTTTATGTATATAAACTTAATTCCCGCGATTTCACGCATGTAAATTACTGTTCTTGCACCTAGACATGAGTATGACGAACACACACACACTATATATATATATATATATATATATATATATATATATATATATATATATATATATATATATATATATATATATGTGTGTGTGTGTTTGTCTAGGTGCAAGAACAGTAATTTACATGCGTGAAATCGCGGGAATTAAGTTTGTTTATATACATAAAAATATGTGTCCAGACGTGTGTCCAGACAGTTGTGAATCTAACTATGCAATATAATCTAACAAAGTACGTAATCATATGAGCAGGCTGGCTAAACATGAATAGCAACATTAGTACTTCGTGAAAACTAGAAAAATAACGAAAGACTGTAATATGTTCGCACTACAAAATACTAATTTTTTTCACAATCCTTTTCAAAATAATTAGGTAAATATTTCGGTACCAGTGTATAATCCTTCTTTAGTGTTTTCTCCAAAGTTTAGTATTTCTTGTTTGTTTCTGGGCGCTGCAGGTTAACGTTTACCCGTGAGAAAATAAAATGGTTGATATAAAACCGGTGTGATGATTAAGAAACGAATTTAAAGTTGATTTTCTCACTACGCAGTTGAATTACGATTTAAGAAGGAGGAAGATTTATAACACTGACTGATGCCATGAAACGCGACTTCCAGTGCGTANTCTGCTGTCATGGAGTCGTATGGTTCTAGTTTCTGTTTGTTTACTGTTATGAGAATTCCTTGGCGTGGCGAGTGGTATTGCCTTGGAAGCCAGTAAACAACATGGCGAACATGCAACGTGCGTTTGTTGCATGGGGGAGCTTTCAGTATGTAGTACGAAGTTATTAGTACGAAGGTATGTACTATATGTAGGATATATGTAGGAATAGTGTTCCTACAACAGAAACATTATGTCCGCTTCGTCAACTTTATTGTGTTCACTAGCGCAGTATTTGCGGCCTTACTCGCGTTAATTTCGAGATTTTTGCGGATATGGTTTTTCTTGAATCCCCATGGATATCTAACGAAACTTTTTATTTTGGTGATTTGGTTGAATTGGAGTGCAATTCTCATTAGTATCCTTATTGTCTTTTCACTAATAAAAATGAGAAAGACATTTTTAAACCACAAACTGATATAATAATAACAAATAATAACAATAATTTTTTCAAAAAGCAAATAATAATAAAAACAAATAAATATAAATAAAATGAATTATCGGACGATGTAGCTTATTATTTTGTTTCACGTTGCTCTTAGTTGAATTTTCCTGAAAAGTTACGATAATTTATCGCTTCATCTCCTTCGTACTCGTGACCTGTAGCAAAACACAGAAGAATATAGAATGTTTCACAGTGCTATTAATATACAGTTATAATTTAAACTTTTGCTATCGAATAAAATCAATACAATTGGTGCATAACCTCTACATAAAATAAAATAATAACTGCCCATTCTGCTATTTTTAATTACTCCATGCCGTATGTAAAAGAAACCTTTCAGTGGAGATATCTTGACCCCCACAGAATGCGACCAAAGATTCAACTTGTTCAATGTCTTTCGCGCGAAACTGTTTGAACAGAACTTGTCGTAAATGTTCCATCCCAAGTGTAAATATGTGCCATCCTTTACCTGTATTAAAAAGGAAAAAAAGATAGGTTTTCAAATTCCGTTCATGTTTACAAGCATATAGCCGTAGATACCAAAATACCGAAGAGGGTGGTAATGAAGACGTTATATCAATCTTTATATGTGTCTACAAAATGTTTCATGAATCCCGTTTGATATCACGAAGTCTTAAATACTCATGAAACTGTGCAGAAAGTATAATTAAATAATTCTTCTAAGTATTGGTATCATTGGTGCAAAGTTTAAGTAACCATCTACTAGTAAATTTATCGGGACCCATGTTTTGCCACGAGTCCTTGCATAGTTTCAATGAATTGTGAGCTGAATATTTTTGAAACTATCATGTACAGATATGCGTAGTGAGGTGTTGTTAAGGAGAAACGAATGACTCACTGGAAGTATTCTCCAGCTGGGGATCGTGGCAATGGACGCGCTTCACTGGCGTCTGAGAGGTTAGTGAGCGGTGGAGCACCTTCGAGACATAGCTCCGTGTTCCATGAGTTGTTGCAATGTAACCATGGCAATTCCGGCGCTGCGGAAGCTACCAGGAAGTAGAGCGCCCAGCCGATGATGACATTGTAATAGAAGCTCACGTAGAACGCCACCAGAACGGCGCAGAATCCCACTCCTGCAACACGACAAACGCGTCTTAAGATCATTTACCTAAAGCAAACTACCTTCTTATGACTTATCGATGGCTTGAATACTTTTTGAACCAGATATTAAGCTTTTTTATTACGTGAATATTAGTAAAAACAATTTTTTTGATACCCTTAATACGTGACACTTTTTAATCTCTTAAAGTTCAACTTATCAAAACAAAAACTGTATTGATAGGAGAATTGTGATTCTAATTTCTAAATCCGTTTTGATAAAGTGAAGATTTTTATGAAAAAAAAAGAATATTCTTGATTTAAAATTGATTGTTTTGATTTCTGCCCTTTCATATTTGTTTATTTTCATGTTCTGCAATTTTTATTTTATGCATTTCAATATCGTATCTTTACGTAATTATGATATTACACAAACCCAGCTATTTTACTTATGCAATCTACTCGCTTCTCATTTTGGGGCACATATTTTTGTTTAATTTCTCACTTTTATTTATTTATTAATCAATCATTTTTTTCTCATATTTCTTTAAGAAATTATTCTATTCATTTACCAAGAAATTGAATAATTGTTTTTAACATTGTACTTATATAATAACTTAGTCTTTTGAATCCTTAGTGATCATTAAAAAATATATTTTCTGAGCTCCCTACCATTAACCACAGTTCAAAATGATTATTGTTACATTTATTCTATCAATATTTCAATGTCGTACCACTTACTCGAATATGAACTATTTAGTATTTCGGCGTGAAATTTGTGTATTGAAAAGGTAGAAATATAGAAATTTCTCTTACCTTTGAAGAGGGGACACACGCGCCACACGGAGATAGGTCCTTGGCGTGTGAATTGACCCAGAACTAATTCCATATAGAAGAGCGGCACTGCGCCCATCACCATCATCAACGTGTACGGGATCAAAAAAGCACCTGCACAAAATCAATACAAATTATTGTTGCTCTTTAACTTTAAGTTGTCAAAATCGGATTAGAGAGAAAAAATAACTTTTTGAGTAGGTTAGATAAATTGCTTTTCTTCCATTTTGATCAAGTTACTTACAAAATATGTATTTTAGTCACGTTGTAATTGTCCACGTTTAACTAATATGTTATCATGTAGAATGCGTTTCAATTTTGGAAATTTTACCAGACATTTCAGACATGCTTGCTCAGTCGTACTACTGGTAATATAACAAAATACTACATATCCAAACATATTACTATATACGACGCGTCTTGAAAATATGCGTTAGAAATTAGATGTCTGATATAAATTGTTTAAAAATTGCAGTTTACTGTGTAGTTCGGATTCTTGTTTAGAAATGCTATTAGAGTTCATATCAAATCCCAAACTATTATTCTCTTCGTAGATAAATATAATTCTTTTTGACAATTTTCGTACAACTATTCAAACCACCGCAGTCATAATTACAATTTAAGTTCCCTGTCCGAATCCGTTCGACCTACTCTCCCATCCAACGTGTTGTGGGTGACAGAATAGGGAGAGAGGGGTTTTGGTTGATCGTGACAGGCAAGTATCAGACAATCAATAAATATCGCGATTTAGTACCGCGATTCCAGTCTCGGTATTTATTGACTCACATATCACATTATAGCATCGATAAATATTGACTGTGAAATTCTCCGTATTAAACGGTTCACCATTACGGGCAGAAGCATTCAACACATTATGAAGGTCAAAATTAAAGCTTGTATCGCCATTATAATTTCATTAAATGAGGGTAAATAAAAAAGAGGATGTTAGATTAAGACGTGGATGCCAATGCGATTCATCGCTTCCAATGCCGGAACGTCTGAATGTTTTAATTTTCTGCAAATCCTTCCAAAAATTCGATCCGGGGCAAATAATTACGGACATCATTCCTTGAGGCGTCTGGCATCCATAGTTTTTAAATAATAGTAGGTGATCAAGTGCCTCGTTTATTTTATATTTGTAGCTATAATTGGAATTAGTAAAATCCGAAAATTCAGAAAGTGTTTAAAAAGTTTAAATTAATTGTGTTAATACAATATTATTGGTTTCTACCACAGACTCATCAACAGAACAAGGCGAAACCGCGCGATGCGTCGCTCACGGTGTGCAGGCTGAGCATGTACTGACGATATCCCATTCGTGAGCGCCGAGACAGTCAATAAATTTTGACGGGAATTGATGGATCAAAAAACATCCAGACTTTTTGTAAATAAAGTTACTGACGCGTTCACACTATAAATACTGACGAGATCATGGTATCGTCATATTTATTGACTAGCTGATTACCTGGGATTTTTCTTTTACTCTAATCTTCTTCACTCAGGAAAAAATAAAATCTGTTTGTATTGTAAGATCAGAATACTTTTCTCACTGGTATTTAAAAACATGTACAGCATCCTAATATTTCATATACATAATAATACAAATTTAATACAAAACGTGACTATATACAGTACACCATCTTGCGGGCGCCGGTCCAATTTTCACTTTCGAGGCGTGACGCGGCTGCGCCATTTCATTAAAATTCTTGTAAAATTTAAACTATTCGTCGAAATTTACAATTTACAGACATTTTTTCTTTGTTAAATGTACAAAAAAAATAATACATTAAATTTGATGATGGTTGATTTTTACCTTCTTAAATTACTCTCTTACATTGCGGTGTTTTAACTGTATTATAGTTAATAACGTTTTATCGATAATTAATGTTAATTTTTGTAGGTAGACATGTACCGTATTTTTTGTAAATAAACGTTTTTGGAGAACTCTTTGAGGCAAACAATATTGCCATTCATAGACACCTACCTCTATGCGTTTAGGTAGCGTAAGTAAATTTTACTGTCTTCTTTTACCGATTTCATCGAAATTTTTTGTTAAAAATAATTCTATCTTTATCACATATTTTCAAAGTAAACGTTAGTCAATGCACACTTTCGCAAAACGCATTTATATATTAGTATGGATTGTCAGATCCTTGTCGTAGTAAAAGACCGAATGCATTACCTCCACCATTCTTGTAGCAGAGGTAAGGGAAGCGCCACACATTAGCGAGGTCCACTGCGAAACCGATGATGGAGAGCAAGAAGTCTGCTCCCGATGCCCAGGTCTCTCTCCCGTCGCTCCTAAGAGGAGCGGCGGAGGATCGACCTATGGGAAGCGGTGTAGTGAGGTCGGGTCCAGGAGACCCTGCACCTCCTTTTGCTGCTCCCACCCCTGGTGTTGACACCGCCGTCACTGCCACCGCCCCCGACGCGTCCAAGTGCACTTTCAACGTTTCTGGAATACAAAATGAAAGAGATCATATGGTTTTGTATGCACAATGCTGTTGTAAAACAATTGATACAATAATTATTAAGAGAATGGTAGGCTAGATGGTATCATTCGGAGAACGGACGTGATAATACAGTTATATATATAT
>NNCF01127068.1:663609-708121 GCA_002313205.1 Laupala kohalensis | reverse complement strand
GAGGCAAAATACAACTGACACATATTACTCACGACACTCACACATTTACTTACTACATGGCGCACCTATCACGTACCACCAACATGAGTGCAAGCCTAAGTGCAAGAAACCTAATCCTTATTAATTACTATGACCGATAACCTTTCAAGTATTGATTAAAAGATTCCATCTAATATGTGTTTAGCACCGAATATTATACATCAGCTTGGAGACCAAATTCCCACCATCGAAAATGAGTGGAAAATTGGAATCATTGTATCATTATTTACACATATGCGCCAATGTCCCCCTTTTTTCGTTCCTTTTCTGAGTAACCGGACGGAGCAAATCACAGAAATGAAATTTGCTACGTTAGAGCATTAAAAGACAGGTTTGTGGTTTCTTATTATTTCATGTTTCTCCTTTTTCTCTCCGGAAAAAGTAGATCTAAAAGTTACATCAAGAAACTAAGCTACTTGACTTATTTATTTAAAAAACAACAACGTAACTTGACTACTTGCGTCCTGACAAACAAAAGTTTCTGGTAAATAATAAACAATATTCGTGGGGAATTGTATCATGAGTTACGTAATTCCCCATTGTATAATAATATGTATTATAATCATAACAGTTATGTACTATGCATAACTGTTCAAATTTTCTGTTTACCAGGGTCCATGGAGACAACCTACGCGGCTGTCTGGGGCGGAAACATTTAGGGGTGGTAAGGCAGGTCGTATGTTGTTTGACGTAACGATTTATCAATATTAAACAAATCGTACGTGCGTCAGCGCCCCACACATTTTGGAAGAGAAGTTTAAGGTAATTAAGGATATTATTTGTTAATGTAAGATGGGAATAACAATTATTCAGTTTGGAAACCATCTATTTCACCGCGTCTCCGACTGGCATGACGTATTTGAGAAATCAATTACTGTTGTAGATTGGTTTTCCTTTGTGGGTAAAGAACAAATGTTCAAGTGCGTATAATCAGTGGTGTAATATTACAGAGCATTTCGGTGCAAAGCGCCCCATGTCTTCGAGGGGAGAGTTGGGGTGGGGGCATGCTGACTTTCGTTCCGCGAGTTTCAATAGTTTTCCCAAAATAAAATATTTTAAATAATGTATCTAAAAAGTGATGAGTTCCAAAGACTAAATCTATTTATCTTCACGTGTTTTGACGCGTTGAATTCGAATTCGTTGTCACCCTCCATTTAAAAACAATAATCTGCAGTAAGAACAACGGTTCAAATGGTATGATTCGACGAATATGTCAGTGACCACCTGGTCACATTGTGGTATGACCTTGAGGAACGGGGGGTCAAGATTATGGGGGCCCATAAATGTTTTTCGCGTAGGGCGTCCAAAATCCTAGAATCGCTTCCTGCTCTTTACATTGTTTAATGCTAAATATGATACTTGCCTTCAACTAGAAGTCTCAGGAGAATTTAGTGTCTACCGTATTATTCAGGTACCTAAATTAAACAGTCTTGCTACGTCAAAGTAAACATTCGTATTTCCATACAGAATATTAGATTCAATATTCCCCGCGATTTAATCGCACGGATTGACCTAGTTTTATTATATCTGGCAAAAAATAAAAAAATTAATTTTATTATTATTTGGCACATAACGTGCAATTATTTGCATAGCATAATAAAATATATTATCTCAGATGCGTAAATTGTTTTAAATGTGCATTATTTTGCACGACACGAAACATTTCCATATTCCCAGGAAGGGAATCTCCATATCCATGGAGATGCTATATTCCATAGACTCATTTCCCTAACCATAAAAATTAAATCCTATTTTTGCCATTAGCTTTCTCCGATAGTTAAACGTTTCAAATATACTTTTAGTGCTAGAAACTTTACATGATTTCAGAATTCAGTTTATATCTGCGAAGCTGCAACTGTTGTGACAATGCAATATTAAAGAACGATGAATATCGGAAAGTATCAGAACGTATCCAGCTTATGTCTACATTTAATGAGACACCATATGTCAACGTTTTTGCAACCGATAGTTCGCAAGAAACAATTTTAAAAAAATTTCTGTTAAATGTGGCGCTTTTTACAGAAACTAGTAATAAAAATAAAGAATTAATTATACTGTTATCCGGAGGAAAAATCTATTATAATATAAGTTTTTGTTGAAGAAGATAAACTACAAGAAAAAAATTGTACAGGACACGAATGTGAGGTCATTTAATCTTAAAGTCATTTAATCTATTTACTAACTCGCTAATCCATCATCATATCCTCATGCTGTACAGGTTGATGAGAGCAAGGGATTACGGTCATGAAATATTTGCTGAACTCGTTGTTGGAATCATTATTGTTGCAGACGGAAAAAGCAAGGGAAATATCTATTATACATATAAAACATATAACCACCCGACTATGGTTTCTGGAGAAGATGTTTAGTAAAATGGTGAACCAATGCATCATTTCCATTGCAAAAACATAAGAAAATTTAGAGAACTAAAACATTAGTAGAATCCATAAAGTGTACACATAATCCTTGCATCATTGAAGGCATTGAATAGTACAAACTCCTTCAAACATGCTGTAAGGAAACATTATTCAACATAAAACAAACAAGAGATCCTTATTGTACATATAAGTGAATTTTTATCACATGAGACACGCTTTGGGAAACAATTCAAGATTAAATGTCCAATCTTCATGGTGACTTATCTTCTGCATTTTTTTATTCGTCGTGTTTCCAATTTATTGTAATACATTAAAAATGCATTTCATGTTTAACTGTAGTCATGTGATTTCATGATTAACTTTCGATATTAGAGCAATTTTTAATAAAACATCGGCTTCTCCATAATCACAAGGTCATATACTGGAATCTCTACACTTTTATAATGACACGTGGAATACGTCGCAGAACACGTGGTACGATCTTATTTTTAATTTCATTTTTCTTTAATTTATTAAGGATAATCCAGCTGTTGAGATGATTCACTCATTCTCGGAACAAGATACCATTTCATCATATTTTTCTTCATTATTCTACAGAAAATAATTTATTTCAATTATTTCTGGGTCAGTAAATGTAGAATAGCATATCCTTCAGGATTGTGTACATCCATAGAGCGATGCAGTCACCAGATTCCTTTTTATCTGTAAAATTGTAGATCACAGAGTTATCTGTTCTATCGTTGGCATTACGTACACGTTAAGGCAGGGGTCGGCAACCTTTTTTGGCCGCGAGTCAAAATCAACCAAAATGTGAGTATTAAAGAGACGTTTGGGTCAGAGATATTTTCTACATGGATCTTATATACATAAACACTTATGTGTATAAGATCCATGGTAATCGAACAAAAATGGTTGTTTTTAGTATCTATTTTCAATTTTTTTAAATCTCAAAATGTTTATTTCATGTTTATGTTTTATAATTTATTTTTATATATTATACTTTATTTTCGGAACTAAAGTGGGTCACTTGAAATTATCAAATGGGTCCCTCGGTGACCCTCGGGTCATAGATTGCCGACCCCTGCGTTAAGGTTTACAGGGGCAACAATTTAAACACGTCCAAAATATCCACTGTAAAGAAACTTGGACTTAGTTTGAAAAGCGTTGGAGTGAAAACGTGTGAAATCCTGGCACACACACTGCGAGGAGAAGAGAGATTTTACCCAGGAACAAGTTTTTCCCTTGGTATCGTGTATCACTGTGCGTCAAGCGTCATCTTCAGCAATTAGTTTGCCAAGCTTGACAGAAGCATCTGGTAGCGCTTCCAAGAGCGAGCGCTATCCGTTATGGAGGCGTTGACATGAAACAAGTTGGAGTATCTCCTGCAAGCCACGTGAGTTCCTGGTCGCAGCAACGGCGGACATAGACTGCGTTGGTGGCAGAGCTATTTTCAGACGTGCATCAGCCGCGCATCATCTTCTAACCTCCTCTTCCCCTCCCTTATTCTACCCTGAAGGAAGCCTCTGAAATATTCGATTTGAATTTTTTTACGTCAGTACACGCCATCCTCTGTGTTTACTCACAAACCCGCCGCAACCGTCGCCACCCGTCTCTGGTACAGTGGGCCAACGTATGAAGACAAATGTTACACAAAAAGTGACAATTCAGACTTTTTACTGCGGAATTATTTAATCATTTAGATACGGTGTAACCATTATGAGTTCCTTCCTGCCATAATATTTTTAAAATTTTACAAAAATTTATTAGCGAAGAAACAGGCTAAAGGTTGGACAGAATAAAAGTTCGTAGAGTAAAAATGAAAATCTGGACGACTTAGTTTCTCACGACGAATATTACATGTAACTATTTTCTTTATATGTAACTGCTTTGGCACTACTACCGATTCCATTTGTTGGTTATTCCGTTACCGAGCCGAGAAAGATAAGGATTTATCGGTTTGTTTCCTCGTATTTAGTCGGTTGAAGAAATCGNACACATCTCCCCTCCTAACCTGTCTAGTCGGGACAGGGATCTTGGCCGGTTAACCCGAGAAATTCGATTTTCCTTCAAAATGAGCCTACAATTTCATCAGGCTATTATGAATAAACAAGCTAAAGTGACGTCATTGCAACCCATTTTCTTGCACTGTATGTACATACATACATAAACAAAAATGAAAAAATTCAATATTACTAACTTACATAAATTATGTAAACTTAATGTCTTTATTTACTTGTGTCGACTCCAAATGTACAAAACTTATTATATGCAGAGAAGAAAAAACTGTTTCAGGGGACCGGTTGATCTGCGGCCGATGAAGAGTTCTACAGTACTAAATATCCGTCTCTCCTTCATTTTGCTTCAGGATGATTGACTTTTTCACTCAAGTATTATGAACAAACTGTAATCTATTCTTTGGATTCCATAAGTTCGTGTTTGTTAATAAAGTTAGAAATGTGGTTTAAAAAAGTATAATAAAAAACTCCTACTTTAATACCGTGTTTTATCGGTTTCTCATCTCAGAATACCCATAGTCTGCGAATGTTAACAAAATAGTTACCTTCGTTCTCGAGAAAAAGTCTAAGATTATTTATAAATACAATTATTCCTCACTTAAAAGTAATCTATGAGATATTAGATTTAATGGGAAATTTTTGAGCTCTTTAATTTTTCTTATGAAATTCTTAATGACAACGTAGTTTTTATTATAGTTAATTGTGTCGAACCAATGGGGAAAAGGGGACAATTGCTGTCACACCTCCAATATTACGGTCAGGTGAAAATGGCGACTAGCCGGGAATCGAACTCGGGACTCCTACTTTGATCGCAGGGGTGTTAACCACTATACCACCCGTTCGCCTTCCACAACACTGTACACCATTTCCACCCAGATATAAACCCCGGAAGACCTGAGACACATCCCATACAGGATGTCACCATTTTCACCTGACCGAAAGTTATCACACATCTTCTCCACGTGTAGGGTACACGGAAGAAATATGTACACCTCCAATATTACTTCTTCATGAGTTTTATATTAAGGAGATTTGTATTGATGATGTTGATTGCAATATAGCAATTACCAAATGTCTGAATTATTTTAAAGACTTGACGCAACATTTACTACCTCTCTTGCTAAAATGAACGAAGAGAATATATTACCCTGTTGCACTTTGCTTCGCCGTGAAAATGGTTGCTCTCACCTGTCTGCGAAAACTTAAAATTCAGCAAAAAGTTACCAAGTTTAGAATTCCCCTCGTCTAAGCGCAGCGATTCTGAGTAAATGGAAGTTGTAGTTCTGTATCGTATATAAAGATGTATGCTTGTTATGGAAGCTCGTACTTTTTTATATAATTTCTATAAAAAGGATACTTCATATGAAAAGATTTTGATTTACTTTGGAAATATTCTCAAATTGGAATATCAATTTGTTTCTTTCACTTGTGAGTAAAAAAATGTAATTGGTAGGTATAAAATTCGCGCAAGAGGTATTTTGCTTAGAGGTTTGGTATTAGTGCAGTAGTATAATTTTTCCCTGTTGCTCCACCACATCAGAACAATGATTCGTAAAACCTATGAGAAATATGTGCAATAATCTACTGGTCTGAATGAAAAAATGGATTTCCAAGAATATCTTTCAGAAAAATTTATGTTGTATAATGACAGAAAGAAGTATTTCCTCAACATTCAAAACAAGCTATATTGAAACAAATATTCATAAACAAACTACCAGAAATTTAAAAACTTTCTCTATAAAAATTGGTTTTTTCACAAGACGTAAAATAAGTATACATTTTTTATGAAATTTCATACAAAATTTGTGAACGGAATATCAAATCCTATTTGTATGAATAGGAGAGAATTTCACTAGAAGAGAATTTTAACGATTACATAACTAGGGGAAAAAACAAAACTCATTTGTGTTGTATTAGATTACTAAACGGTTGGGTCATCGTTGTTATCAATTCGACAGAAGTTTTATCATTAACGTACTTGTGGTTCGCGGTTGACCGAAATCTCATTACTCCAAGATGACAGTATTCGTGGATACGAGGTAGAATTAACTGGAACAACTTCATAATCAGTGCCTTTGGTTTGTACTGTTACCAATCAGTTATGTTTTTCATGCAATGTTTATGTTGCTGTTGGATAATCGTGAAGGATTAAGCCATGAGAAATACATATGTTAGTAAGTACAACATTATGCTCCATGGTTGTGTGTTAGAGTGATAGTATCCGAAGCAAATATAAAAAATGGTTTTCATCCAGTCAAGTTATGCTACACCATTTGACAATTCTCGAAAATATCAACAATTATTTGAGTATAATTGGGAAACATGAAGAAAAACAATGTGTAAGTTGTACAGAACAAGAAACAGAGGATCACATTANTTGACAATTCTCGAAAATATCAACAATTATTTTAGTATAATTGGGAAACATGAAGAAAAACAATGTGTAAGTTGTACAGAACAAGATCACATTATGAGGGAATATGGGGAGTCATACATGGGAAGGAATGTGCATTTTGAAACGAGAATTTTACAAGAGGCGTATAATAAATTTAAAAGCGACGAAAACGTTATTTTGTTGTTGCAAATTTTGAATTATGTTAGCAATACATACAAGAGTTAGGGACACTAAAATGAAAGTAAATAATCAAAGTATGTGAAAGATATCAAGCACATGAGGAGCATCAAATAGTATACGGAAGAATATGAGTACCTCGGAACAGGGCCGGATCTAGGATTTGATTTTGGAAGGGGCCCATAAAGACAAATTTTTCGTACTATGTTATTATTACACATTTTTTAAGAAATGAATAAAACATTTCCGTTATTCTCATAAGATATTTTTTTATGATTTACACTTTATCGATTATCTTTCTAGAGTAAATTTTATTAGGAAATTTTCTATTGTGTAAGTGTCTTGGAATCTCGCTGGCGAGAGAGTATACTACAAACAGTAAACTATTGCAGTCCTAATGGGTGTCATGAAATTTTTTCGAAGTAACAAAACTTCCTATTCGTTTCTATCTCGTATTTCTTTCTTTTTGGGCCCCCAGTGCCCCCCCCCCCTGGATCCGCCACTACCTCGGAATGTAAGTGTTCGACACGAGGAAACCACCGATATGGACTATTATGACTACCCCCATCCTGGTCCGGGTTTTGCTCCGGTTTTCCTTCGGGTAGAGGCGGATTTCTTATACAGGTTCTCTACACTTTGTAATCGTGAATTTAGTGTTATTTCAATTCTTATGATTTTTAAACACTATACTCAGCATAATCGATAGTTCGATAGTAATGCGTACTTGTAAAATAATTTTTTTGAGTTCAATTNTATTAGTATTATATCTCGCAGCTAACTTTTTATCTTGTCTAGGAATTTTTGCTGAAATTTTTGAATCCGCCTCTGCCTTAGGGTCCTTGATCGGAATTGATGGGATGGTCCCTTGCTTGCTTCCGGAGAGTAAATCTAGTTTATTGTCCTCCACGTCATCATACGCAGTTTGTACTGCTTTTTTGACAATAAATTTATTATGATTTCAGGGTAGTTTTTCACGTTTAGGCCGAAGAAACATACAATTTTTGTTATGCCGAGTTACCATACATTTTATATATTCTTCAGGGCTAACGATTAGTATATCACAATACATTATTCCATTTTGTATATTGTATAATGGGATGATACATGAATTATGTAATCTGGAGTTAATTGTTAGCCCTGAAGAAGATACAATATACATAGAAACATTGGCGTAGCAAAAATTGTGTTTCTTTGATCCAATTCTGAAAAATTACCCTGAGATCACAATATGGTGGCCGATCAAATGGATCAAATGGACTATTATGTTAAGTGGTGCTTTGAATGCATGAGTTGATATAAATTTAGTGAAATAATATAAATGATAAAAAAAAGTATCCGATATGATTGTACGTTGCTTGGGGAAGTTCCGACAAATATTTCGATTTTTTGTTTAAAATAAGTTATTTAAGGTGAAACCATGTATACAAAGAAGAATCGTTGGTGCATTCGCGGTATGCATTTTGAGAAGTGTTCTAAAGAGCCCAAACGTCATTTTAATAAACCCTAGACGTGTAAACGTCATTCAGGTCATTAATAGACTCTCTGCTCGATAGAATTGATTTTTGAAAGAAAAAAAAAGAATTACTAATGATTTTAGGGCTTACAGAGGCCAACAAGGACAAAAATAATGTAATAAGATTAAACCCTTAAAAATATATCAATACACAAAACATACTAAAAATATTGGCTGTACAAAATTGAAACAAGGGTTCTAATGACCTTGACGTTGACGAGCCCTAAAGCCCCACAGAAAAAAAATTGAAATAAACTTTGATACATCTCAGATTGCAGAAAAAAGTACCATGCAAGTAAAATAAAAATAATATCACCAATATTGTTATAATAATTCAACATTAAAGATTTTAGGACTGTTTTATTGATAAAAGCTCATTTGCTACAAACAAAATGTTCCCAGTGATAGTGGAGATTTGGGAGAGTGATTTTCTCCCTTGTATTATCAACATCTCATTTATATATTTTTCTTTAATACCATTTCTAATATTTTATATTTCTTTTCCTCTACCATTTTCAAACTCTCTTCTATGTTCGTTCCTTACTACTAACTTGATATTATCCTCTCCATTAAATTTTCTTATTGTCTATTAATTAGGTTATCTCATTTTTGGATCTAGCGCTGCACGAACTGTAGTTAATGCTGAGCCGTACTGCTTGGAATATAAAATAAATTAAAGCATAGGAGGTGATTCCTGCAGATTATTAAACCCAAGATGATCACAACAGCATAACGACTGGTCATCTAGTGCTTCAGAGGAACCATAGGGATAGTAAGTGTAAAGTCAAGGAGATATCACTCCATTCGAGAGCTAATAGTAAACAGCAACAATGACAAAAAGAATGTTTCAGGTACAAATTTTACACTTCACTGGAAAACTACAAGTCGAATAGAATGGGTGTATTTATTCAAAAAAATTTATTTGTAAAATACAACAATTACAAGTTTATCCATTTACAAATTGAAATAAATAAATTTNAAGGAGATATCACTCCATTCGAGAGCTAATAGTAAACAGCAACAATGACAAAAAGAATGTTTCAGGTACAAATTTTACACTTCACTGGAAAACTACAAGTCGAATAGAATGGGTGTATTTATTCAAAAAAATTTATTTGTAAAATACAACAATTACAAGTTTATCCATTTACAAATTGAAATAAGTAGTTAATTTGTATCACTGCTAAGTCGCATTACTTCTACTGGAACTTCAACTTCAACTTCAATTCATTACTTTTTCATTCTTTAATCTCAATACTTTTCTCTTTTCTTCATTATTGCCTTCATGTACTTATAATGTGATACAGTTTCCCGGAGTGTTTTTGTCTGTTATGTTACCTGTTTCTGTTGTATTGATATTTATATTATCTTTAAGTGATTGCTATTCATCTGTGTTAAATATTATTCATGTTAACGTGATTGAATATCTCAATTTGTTACTTATTTTCTTTTCTTCCTTTTTTATACATATTAAGTCTTCCTTAGTAATTCAGTAAGTCATCTCATTTTTACTNAACTTCAACTTCAATTCATTACTTTTTCATTCTTTAATCTCAATACTTTTCTCTTTTCTTCATTATTGCCTTCATGTACTTATAATGTGATACAGTTTCCCGGAGTGTTTTTGTCTGTTATGTTACCTGTTTCTGTTGTATTGATATTTATATTATCTTTAAGTGATTGCTATTTATCTGTGTTAAATATTATTCATGTTAACGTGATTGAATATCTCAGTTTGTTACTTATTTTCTTTTCTTCCTTTTTTATACATATTAAGTCTTCCTTAGTAATTCAGTAAGTCATCTCATTTTTACTCTTGTCATCAATCTCAATAATTGGTTTGTCCTCTTCAATCAATCGTGTTCTTCGGTCAACCACCCAAATGATCATGATTTACAAACAACTCAAAATGTCAGCACGTTCATATCCCCAACGGTCTTACCACAACAAGCGGTGGTATGTACACATACTGCCAGTGGAAGTGTACATGACAAAGTGGAAGTGAGAACACGAGTTAACTCGACGCGAACAAAGGCTCTTTTATTCACTTGTTTTCTGTGTTGGATAACGAACCAAAACCCTAATGTGAACAATCAATAGAAGTTGGAGTACCTGAATATATATTTAGTCAGTAAACAAGGGGATATTGATGGGCGAAGACATCAAATTTGGTAATGAGACCGGGGGAAATTAAAATAGATCTACTTCTTTCTGAATGTTTCGATGAGGAATTTCTCGTGCATATTAACAGGCCCTAGTATACCATAAATTATGTCATTCAGCCTGATCTCTTACTACAATAATAATAATAATAATAATAACAATAAATATTTTGTTATGCTTGGCAGGGCCGTAAGGACACATCTTACACCTGACCAACTATCATGTACCAATGAGACATACGTAATACAATAAAATAATACTAAAGACATGAAACAAAAACATATAAGATATAATAATACATGAAATAAAACTAAAACTACGACATAATATAAAAAACACAGAAATGAAATAAGAAAATAAAGAAATGAATTAAAGAAAAACATAACATTCTAAATGTAGTTTGCTATTAAAGGACAACAATAGTTTTTTTATTTTGAGAGAAAAAACTATTGAACGTTCTCAGTCCCTTCTTTCTCCGTATTGGAGAGCTGGAATTCCNCATTTACTTTCCTTTCTAAACCCCTGTCTCTTATACACATCTAGATGTGTATAAGAGACAGTTTTACAGCAGGCTGAGTAGGTCTGAGAGTCAGTCTGGATGGGGGGGGGGGGTGATAAGTTCCCACCCCACGAAGGATCGAACCCCGGCTATGCAGTCAGCGATTCTCGCTCTAGTCACCGAGTCACGCTGGGAGCCACTGAGACTCTGCTTATGTATTTCACAGTCAAACTGCCACACAATATACCCTAAGGTGTACCTATGGGGTTCATGATGTTCACAAAGGAAAGAACTCCGCAATTACGAAGTCTTTGACGCTAGGAGAAGCAGATGTGACCAACACCTCGATTCGGCCGATTTGAGTATTCCAGTATCGACCCGGTACTTATTTTACAGCGGACTCAGTAGGGAAGGGTGTGACAAAAAATCGCACGTCTCACCCGGAGATCGAACCCCAGCCAACAGGTGAGACTTCTAATGCGTCGTATGCAGTAGACAGAACTGTTCCTACCATAGACTTATTATCTCTATGATTTGAATGGTTGGGTTCAATGTGCGATTTGTTTCAGCTGAGAGAGACCAACGCGAAACCGCAGTCGCCGGCAGTTCTACGAAACTGTGCAGACGCTCAGCGCTGAGCCACATGTTGCTCTGTGCATTCAGCCAAACTGCTTGTACACTTTTTTCCAGACACTGCGCCAGACGCCGCGTCGATACGCTTCTAAAGATCACGAGTTTCGTTCCACTCGAATGAAGAGTGTTTTCGAATTGTGATCGTCAAGACCAACAACCACTCGAGTTAATACGTACAATGTATTTGGAGGCTTCATTGCTTTTATTACATTGACTTTTGTTTGTTTGCGATCCACTGTTTCAGAGCAACAAATAATCAGAGCATCTCCCATAACCATATAAATAATTTTCACCTCGAAAGATGAACTTGTATGGATTTATTTGGATGAAGCTGATGAGCTCTTTCAATTGCATACACTTTTAAAATCATGATTCATCTTGTAAGTTTTATTTAGTAAAATGTCAAACAAAACAAAACAATATTTAATATTGGTGTAATACACATTTAAATTTTTACCTCTTTTAATATGTAGTATTTTCAGAAATTCTGAAATCTCCATTTCTTCTGTATCCGATTCCTGGAAATAAAGAGGAACATTGAATTTACTTATGGTACTAAATACTTCATGAGCTTTATTAGTCCATACAGGCATTTTCTGCTGAAATCACAATTTTGATCTCAGAAATGGCCATATTGTTTAAATACATATTATTTAAGGAACCGAAGATTCGAAAGATGTAATCGATGAGTTGGGTCCAATGAATAAAATAATTAATTTTAGCCATTCAAGGATTTTAAACTACATATTCAAGCAAAATCATAGGGGATTAACGCATCATCATGAAAAAAAGGTTACAGAACAATCTTGAAAAGTTTTGATTGAAAATTCGTGGAACATCCTTCTTGATTCTCTGTGACTAGGAGAAATCAGAGACAACTTTTTTGTTAACATTATTAATTATTTTGAGAAAGTTGGAAAATGCGTGCGTGAATTCGTATCTACGTAGAGAAGCGAACCGGATTAAATCCGCAATTAATTGCTCGGTATTACCATAATCTGCTTTCCATTGGTTTTCACCTCTTTCTCCGACATCTTCACGCGTGTCGCTGTGAACTGCACATTCCGTGCTTGAACTCATGTCATAGTTCATTTGTTTCGCATCTGTACTTTCGCTGGAAGAAAGCTTCGGGAAGCGACCTGTTTCCCATTAGTCAGGCTTACATTAATTTTCACGCCCAATGGTGAAGAAAAGGAAAATCTGGCGAGACCCTAAATTATTAGCAAGAAAATATGAACAAAAACAAACTTTAGGATGAACTCTTAAATCAATTCTCGGTAGAGGAGGATACTGTGGACGATACATATCATCTCGTCCGGCGTAAATGCCAGGACAAAAATTGGCGAAAATATTTTTTAATTTTATTTAGCATACCAGTTAAATATGTTAAGATTAAAAAATACCATACGTCTAATATATTTTAAGATTAAAATACGTCTAATATTAATTTTTATAACAGCAAGAGGCGAATAGTTTGAACTTAGTGGTTATATTTATGGTACTTCATAATCTTCCAAGTTCCACTTCTCTCCTCCCCTCCAATCCCATTTACGCCTTTGTGACTTCAGCTACGTACATCATACACTAGGGGGTACTACACTATAATAAGCTGGCTGTTTATCTGTTCGTTAATATCACAATAATTAAAGTTTTTGATCACATGATGTTTATTGGTTATGCAGGGAAGTGATTCGATTAGTTATATCATCTCTTGTGATGAAAACACTTTGTGAATATATCTTTTTTCTTTATACAAAACTATTATTAAACACTAAGCGTAGATTGGTTGACTTGATTTCTTAGGTCAACATCACGGACGTCCTCCCTGGAACCCAGGGTTCGGAAAGGGAAACCCGCATAGCTCACGGGTTTTCTCATCATATACTACTCTCTTCAGGAAATATGTCCCAGATAGTACGTAGCAAATAAAATATCTACTCACCAAATGCATCCCTTGAAATCTCAAATAATGAAAACGTGTGAGCGAATGGAGAGAAAAGGATGGATCTGAAATGACGACGGGTCGGGTGTCGAAACTAGGACCTTCCGCATTGATTATTGGGGCCTTATTTATGTTTATCAATATTTTCACTCGTCTGAATTTATCACATCTCTTCAAGTTGAACCTGAGCTTTCTGATTGGCACGGATTTTATGAGTTAACTTGGACAGACGATAGCTGCAACATCAAGACAATTGGTTCTGACTTCCAAATATAACACAAGATATTATAAAAAATATAATTATCAAATTCAATATCTGTGATATGATATAACATGAGCTGACTACTTGACGAGGTACTTTCTATTTCCTCCGATGTTACGGGAATACAGTAGAAGTCTCTTCCTAAAAGGTAAATAGGGTTCTTTATAGAAATACATTTTATTCAACCTTGAGTGATCCTTTGAATACTTGAAGATTTTTTCAGAATATATTCGTGGAATCATATTGCATTCCGTGCATTATTGTTTTGTGCTGTTTCTTACATCCATAGTAAAATCCGTGGCATATGTAACAAGACCCGTATGCGGGATTCTCTCGGAGGTTCCCACGTTTAAGTCACATATAAATGTGTAGATCTCGTATACACCCTTGCTTTCCATAACATAAATCCTTTCTGCAACAGTTATGCACATATGGTTCTAATCCTGTCCAGAGGAATCATTCCCGTTTAGGGCGATTCGATCACCCTACTCCGTCCCTTTCTGTCTCCAATGCAAACGATTTCATCTGTGGTTCCAATTCAATAGAGAAACACTGTTCGCATTGGAAAGTCTACGTAAGCAGACAACGATCGTCGATGAGAGTGACCGCAACCAGC
Organism: Laupala kohalensis; assembly: GCA_002313205.1. Lineage (NCBI taxonomy): Eukaryota > Metazoa > Arthropoda > Insecta > Orthoptera > Trigonidiidae > Laupala > Laupala kohalensis. The sequence continues at coordinate 693,489 of NNCF01127068.1, read as the reverse complement.
GTTAGCGCTCAAGCCTCGAGCAGTCCAGTAGGTGGGTCTGGATCGTTATCCGTTTTACTCGCAGAGGACCGAACACGCAGGGCTCATGCAGAACTCCATGGACTCGGTTGATACAATCCATCGATGCATTTTCTTTGTGGGGTTTTAGGGCTCGTCAACGGCAAGGTCATTAGAATCCTTATACCATCGATGCATACCATTGGAATGCGCGCTTGCGTCTCTGCGGATGGTTCCATCAAAACTGAAAAATTGATACATGTTATGAATTTTACTTTGTTCGTTACTTCTGATGGAAGTTTTATTTTCTTAATTGTGTTTCATCATACTACCAAAGAAAAGAACAATTAAAATTTTCATGGCTAGTATACATAAAATTCAGTAGCCGAAAATAAATGAATAAGACTATTGTTGGAGAAAACACTGAAGAATTACCACGTATTTTGGTACCAAAATATTCACTCCATTATATTTAAAAATATTATGAAAATAGCGTTGGATATATTCACGGCAAGCAAAATACCAAACATCTTTCTTCGTCTTCCTGGTTTTATGCAGTGCATGCATTAAGATTTATTGTTGTCCAGCTACTTTTTATGTTCAAGTTCTTTGTTTGGTTATGGAAAACTTTTCTATCTTTTAGAAATTTAGCTTTCCCTCATGAACTTCTCCGTCTACTGCATATGATACATTTTAATACATATTAACGGGGAACCAATAACTGTTATTTACGCTAAAAATTCAAAGCGAGAGAGAAGTTGCGGGATCACATCTACTACTTTAATAATATACTTAAATGTAACGCTTGTATCAATGCAAACGTATGAACTGTTATCGTGATTTTTTTTTACTTCAGACTCAAGTTTCCGGACTTTTCTAGATTACGAATAGTACTTGTACGGTTTATTTGTCTTCAAAAAAAAGACATTTTTCGATCCTGAAAAGATAGGGGTTGAGCATTTTTCGGACTGGATGGCCACTATGCTTCCGAACGACCAGCGCGAGATTCAGTTGTTAACAACGATGTCACAGAATTTGAAAGATTTCTTCCTATTTATTTCCTGAATTTACTACACCACGAGTGAATAGGGAAGTATTTTCCAACTGTTAGGTAAAAAATGGTGTTCTGTACACTCTTGCATTAATATTCTACTCAATGAGTAAATAAAATATAATTGATTTATTCATTTTGAGCATAGTTAAATAAAACTTTCAACATCCCTTCCCCACGAGAAATGATTATGATTACCCAACCTAGTTGTTTTCAAGATACACTACTGATCATAGGCGTCCCGATACAAAATTACACAAAATTTGTTTTTATATTTGAGACAGCGTTGTCATTCGGACATACAGAAATATGTGAACAGAATTGCCGACCAGAGCTCTCTCAAATATCGACTTCCTTTCACGTGCTAGTCTCCAGTTCGCTCCGTGCAATAGTCAGACGGATGCCAGGTCGAATGAAACTTCGTGACAGCACATCGACGAAAGCATTCAATCAGAGAGACTCGGTGATTCGTGCAGCGAAACACTATCGCTCGGTGGCTCATTAAAATGTCAACCGCTTTTGGTGACACCCAGATCACACATAGCTATTGGCCAACTAACGGCGAAAACATTTTGTGATATAAAATAAATTAGAACAGTGTTAGCAGTGATTACCAACGAGTACTCGGCATATGGAGCTATAAATTTTAATATATATTTTTCCTAAAAACCCCTTCACTTCACAAAAACTATTTTTTACATTTTCATTGCTTTACCTCTTACCACTTCCTATTTTTTGTTATATACGACTACGTGAAAAGTAATGTAGTTAGAAATATAATTAAAACTTTAGAGCTTTGTACTATGAAATTATAGATGCCGCCTAGTTAATAGTCATAGATCAAGGGAGACGCGGTCAGGGAAATGATGTAGAGGGTATGTCTATTCCTGGATTATTTGAGTAAATAAACAAATTCACTTTCCCAAATAATACGAAAGGCTTGCTTATTCCTAATAGAATATGAACGAAGTTTTATTCGAAGGCGGGAGAGATAAAGGTGTATGAGCAGTCTTCCCACACCCTATCTCCCATTATAAAGAAACCCATGATACAAGGTATGAATTTATATAAAATATTTAGTATTTCATATATTACAATTTTATATGTGAATGCAAGATTCGTTTTCTATAGAACTTATCTTAAATAGAAATTTTTTTTCAGTTTTAAGGGAACGTATTCAACACACAAATTTATACAAGTTAAATATCCTTGGATGTAGTTTCTATTTTCTCTGATGTTAAGGGAATGTCCCATTGTATTGTCTCTGCCTGAAAGGCAAGTAGGACTCTTTATAGAAATACATTTTATTCGAACTTGAATGATCCTTAGTATGCTTGAAGATTTTTTTCACAATATATATGTGGAATCATATTGCGTCTCCTGCATCATTGTATTGTACTGTTTCTTACTCTCATCCGTAGCAAAATCCGTGAAACACCTGCATACCACAAGACCCAAGGGGGAATCGGTTTGGAGGACTACACATTTAAGCCACACATCTGTGTTTACATGCCTACAACTAAATAATCAAACGCCTACAAGTATGGATACAACTCAAATTTAAAATTGAAGTTTTTACAATGACAAAACTGAAGATATGATATCCGCATTTATATGATTTTTGTGATCTATTTGGAAGTTATTTAGATGCCTGCGTTCCCGCCTAGATGCGCTACTGCATACGGCACTATTTTCAAAAAAGCAAAAAATACTTACACGAAGAAATATATAATTAAAAGGTTCCGAATTCGAAGGTGAAAATTTAATTCGAGTTGGTCACTTATCCCCATCCATCCCAAACTCGAATTGGCTTAATTGAACAATTCATTATCATTCGCTAATGACCACTCCTTTTTAGAAGACCTGTGTATTTTCCCAGTGACAGAAGCACGTCCTGGATGAAACGTCGCACGTAAGATCCCATTCCTCTCGTGATCGACACGAGCGCTGCGCTGGATGGAAATGGGTCGCACGAAAATGGGAAACACGCGAGATGGAGGGACGGTTGCGTAACGAGTCTTCGTCTGGAAAGCGAACACGTTCACCACGACTTTCCCACTCTTTCAAGCGCACACAACAAGACTTTTGTATTCTCAACATTTTTATATTTCTTCCAGTTATGTAATACGTAAAACTACATAATTTGTTACTCAGAATGTCGAACAAATTAGCCCCGAAATCACTGGTTCGAATAATGCAACCAACCAAAACATTTCGAAATTGACAAATATCGATTAGATGGAATTTTTTTTTCGGGTTAGGTGAATTTTTAAGCGTTTTACAATCGTCAGAAATTAGAGTACATACAAAATATTGACGAGTTACGTTGTGGAGAAAATTCCTTGCAACCATATTTAACACAACCCTATTTCGACCATCACATTTTGCCTTGAGCACGGTTCTGAAATTTATCTTTGACAAAATATGAAACTTACGCGTGAAAAATTGCGTGAATAAATATATTTTTGTTCCGTCTTACAACTGGATCGAGAATCTGAGAGAGCTATATAGAGAATTTGATATAGCTGAAAAATTTTAAAACTCATTTGTCAATAATTAATTCCAATGAAGCGATATCGTAGCGTAATTTATGGAGTTATCAATAACTTAATGTAACAACCTGCAATAAACCACGACCAACAGATTTTTGCATAATTATGTATTCTCTGTAATTATCTTCTGATTACTTGAAATGATATTTTCTGCGGGGCAATTGGGAAGCAACGAATGTACAACATAGCAACATCAAAATAAATATGAAATTCATGACTGCAAAAGCTTGTTCTGTTTGTTTCAGTGTTTTGAAAAAAAATTAATGCACAAAAAACAACAGAACATTAGGAAGCCCTTATAGTACGCGCGAGTTGTTTTTTGAGTGTTAATTACAAATGTGGGCTGACAATTATATTAGAGGCTAAAACATAGATAAAATTTTATTGCAAGATTAACACAAATAACCAAATCAAATCGGTGGCTTACGAATGGATGATCACTTTATTAAATAAAATATTTAATGAAAACTTGAAAAATAAAGACAGGGTTCTCTGTTTTTGCCGGGATAAATAGTGGCAATATCAATTATATTGATGAATTCAGATTGATGTTATAGTACATTCGAAACTGTGTGGGAAGTTAAAAATGAAAACAGCGATAGCCTTTACTGTCTTTCATTCCAAAAATAATTTTATCATTGTAGTACCTTTTTTAATAACGGACTACAAGTAGATAATTAATTATTCCTCTCTTCGCTTACTTTCCTTATTTCTTTCCGTTTTCCTTTTCAAACATTTCCTTCAGATTATAAGCATAAATGATTCAATTCTTATGATTTTTAAACATTATACTCAGAATAATATATAGTTCGATAATAATTTGTACATGTAAATTTTTTGCTTAAAATTACAAACATATTGACATTCTATTAGTATTATAACTCGCAGCTAACTTTTTATCTTATCTAGGAATTTTTGCTGAAATTTTTGAATCCGCCTCTGCCTTGGTGCCCTTGAAGCGGAATTGATGGGATGGTCCCTTGTTTGCTTCCGGAGAGTAAATTTTTTTCTAATTCATTCTTGTCAACGATTTTTCCTACTATCTCACGAAAATTTGGAATGCAATCTGGGTATTTTTCGTACCTATTTTTCATTTCGCCCCAACTTAACTAAGATTTCTTTATCAAGATTCTCGCATTATTCGTCTGTGTACGGAATTTTGCTGAATTTCTACAGTTTTAATAATTTATAAAAATAATAATAAAAATAACTTCTATTTCAACAACAAATATATCGATCAAAGTATTATGCTTCTATTCGTCATGGAGAAAGTATTCTTTGAGGTCAGTTACTCATCACGTTCTTTGGAAAGACTCGTCAAACAGGATGTCATCAGTGTTGTCAAAGAGTCATGTTGGTTTTATTCATTAACAATCTCAACGTCACTATTTACTGATGAAGACGAAGAATGAGGTCGAGACCGCTGCATCTCCATCTGAATCCACATTCCATCCTCTATTTCTCTTACAATTTCACAGCGTTCGTGATCTCAATACTTTATTTTCTGGAAGTGTCTTCCAACTTCTATCGCAAGTTTCACCTACTTCAATATTATCACATTTCTGAACAATATTCTACTGTCGAAAATACAAAGAATGTCATGTTCCTGTTCCTCATTCCACAATTAAAATAATGTCGGAGATCGTGAATTACTCTTTGTAGTATGTTTTCTGTATCATAGCAATTCCAAGAGATGTATTCACCAGTCAGTGTGGATATTAGGTGGATAGGTTATAAAGGAATCGCAAGGTCAATAATTGTTACATTTCCTAATACAAGAGACTAAGATTAAGTATGGAATGTTTTTGTTGATTCATAGCGTCCAGGAAATCTGATGCCGGGGTAAGAACGGTCCAGAATGCTGCTGAAACCTCTCACGATTTCTCACCCGTTTGCCCTTGTCACGTCCCATTGTTGTGACGAAGGTGATGCCTTAATCAGCCAAAAAAAAAAAAATTCCTTCAATTTTATAGAATCAATATTTATATCATGTATTTTACGAAGGAAAAACTATAAATGTCTGAAACATATAGAACTGTTCGGAATTCCGCTGATTGGATCCAAGAAAACATATCCTCAAAGTTTCTGGATTATGTCCAGTGTCCTATATTTCCCACTTAACTCTTGAATGAATTTAATGATACATCCATGGATCAAAGGAAATAAATTTTCATAGTGCTTGGCACATCGTCATCATTCACTTTCGGCACCACCTCTGATTACTAAAAAACACTATCCTCGTAGAAATACAGAGAACGAAGTTTTATTGTTGTCTAATATTTAAGATACTCAATTAATAGTTGTCACATCACATTACACAATAAACATATATACAAAATTTATTACATATAAATACTTAATTTGTGAGAGTGAGTTTGAATATAATTTAAATAATTTGATACGAATTTTTGGTAAAATAAGTATATATTGCAAAACAATACTCGGTCTACACATCAGATGATGACGTCGTCTATTTCCGGTCATGTGAACAGCGGTATTGTTGGAAACTTTGTATAACCATCACGGCATTTCATCCACATTGAAAACAGTGTATATTAACAGGTCAGTTCTTCGATGCATAACACAATTTTTAAAATAAACTGAACAACTCTCGATTACTCGTTAACAAGAAGTCTATTGGAGGTATTTTACGTATAAATTATATTATCATATACGCATTTAGAAGGTCAAACTGGGAACAGTCTAGATATTTTCTTGAACATGTAAGCTACTGCGATGATCGTTTATGGTAATGAAATCTGTGTAATTAGATAATTCCCTTTAAACGATCCTCAAAGCTCCACTTTGGTCTCGAAATGGCATAGAACCTGGAGCGATAACTAGATAGCATGCTAAACCTGGGCAGTCCTTCTCTGTCATTGAGTTTGGTCGCCTGTTTTCAGAGGTTGTCTAGGGACGCGGCCTGGGTTTCAGATGAACTAGTATTATGCAGTCCAGCCATATTTGGCATGCTCCCTCGCACACTGCTGTTTTGTACAGCACCCCTTAAGGAGTAGTTTGCTGTTTTTAGGCATCCACTCCGCACCAGTGCACGGCGCCCCGAGCTCGGTAACAAGCATAAAGATATGCACTCGCAGAATTAGCGGATACGCCTTCGGATGACGAGCTCGCATGAATTCAATATAGCTAGCAAGGTTTGAATTATTTCTCCAGATTTTCTTCGTTTAGTGGAAGACGGCAATCATGATAATTCGCATCCTTCAATTAAAACTTAAAAGGGAGGAAAGCAAGGAATGCTTATGCTGTAAGAGACCGAGTTGGCGTATATGGGGTTAGTGGCTCCGTGATTTCTTGTCGGTCGGAGCAGGTGGAATGGTAACCTCACCTTGCCTCGGTCGCAGCTGCCTCCTCAAACGAGTTCCAGGTACATAAAAGCCGAGGCGGAGAGTCGATTTAAAAGCGGCGTTTTAAGCACGCCGTACTCGGACTTAAAACTTTTTTGGAATCAATAACTCTGGACAAATTGCTCTATGTAAGTGGATTTGTTCTTGTTCTTTATCTTTCATTCATGCTTTTTTACGATGACAAACATCATTAAACTAATATTTTCAAATTCATTGGTGTGGTTATTATCACAGAAATAAATAGGCGACATATGTACCATAAACGAAATAGATCACATACATACTGTAAATCATGTTTTTGCTTATTTCTTGATAGGGATGTACAATACTTCCTTATCTCTCTGTAAACGATGTATTTTCTATCATTAGTACACACAATGAAAATTTATAAATAATTTATGGCTAAAAGAGCAATCGAGACTGTGTACAGCCACGTGGATAAAATAAGCTCGTTTATTCTCCAACAGATCGCAAGTAACAATCTGATCAATTCTATCAATGTACTCGAAAAATCTGGACAAAAACTGTCGGTGTGGGGTTAAGCTAATGGTGATACAACTGCACTAATATTGAGTACGTATTTAATCATAATTCTACAGTTCATGACGAATAATAAATCAAATATCTAACGTGCGTCTTAAAATAAACTGATAATTTAATCGTAAATGATTTAATTGTTGCGAAGGCAAAGTGACGAAACTAATTTCAAAGCTCCTGCATGTTATTAAAACAATAAGAGATACGTAGAAACTTACAAAATTAAAATAAAGTGTTTTAGAAATTTTTGCTCCAAACGTTTTCACGCATTGAAACCTATTAAGCCTCTTACACAGGTTTTGAAAAGAAAAAATAGTAATATCGTTTTTTGTATGTTTGCTGTTTCACGATCCCCAGCTTCACTCTCATAAAATCCATTATCTTTGTTTTATGACCATTTATTGTCCTTCATTGCTCCAAAATATATACAAAGGATTTTCCTTACTGATCGAATGATCTATCAACGCAGAGCTTAACTACTCAACCTACGAACATAAAAATCTAATAGTAGGAGTTATTTGTAACCTAAGCACCGACTAAGAAATGATTTTTCGAAGTTTTAATATTGAAAGGGTGAAATAGGTTAAAATATGTGTTTTGAAATATTAGCAATATTTACAATATCTCGAGAACTTATTGAGATATAGTCTCAATTTTTGTATGAAACCATAGCTAAGTCAAATATCTAGAAACAATTCTTTGGGTTTTTTGAAAATTTAATATTAAATTTGAGCACAAGGTTGAAATGGTTTTACGTTTTCGTCGTTCGCACTCATGGCATAGTACACAATTTTTACCATATCTCACGAATTAACTGAGATATTATCTCGACTTGTGTATATAAATATTGCTAAACCAATATTAAAAACCAATTTGTGGAATTTCCGATATTTAATGGGCAGAAAGGGGTAAACATATTTGGTACGTTTTCCTGATTTTCCTGACTGGCACATTAATCAACGGAGAAACAAAATTATTATACGTAGGGAATTGAAATTGCAAGGGGATTTTGCTTTTGTACTGTACAGACGCACCAAAAATGGGAATTTAGGAAATTCCTATTATAAAGTATTTAGGGTGAAACGTGATTTTTCCAATTTTCGCTATTTTTACTACATCTCATGAGTTATCTCCATTTCGTACGTAAAAATTATTAAATAATACTAGTAAAAAATTATTTCTTGAAATTCCATTTTTTTACAATTTAATGCGCGAAAATGTTTGGTGCGTTGTCCTGAATGATTCATTCATCAGAGAGAGAAATATTTCAGATAGGAACTAGAAATGTTGAAGGGATGTTGCTTATGTATCGCTGTACCGAGGGTTTACGTAGAGGTCACGGTACTACACAGAGGGCCATTTAGAAAGGATTTTTGACATAATTTCAAACGGGGGGTGAAATGTAAACCTGCCAATTTTCGCTAAATTCAACGAATCAATAGTATCACGGTTTGTATATGTAAACGTGCTAATTTTCTCCACACTAAAATATAACGAATAGTAAACCGTATTATAACAACGAAAACTCCCGTGCGAAGGGAATCAGGGTCGACTGCTACTGTGTATATAATATATTCATAATGTACGTGTGTTTATGTGTGTGGTGGGAGTCCTGACACGACCCCATTGAAACTGCGAGTCTTCATGTGTGTAGCCGACTCCTGCCAAGACGCACGCCACGCAGCGAGAGAGTGAGCAGGACGCGGCAGGTGCTCCTCTTGGTTGCTGCGTCTTTATGGCCGCAGGGGGCATATGGCCGCCGTCAGCTGGCGAACGTCAGGAGGCGATTCGGCGATCCACAGTCGTCACGTTGCACCAAAGTGCCAAGAGAAAATTAACGCATTGCAACTTTTGTATTCAAATAAAAACTCACTGAAACTTCCTCATTACGGTCCAGGGATCTTAAAATTTGTCCGCTATTGAGAATTGTCCACTTTTGGGAGGTTAAAATCAACGTAGAATAAAATAACGAAGAGTGATTAAGTGTCCGCTACAGAAAAATCTCCGTTATTGAGAAGTGCCCGTTAAGGGAAGTTTCACTGCAGTTCCATTCAAGAAATTGAGCGATAAACAAATTCGAAAATATGGATTTCTTGCTACAACATCAAAGAAAGAATCTTCTCGTTTCCAAAAATTACATATGTATTAAAAGAGTTAGGTGAGCTCAAGTATATCAAATATTCTTGAGGACAAAAGTGTTTACTTGAAATAAAAATAAGAATACAATATAAATTCATCGGGAGAACAGTGAGAAGAAAACCCCACAATATTTCAATATTTAACACGTGGTTTCAAAATATGTTAGTTATGTTTCTCTGTAATCTCTATAATGAAGTCCACAAATGTCATTTTCTCAAGGGGGCATCCTATTTACGGCGTTCCTAAAAAATTCTGTCGCCGTTGCTAAGAAATTAAAATATAATTGGAAGTAATGTAGATTAAAAGAAGTTATCTATTCGTTGAAATTACGATGTAATACTAGATGTTTATATTTGGCCATATTGCCACAAACGTCGAATGAGGTACCAGCACCGACGTACTGGGGTGCGAAATCGATACACAGTTATATTTTTAGGGACCATAGTTGAGTTATACGAAAGGTGCCAATAGTTAAAATTCATTCTTAATAATAATAATAATAATAATAATAATAATAGTGAACAATGTTGATATCATCATCAACTTTGCATAAAATATCTTTTAAATTTTCAATAGTCCAAATTTTGGCAGCGAAGACATTGGAAGTATCTTATATTTAGCGTCATTTTCTTTCTCCACGAGGCCACGATCTTTAATTTGATAACGACGCTGACTATAATTCTCGGCAATCGAAATATGTAAGGAAAATAATGAAGCTGCTCCCGAGTCTGAGAGAAAATAAGAGAACATCACATTATAAAGATAACTTGACTGACTCGAGGAATGCAGAAGATACACCGAGCCAGTGGCGAATCCAGACCATAGTCAAGAGGGGGAGGGGGCTAACCCGGGAGCATTTTTGGTGAAAAATTATGGTTTTAAAACTCAAAATTTTACAAATAATATTTTTAAATTAAATGGTTCATGTACATAATTAACCATTTACAATACGGAATTATTAATAACAATAACAATTATTTATTAAAGTTCTTAATCTGGAATTATTAATTTCATGAATCTGGAATTATTAATTTTATTAATATAGTATTATTATAACAATAAAATTATATTATTAATAACAATAACGATCATAACTAATAATTATTAATCTGGTAACACTTTTACAAAGTATGACATTTATCAACTTCAATTTGATCTGTTAAGAGTTTAAGTCCAATGGGGGGGGGTTTACCCCCCTTAACCCCCTCCCCCAACCATATATCCACAACAGCACGGAACAACGTATATTTTGTTAGAGGTTCATTCATTATCTATAACATTCAACGTATAACTCACAAGCCATAATAACCAATAAACATTTTCAGCTCTACACAGTGTGTTCTAGGATCTGAATTTTGTATTAAAACGAAAAAATTCTACGATTTAGTATACGATCTGAGTTGTTTAAATTTCGCGTTCGCGAAGATCAAATAACAAATGTAGTGTTAATATACATTTTATATTCGATCCTTTATCACACAAAAAACTCCAAGAAAAATTTTGTCATTATAATATTTTTATGACATTATAATTATGTGATTCAAACGACGATTGCAGGAAATCTTTCAGAAAGTAATCTGGCAACGTTGGTTCTTTAAGTGCCGAGTAACTTCGGTTACCCTGGCGCAAATGATACGTCTACGAAGAATAGTGCCCCGAGCTCATTGGAGACTGCGCTCGAATGGCTTTTGTGTACGTGTTTTCTTTTTAATTTAATTAGGAAGGGTTGCTTGAAGTAGAATTGAAGATTGAGTGTACTCAAGAAAACGTATGCAATGAAAAGGACGCGATTGTTTAAAGAGAATATTTTTGTACTTCTATGCCTAATCGATAATTACAGTAATTCTATTTCATACCCTAAAACTATTATTAAAGCAATTATTCTTTCCCCTTCACACACATGAACTTCACTTCACTTCCGTTGTAAAAGAAAATTTTTTGTGTCCTACTTGAAAGAGTTCTCAACTTACATTAGCAGTATTTGTAATGTTAATTTAAATAATAAATTTCCACAGAAAAACACTTCAGTGTAACTTCAATGTATCTTCAGTGACCAAACATATTTCGATTAGATTTCTTCATCATTGGCTCCAGTTATAGTAACGAAGAACAACGAACAAAGAGTATACTTGTGTAATGATTATTTCAATTAACATTACAATGAGAAAGTTCCAGAGTGTTCTGCCACCACCATTCAAGAAATAAACAATTTTATCATTTACCACCAGTAGGTGAATTCTTATGAGGGATTATTAACCCTCTTCTCCCAATCAATAATGAAATCATAAATACAATGGAAAATAGTAAAAAAAGAAGCCTTGAAATAATTATGGGTGTTATAAATTAATAAATTAATATTAATAAATTTATTGTCAAAAAAGCAGTTCAAACTGCGTATGACCACGTGGAAGACAATAAACTAATTTACTCTCTGGAAGCAAACAAGGGACCATCCCATCAATTCCAATCAAGGGCCCTAAGGCAGAGGCAGATTGAAAAATTTCAGAAAAAATTCCTAGATTAGATAAAAAGTTAGCTGCAAATTATAATAGTAATAGAATGTCAATATTTGTGTAATTTAATGCAAAAAATTTACATGTACAAGTTATTATCGAACTATAGATAATTCTGAGTATAGTGTTTAAAAATCATAAGAGTTGAAAAAAAAACACTAAATACACGATTTATTGTTACAATAAACACGCCCCTATATGATTCACTTCCCAAAATAGGAGGTAAAATCTGAGCCCCTAAGTTCCAAATCCCCTTCCCTTCACGAAGTTTAATTGCCAGGTTGAACAATCGCGCAAGACGTTTTCGTTGTTCTGCACTATTTGTCCCTCTTTCGTCGACTGATTTCAGGGAAAAGGTTCTGTATTCACCTCCTCATTTTTATGACATTTACTCATATCTTTAAATGACGTGAATAGCATTCTAATTGGAGTCTACATATCTCTTTAAATGGCGAAATTTTCTAGTTGCGTTTCTTCGTCCCTTCACAGGACAACCAAGTAAATATAACTACACCTAAATTACCAGTGAGACACGAACCTGCTCTTCCTCCCTAAGGACATCAGAATTTCCGCCACAAGAAAAAGGAACATATTTCTGCATTTCAGTCAGATAAATTCCTTTTTGAAATAATCGTAAGAGGGATACAGTTTGAGAAGTTCCGACTTAATGGGATAACACCTTGAATACGTGTCCGTAAGTGTTTGGGAAATCTACGATGTTAGTGCAAGAGTCAATTTCTTAAAGTCCAATCTCAACATAGAATTTGGGAGCATTCGTTTAAAAAGTGTCGCCAAATTATATTAGTTATTTAGAAAAGAAAAGAGATTCCCCAAATAATACTTATTATTCACCATTTATTTTTCCGTTCATCACCCACCAATACATCAACATTAAAATAGTATTGTGAGATAAGGTCAATCTCTCGAAGTCACTGTAGAGTGAATGAAATAATTTCCTTCGGAGCGAGCCCGTCGAAGGTGAAACACAGGGCATGCCGGGCTTCGAACCCCGGTTCCTGTTCCCGACCGATGGCTTGCGTGGCGGTCCAGGAGGCGGTGGTGGTGTGGTACAAAGGAACGCTGCTGCCGCGGTCAAGGCTGTAGCCGTAAGCGCATCGCGCTATGCACTTAGCTACAGGTAAATACCCGGACGGTTGCGGAGTCCAGTTTACTTAGTGGTTTTCGCTTATTGAATAGCTCTTGTAACGTTCTTCATCCAATTATTGAACAGAGTATAGAATCACGTTTTCCGAGTTGACGTTGCAGATTTTTTAGTTCTCGGAAGGATGAGTTTTCGAAGTGAGTGTAATCAAGGGGACATGGGAAAACTTCGGTTGTCGCCATTACGTTTACTGGATGTTTGAATTAAGCCATTAGCCAGAAATTTATTTCAGTTGTTTCAGAACTTCTCACCAAAAATTTATTGATTTTAACTTAAAATTATTATTTTATAGTATATTATTTTTTCAATTGTTCAATTCATGCTGATAATTTATTGATAATTTATTCATATGTTCCACAGATAAAGTACATACTACATAAAAAACGAACAAATTTTTCAGATGGGGCGCGGACCATTCCCCGAGTCCTCCCCCTTGTTAATGCGCCTAGTTTGAGTATGTACTCACAATGTTAATGGGAAAATAATAAACAGATCTTCTAGGAAATATATATCCAGAAAAGAGTTGATAAGGCATTGAAGTCCTAAGCAAAATTAACCAAAAAGTAATCCGATACTCTACGACAATATCCACTATTAATTTATTCTTTTTAGTGTAACCCCGTTGTGCATTAACTTAATTACGTTTGTTATACGTTTTTAATGTATTTTTTAAAATTTTTGTAATTTATAAAATGTTTTGTAAAATGTGAAATAATTTAACTTTGTTTTGTTCAGAAGAAAAAAACTCTTCTAATTACAGGGTGATTCAAAATTCCTATTACACAGTTACAGGTGTTGTAGAGGGGACTCAGAACAGCAATATTTGGTAATAAACCCATGTCAGGAAACGCACCATTTGGAAAAAAACGACTTTGAAATAAAGTCAAAGGATACGCTGCACGTGCATTACCTTACTCGAACCTGCGTGAACTACAACATATGCTCGAAGTGGCGACCATGAGTTTCGTTGCACAAAGTGTACCTGCGAACAATGATTACATACATTCGGCCCAAAAGTCCTAAAGTGTCCTGAATAACTTCCGCTGCAGCCATNTGTACCTGCGAACAATGATTACATACATTCGGCCCAAAAGTCCTAAAGTGTCCTGAATAACTTCCGCTGCAGCCATTACAAGGGCAAGGAGATCATCCTGTGACTCCTCAGAGGTCTCGTAAACAATACTCTTCATGTAACCCCACAGGAAAATAGTTCAGAGGTGTTAAATCAAGCGATTCTGGTGGCCAACGAATCGGTCCATCGCGATCTATCTACTTCTCCCCGAATGTTTGGTAAAGATGCTGACGGACGTCGCGTGAAAAGTGGGCTGGCGCGCCATCATGCTGGAACCACATCGTCCGACAGATATGCAATGGCACATCCTCCAAATGCTGCACCAGTACGTCTTGCAGGAAGGATAAGTAGCTGTGACTCGTTAGACGGGGCGGTAGAATACACGGGCCAATCAGATAACCATGGATATTACCAGCCCACACATTAATACCGAAACGATGTAACCATTTTCTAATGCACCATCTACCTCTATTGCTCAGTGGCAACTGATGTACATGTGCAACAATTCATTGGATTGTTCTCTGATGACACGTGACATGACGTCACACAAGACACCACGTGACACGAGACACCGTCCTCTGTCAATGTGTCTTGCCTTCCATCGTTCAAAGTCGTTTATCTTCCAAACGGCGCACTTCCGGACATGGGTTTATTACCAAATATTGCTGTTCTGATTCCCCTCTACAATTGTGTAATAGGAATTCTGAATCATCCTGTATATTCATATCTTACCATTCCAATTTGTTAGATTCCATTTGATGACTTTAATGACAGTATTAAATATACAATTATGATCCTACTATTTAAAATTGACTAATGCAATGGAAAGAGCTTTGTAAAGATGTTTGTGGATATTGCATAATATTTTAAGGAAACAAAAGATAATAAAATCAAAGTACCGACAACAGAATTTATGCGTTCATTACCACCGCAACAGCGAAAATAGCTCAATCATCCTGAAAATGACTGCCCGACAGCAATTCTTGAGTGGCATCAAAACGTGAAAATAGCTCGTCTGCGCAGACGAGACTTTCTAAAGGGGAAGATTCTCGGTTTACGTCTTCGCAATGCTTGAGCTTCACTTCTTGACGAACGCGATTCAACAACAGACGATTACTTTTATGCTCCCATCATTTGTATCCGCTAATCATATACTCCGCACGAGCTACATCTCAGAGCGCGATCGGTACACATGCGTATCCGGTGTCACGAACGTAAGATGCATGACGTGGCAGACACCTACAAACATAAAGACTTAAGAACACTATAATTTTACAACTATTGTAATTTTAATGTCATGTAGTCTGTTTATATTTCAAGTTCTTGTAAAAGTATTATTTAAAATAATCATTACTGTAATTTTATTATTTACAAACCTTGTAATCTTTTGTTCGTTTTGTTTTTCTTCACAGTTTCATGTTTGGCAATAAGTCACGTTCCTGATTAGGATTTTGCTGGGTTTTACTCAATCCCTTGTCACAAAGCGACGGACGGTCTCTAATTTCATGTCCCAGCGTTAACTGCAAATAAGATACCCCCTTTTTTCTAAATATTGTAAAAAGTTTTTAATTGTTAGACGAAAAAGCTTATTATTTAATTTATTTTAGAGATGTACATTATCACTTCTACTAATTTTCGTTTTCTTATAACGTCTAGTTTTTTCCTGATTAGTAATTGGCCATTTTAGATATGTCAATTAATGAATTGAATTCCGAACGTTTCGTCAGATCTTCTCTGTATGAAATTCTTGACGTAGTTATATTATTATTTTACTACAATCTTTTTTTTTTTTTTTGACATTATACATCTTTACCTGTCTATATCTTCACAACAGTTGTATTTCCGTTATGGAACGTTTCGAACGTTCTGTGAACGTCCGTCTTCAGGCGTCCGGCAGCACAGGTATTCGAACCAGGGTACCTTGGTTCTTAAGGCCTCCCTCATCGCCAGAGAAAGCAATGTAAAACTACGGAAGATCAAGGAAACCACATACATTCGCCTGGTTAGTAATCCAATAAGTCAACCTTCAATCGACATACATCCCCTTTGGATGTCAATAATAAAGGGTATTAATACTAGAGTAGCACAACACAAGAAGATAAACTACACCGCCGGGTCGCAGTGGCCCAATGGTAACGTCCTCGTCTTAAAAACAAAGGTACCCTGGTTCGAATACCGGTGCTGACGGACGCCTGAAGACGGACGTTGACAGAACGTCCTAAACGCTGCAAAACGGAAATACACCTGTTGTGAAGATATATACAGGTAAATCGAGGGATAATGTCAAAAAAAATGATTTTAGTAAAAATGGTTTCTTCGGATAGTACAATTTGGATGAAAGTAGTTATTTTTATGCAGAAAAACCTAATCCGCTTTCCCCTTAGTTCTGACGTTTAGAAAAATCAGGAAAAAACGTGCTTGAACAGTGACTTGATGTAGTAACAGAATAGCTTGATATAGTGACACTGCACGAAAGACCCATTTTTCAAGAATTAATAATTCTAACCATTGTAACATTTTTAAATGCAATTTAAAAAATTAATTTCATGATCTGAAATTTCCATCTCTTAGATGTGTCTAATTCCTTTTATCCTTGATCTAGCAATTATAATTGTCCACTTATAGTAATTAGGAACTATGACAAACCACTTACGAATACTATCATGAATAACCAATACAAATGGACTCTCATGGTCAGCACATGGGTAGTCCGCAATGTAAATAAATCCATACTTGGACTCCAATTGCCTCAATTTTGTGCACTATCGATTACTATGAAATTATTATGGTCTGGTGTACTGTCGTTAGGCATGGATAGGCAAACCTTAGAACACCTGTTCTTTCCTCTCGCGTGCTTTTTGAAACTTTCTTAATGTCTTGCATGCAAGTTATTAGGCTTCGCAAAGGAGAATCGTAAATTATTGATGCCAAAGACGATTTCACCTTTAGGAAACACGCTCATCCAAAACAAAACAAGTTCATCCTCTTCAACATCGAGCTTCTCTATCATTACAGAAAATGATCTCTATTTTGGTGAAGTGGAGTCAAGTAATGTAATGCAATTTCATGTAGATAAAGCTATATTGCGTTAAACATTTAATCAACACAGACGAGTTATTAAGTTGAGCGCGGTTTAATATACTCATCAGAATTAATTTCATCGGTGAATGACGAGCATACTTGCCTCCGTTAGCCGCTTGTAAAAGTTGGTGTTACTGACGCAGAGGGCCGAATTTCACGACTTCATTGTTCCTACAACAAAAAGTATTATTAGATGTATTCATATTATCTTTTTTCATGGACTCAATTATGAACAGAATAAGTTAATTTTTGGTACGTTTTGGGAAATATATGTCTCCTAGAGAGTCACATCCTGACTATTATTACAAAATTTGAGGGTGAGCAAATTTTATCAACTTGTAAATCAAAATAAGACTTGTTTTGATATTTTATTTTAACATTTATCATTCGAAATTTTAAAAATTGCAAGAAGTTGGATAACTCTTTTCCTCTGAATGGAAAGCGCACTATTAAACAAGGTCAAATTGAAATTTCACTGTAAAGTCGTTAAAAAAAATTCTGAACTGTATAGAAATCTCGGGATTATGGAAACAGATACTTTTCTGTTTTTGCAGAGATCGTTTTCGAGTTTTCATTGTTTCAGACTTATAAGCTACTGGAGCTTGATCCTCTGTCCCCAAATAGCAAGTGCGCTTCGACGTGGAAAGATAGGAAGCCAACCCTGTTCGGTCGTCAAAGTGCTTGTCAGCTCTCCCTGCCACCTCGAGAGCAGATCCTCTTTCACAGACCAAGCACCTCTTCAGGCTGTAGTCCATGTCAAGGGCTTTCTAACAATGTGCGAGCCTACGCATCTTGTAACGCAAACTCAGCCGTAATATGGATGGATTTGCGAAAAGTTCAGAATCCTTTCGTCTTTTCTTGATTTTAAGTTATGAACTAACATATTAATAATTTCTTGGCAAATATTACGTCTTTCTTATTAAAGTTCGATATTTCAGTAATTGATGTACCAGTTTTTTAATCATAATAATTTTCACTTTTTGAATTACTCGTTATTTATGAGCTCTAATATCCACCTAACAATTTCTCCCCTTCAAGCAAGTTTGAAGGGAACAATTGAAATGGGAACAATAATAATTCTGACACCAAATGTGCCTTCTTCTAGTGACGTAACCCGAATTACTTTAAGTTAGGAGGAGCCCAATATTACGATAGTATGAGCTTACCATGCACTAGTCAAACACTAAACCATTCATGAAACTTATTATTATAATCATGTTATCTATTATATTCATATTGTATAAATAATCATCTCAACAGTAATTTATTGATTATGACTGGGAATCATTAAATATTCCGTTTACATTGAAACAATATATTATTTGAAGAATTGTCATTAGTTTAACTAGATTTATCTTATTTTGCTACAGTTTTCGCTAAATAAAATTCTTAATTATCTGGAGAGGTAAGGCAAAGTACGTAGTGTTATTTTCTACGTTAAATTTGTGACACGTGTGCTAGTCTTTATTCCATTAGAAATTATATACATGGGAATTCATTTACTCACCGTCTCTTCAGTTTTATTCATAAGTATCAGTGCAATTCCAAGTTAGTTTTATTAAAATATTAGCCCTTCAAAGTACCAATTTTATTAGATGAGTTGATAGATATTAGTTTATTTTTCCATTTACAAACAATTAAAATATTCAAAAACATTCACCAGGTCGCTCGTAGTACCTTAACCTACGAAGCTCTAGTCATCCCTAATCACCTAGAGCAGTAACAAGTATTTAAGTTTTCCTAGCGCTCGGTATGACAAATGTCAGACAACACTCTTCCAGCCACACACTGATGCAACAAAGTTTTAGTGATTGTAGGACGGTAGGTAGAGAATTCAGCAGAGCAGTAATACTATTGTGAAGGAGAGCCAAGGTATCGTATATATAACAGTGGGAAGGATGATTATTGTGTAAGTTATTTTTTAAAAAATTGTTATACTCATTATATGCCACCTTCTCGGAAATTTTTAGTAAAAAGTGTAAGAATTATGTGATACTGACTGGAGACCAGAGTAAAGTTACAAAGATATCCTTCAGTTACTGTTATTTATGTCTATTGTACGGATGTACATAATTATTGTATGTATGTATTGAATGTAGTTAAGTAAATATTAAATTCGGACTTGCAATTGATTGTCAGGCAGTAGAGGTCTGATTACTTCAATGTCGCCGCATAACAAACGAATTTTATTATCATCTTTATTTTTTAATTATCTTACTCAATAATACCCCATTCTATTCAAAGGAGTAGTATAGAGAGATACAGCTGATGATGTGTTGCACAGGTATCAATTGCGACAGTGTCGTTCACAATGGAAGCGGAATGATAAGGGGGGAGTGGGAGGGATGATGAAGAGCACGGGAAGCAGGACAAGAGTCATCGCAGGATGGGAGTCTTCTCTTTCAAGAGGAGAACCGCGAACGTTTCTCGCCAAGTGGAACGATTCCCAAGCTCTCTCATCACACACACACGTTTTATAATGTTCACTTCTATCATTACTCTTCGTTTCATTACGTAGTGTCACCTATAGCCATGAAACCGAATTAGGAACTTATTTCAGAAAAAGTAGTCGAAATAGAGTATGGGTACGCGAAGAAAAAATAAGAATCTCTCCTGAAAAGAGCGAAGGATTATTCCAAAATGCGCCGCCGCGAAACATGACTTGGGAAGCTATAAATTTCAACACAAAATAAATTTTTTCAATCAATAAATCCCCACCCAGCCAAAAAAAATATAATTTTTAAATTTTCATATCTTCAACTTCAAATTTACAATTATAAAATTATGTCAAAAGTACGCCAAAGTGAAAATGTAATTAAAATTTCAATGTGCTGTTGTTGTTCACATAAGGGATGTAACGTCGCCAGATAGAGGGATTCGCGGAACAAAAAAGTTAGGGATCCTCTGGATAAGTTCATCAGTCCTAGTGTTTTCACCGGGTTTTGTCAAAGAGAGCCACACAGTGCAGGGATCCATATTTGTAATTCCCTTCCAAAAGAAATAAAAGATTTGATTGAATCTCATCACTACCACGGTCAAAATCTTTGTATTGTATAAGTGATTCCATAATGTAAAGGGATATATTTATTGAAGTCAGAAACAGTATTAATTTTTTTTTGTTTCTAAAGGTAATCGTGTGCGTAATTATCGGTATTCGTCAATTTTTAAATTAAGGGTGTATTTTATCATACCAATGCCATAGTACTTCATAATTATATTAATGCGTACTCATAGTTTCTCATTATTTATGATTATAATATTCCTTATCGATACTCAATTAGTGTCGGGTGTTTACATTATCTGTAAGCCTTGCCCGGCCCGAGTTGTTCCTCGGTTTTCGTTGGGCAACTTTAATTGGAACTTCACGGATTCTTGAAATAAAAATATATTCAGGAGAAATAAAGTGTGACAAATACTCTCGAACTGAGAACGATAAATACTATTCAAATAACGTTGCCTGGCTTGTAATGTATAAAATAACACTGTATATTATACAGTGTAATGTTCTTAGAAACAAAAATTTCGATGCCACGTATGTCACGAAAATAATTATTTTTTCATTTTAAAGGTTACAGCACACAGGAGACTATACCGTATTACTTGACTATTTTTAATAATGACAGATTTTTATCTAACTACGTATCGTCTTAGTCCACTATACAAGTAGTTAAGTAAGGCTACGGAATAAAATAAATACAAAAATTCGTCCCTTCTCACCTACTCCCCCACAGCACCGCAAGAAAGACATTACCGGCGGTCTTGTGGTAGCGTCTTCGACTACACTATACCGCTGAGCGGTGGACAAACTCTGCTCGGACGATCTAGGTGAGGCTTTCAGCAGGGGTTTCCCACACATACTCAGACAAATCGGTTAAGTACAGAAAGTTCCTCAGCTAACCGATATCTCTCCTTACCAATTTCCTCACCCAAGTCACGGTTAAATGGAAGAATAGGCCTCATGGCCATAACATTGCCATAAAACACGGAATAAAATAAATAAATCTTAAGATGTATTATCATCAGCACTCAGAACACTGCAGATAAGATTCTAAATCAGCGCTGTCCAACTTACCTCAGCTAGCGGGCCATTTTCTGTACATTTGCACGGATTGGGGTGACCCGACGAATAAAATGAATGGATCATACTTGTTTATTTGTACCGCGATATTCTTATTCTCATCAACAAATTTATAGTATTTCATACTGGGAAAATTATACAGTACATTTTCTATTTTTAACCAGTACGTTTCTTATTTTTTAAATTTAATATTTAGCATTATAATAAAATTGTGTTCAGGACTATCCCTTTATACTACACAATATATGAAAACAATTTTCTATTATCTCTCACTGGTCATGCCTAGTCAAATATATATTACTCACAGCATAGATTCTGACTCGTAGTGTGACCCCCCAACAGTTGATGAAAAATTTGATGTAAAATGCTTTATAACTCGTGGGCGGAAAAAAATGTTTCGCGGGCAGACAGTTGGCAGCGATGTTCTAAATTGTGCTGGTAATTAACAGCAGATGGTTTCAATGGAGACAATATTTACCTAGTAACCGCATTTTGAAATTTGTGAATATTATCGTGGATTTTTTAAAAGAAAAGCATCCATCAATGTTCTCGCATCCTTTACTTCATCTCGTACCGACGAACTCGGGAAGAAGAGGCACGAAAAGTGACATAAATATCGGTCAAAATCGAAATTCGATTTTCTGGCTTTTCTGGCAAGGTGTAAACCGTGAAAAGGGAAGTTAAACAATTGGATGTAGTGCCTTCTCCATTCGTATTATTTAAAAAAAAAACACCCGTTCTTTTTTAAAAAAGAACGCCTGTGTCAAAATAGTCGACTTCAGGTCTGACGTCGAATCATGTCATTCAAGAATCAAGTCAGAATCAACACTAATCAAGCCATTCCACTGACATAAAATAGTTTCGTTTTTTTATTTAATAACACATAAAATAAACATTTCAATTAAAATTATTCTGTGATTTTTGTAATACCTTTAAAAAAAATATTTTTACACTGTTTTATACTTTTGACATTCCGATGATTCCGTGCCTCTGTACGCATATTGTAATTACTATCTGTATTATTGTCGTCTCTGTGCCTTATCCTTAATTGGTATATTATCCATGTATTCTATATTCTGTGTTTATGATTTGTGTAAACTCTTTCTTTTTTTCCCAATGTAAAACCGTTACAATAATTGTTTTGCGTCTTGCCTGATGATGGCCCACAGCTGGAGTTGAACGTCGTGAAGTCTCTTAGTTATAAATCAGTCTGTGTAATACGATCGTTTTACTCAATAAATTTAAATCACACAAATATCTTTTGCGTGTAAAATTAATCCTCAAAATGCTGGCTAAGTCACTCCTAATTATTTTGGGTAATAGACAGAGAAATCATTTGAGCAATGGAAGACAACCAAGTGTCCTAACTCAAATCGAACATGAGGACTGAGCGGAAACTTAAAAGCCCCCACTCCGTCATGACGCACGTACAGCTCGAGACAGCCTCCTGCGTAGCACGTGTGGATACAATGCGTCTGGGAACACGTGCGTGCTAACAATTTACTTTGCGTGCGCGTGAAGACGCGTGTTTTCTCGCATGCTTTCAGGCAAAGGAGAGGAGTGTGGAGCATATGGTCTCAAGACTTTCTCTCAAGGGAAATTAAAGAAAATCGCCCATCTCCCGCAGGAAAATTTGCAACCGCAAACAACAGACGACCGTGAACTTGGCTTGGAGATTAAGGAACTTAGGGAAACTGTTTTGCTTCGTGCTTAGGTGATTCTGGGGCGGGTTTTGTAGCGATAAGGCGCGTGTATCACATTGCTTAATACGCCCAGTCATAAATAATAATTATCTCAAACCTAGAGATACAATCGAATCAGTCGACTCTTAATATTTCTCACTGTAATGATCCTCTTAATTACAATGCATTCGCTCATTTCAAAATTCTGTATATGACAATTTAAAAAGATTTTTAGACAAAACAAGAAAAATAGTTTTCCGTGGATATTCGGAGTATTCTCTCCTAAAAAAGTAAGATGATAATGAATGCGTCCAGTATATTTTCATTACATGTTAAACTTTCTAATGATTATGACAAGGTTTTCTCGATTTCAGTGTCACTCACGGTGGAAACCAAAGAAGTACACCCTCTCTGTTTTGCTTACATTCTTCATCTTTTTTCTATGTAATTTTAATTGTACTATTTCAAAATAATGATAACGTGTACACCAAATTTCTAAATAATATTTTTTATAAATAAAACAAGGAACAATATAACGAATATGCAGTATTAATGTCAAACCTTAATTTGAAATACCGATTTAAATAACTCAAAACAATTCCATTATTTATCATTAGAATTAAAAATATATTTATTTAAATTTTTTATTTTCCTTTTTCTATTAATTTGTACAGTATTCAAAAGGTGACTCCAAAGAACTCTGGTGAACGCTTACTTGGTACTATAGTCTTGTAAATTAAATAAACACTTCAAATATTGTTAAATATACTTTATTGTGCATACATAAAATGCTCTTGATTTAATTTACTTTCATATCTATTGTATATAATTTTACTAGTATACAAATATGGAACTGTATTCGTTGAATTATTTTGGTCATTCCTAGATTTCACATTTTCTGTGTGGGCACTTTACTTTAAAGAGGAAATCATTTAGAATTCAAATAGTTAAAATGAAAAAGAAAACTAGTCATGTTATTCTTTCAAGTGAGATTTGCATTGCGTACCTGCGAGCTATCGTATACGCTATCCACATGCAAGTTACTTCTGCAGATATTCAGAAGTTAGTGGTACACTAACGCTCCTAGTGTAGTACGTTAGAACGTCTCTGTTTGCGAATGATGTTACTGGTACTCTAGTGAGTGATCATGGCGGATTCTGGTCTGTATTTGAGGTTATGTTGATATTTGAGAGGGTTTGCGAAAGATTTGTTGCTTGTGTGTACAGTATGGACACGTCCTGGTGTACCCTTGCATAAAAGTAGTTTGTTTGGGTTTGCAATTTTTAGTATGATTTTAGTCAAGATACTCTTTGCAAAATACATCGATTTCACTGGTTTTCCCATGTGTGGACAGCGTCATCGAGACGTATTCTCTAGCAACCGTGTATTGTCTACAAAAACAATATTAGAGAGTTTATATTAGATATTCCGTTTTCCTACATCTTTTCATCTCGAAAACTGCAGAAAAACGTGTAACTTACAAACCCAGATACTTGAGGTTTTACGTATTACAAATGTATAAACAAAACAAAATAATTTTGAGATCTGTTAATCAGGAGTTGGATAACGAAAACACAATCTATCATTGATATCTTGCAATTACAACGAACTTCTGAAAATTTATGAAAAAGATAGAATTTGCTTAACTCTTACATTATTTCTCAAATTATGGCGCCATAGACTTATGTCTTACAATAACGAGCTTAATACGAGTTACCTGCGTTGTATTTTGTGTCATTTAAAATGACGTACTTGTAGGAATAGGGGTGTTTTCCACTCTTCCTCTTATTTACGAATTGATTTTACGTACATATCTTTTTAATTGTTTTAAGTATATTTGCTTTTTTAATTAATCCCAGAAAATCTTTGAAAGACCTCTACTAGAGAGATAAAATGAACTTTTCCATGGAAATAACAAACGATTCATAAGAAAGTACATTACGTGGCTAATGTATTCTTATCAAGGACAAGAAGTAGGTTTTAAGCTCTGCTGGTCACGTGAGTGTGTTGAGAGGACGGAAGCACGTGTTCTTAGAAGATTTTCCTTTAGCGAAACACAGAAGCCATACTTTCACGAGCTGTGAACGTACAATCGGAGGGTTCTAACGGGAAATCAGGACATTTTCCTTAGTAGTCTTGAAGTGGAGGTTTGATTTTATTTTTGTGTTTACTCCTAGATGCCGATATACAAGGAATGATATAAAATTGTCTCAAGGGAATAGCACAGAATAGAGTAAAATTTGCTTTCAATAAATAAATTAAAAATTTTTTTTTTCACATTCACACTCTTTTGACATGTTCCGTTTAACAAATGGATAATTACAAGACCACCGCACAAAAATTATACTTTACTAGAACACTTTTTTAGTAAATGCTAAATTGTGTTTCACAATATGTCCCTTTGTCTAAATACTGGAATACTGGCAGAATGGTTACGGTTAAAGATTTTGCCAAAACGTCACTGTCTCGCCAAAGTTTCACCAAACGTACAGGCATTCAGACTACTATGGGCGTTGTCGACGAGGGGGGCGGGGACGGACATTTGCCCCCCCCCCAATACTCAAAAATTAAAGTGAAAGGGAACAAACTAATTCCATTCAAATTTCCGTGAGTATATCACACATCTGGTCAATAAAGTCACATACGAATCTAACACACATTGTATTACTCGTAATATCTAATTGAAAATAACGTTAGGCAATGTTGCCGCTATTTCAGCATTTTCTCAAATTACCTACTGCAATCCACAATTTTTGGAGATATCTGGCGAACTCGAGAATATTTGATGGGGATTTGCGTCACGTTTCATCGTACTCATTTCACGGAAGAGGCGACGTAACTACTTTGCTCGTTAATAGGTCAAGTCCTCATCCCCCTTCCAAGAAACCTGACTACTCCCTTGCCTATCAACAAACTACATTGTGTACATCACTAATATGCAGGAACGCAGTCAATTTGTCCACAAATAATATCGGTCTTTCGAAGTTTGCCATTTACTTTCGCATAACCCTCCTCAACCACTTCATTGAATAGCTCCATATGTGGACATCCTTTCCACAAACCCATTTCTTACCACGATCATAAACACGCTACCTACTATAACAACGCCGTACTTCCATTAGTGCTATAAGGCTTCGTCCGTTTGGGCAGAGGACTTCCAACATAGTCAACCCGGCCTTCAACGGTCCTTCCCAGCATATTTCCCTCACCTTATGTGGTGTGCAGCACACAGTAGCTTTGATGGGGACTCATTCCGCGTCACCGCTCAAATGTGAATGTCCACGCCTGAAAAACCTCTCGCGAATAGCAATGCATCCCAAAACTATGCACCCACACGTCATTCTGCAAACTTAGTCACGACTTAAAAATATCTTATGGTTACATCTATTGAGAGAACTTCCATCACCACCGGAAATATCCAAATTTTCCTACGGAAGGGAGAGATAATTAAAGTGAATACTAATGATACCACGTTAGATACACGTCTAAACACGTCCAGTTGAATGGCATTTAAAATAAATATATAATATTAACAATTATCGATATGGGATCGAAGATTTGTTATTCTCTGGCGGGAAAAGTATTTGAAATATTTTACTTTGATTTGGTAGGGATTTATGTATTGAAACTCTCGTGACCAAACATTTTTAATGTGTCACACTTATCGGGTATAAAACGTTCATGAATCACATGAAGGTAATGTAATGGCATACAGAAAGACCAATGTGGAGGGGTATTTAAAAGAATAATTAACGAAAATCTGTTGTTTTTTTGCGTAAGCAACCACTATTTCTCGCAACGAATGATCGTAAGAAGATACCCGAAGTGGAGTCAAAATAACTCAAATACCGCCAACAAAGTATAAATAGAACAAATGTCAATTTCAATGTATTTCTGACTTCGCGCTTCGTCGCATAAATGGTTGCAGATTTGACTGGTGTCAGACAGAAAAAAGCATCGAAATCTTCGTTGTTTTACTTGATAAACAAATCATGTTCTTCCAAGGGACAATAAAAAAGCATATCAATAAATAGAAGACAATAAAATATTTCCAATGTGCTCCCATTTCAATGAGTTTCATTTCCTGACAAACGTATCATAATGATGTCCACTGTTTGGATCGTAAAAATTCGAAAATTTATCATTGTCGAGGATATTGTTCAACAAAATAAAGCATCCCTCATAGGACACTGAATGAAAGAAGTTCATTTTAAATTCATGTTTAGCTCACTTAAAAATAACGAAAAATAGTTCTTCCTTCTTTAAAAGAGCAAAACCTCGAGGGTTTCTTTCGATATCAAGATCGCTGTACACTCATAACAATACTTGGAATACAACGGAAAACAGCATAAAAATGCCCTTTTTTATTCGTCATTATAAATCGCGTGATGCTGATACGTCCGTGCTTCTGACTTCGTATCATAGGACATTCCAACTCTGCGTGCAACATACGATTTTGAGACCACTAGCCTTATATTGATTGCAGAGCACGGTACTGTTTCAGAATTTAGGTAAAACACCGCAATACTCAGTTTGAAATAAGACTTCAAAACCTCGCATTCGAAACAAATATTAATTTCTTCTCTGTCCATTGCCCACGTTGAATCCCCAAATAACTTCTAAAACTATCGTCAAACAATTCATAACATTTCCAGAAGCTAGGGCCAAATATAATACATAAACATTCAATGCCTCGGAATGATACAATAAACTTTCATAATACCAGTATAAAATACATTAAAGAACTAAAATAAACTCTCATGGATTATGGTTCATTGAGTTTTCAGACATAAATAACATCATTTCTAAAACAATAACCAATACGGAGTTTGATAAATTAGAAGTACGATGTGGACGAAAATCATGCCTAACCTCCAAACACACAATACCATACACCTTTACATTAGGAGCATTTTAATTAGTTCATTTCTCGCCTGCATAAAACTACTCTAAACAATAAGAAAGTTCAGGACTTTGTAAGTATCATTAGATCAAAAATATTTTAAAAGATATACCAAATAAGATGTCTTATCAATAAACAAAATATTCCATCCAAAATATCTAATACAACTTACAACATACTTCCCTCAAATATATCGGTAGATGGAAAATTAGCCTTCATTGTTTGATCCTTGTTCCATCGTAAAGAGCGTATAAATAAAATTTAAAAAAATAAGATTTCTATGGCTATGTCACAGTAATTTCTAGAATTGTGTTTTCAAGAACCGAGCAATCTTTTCTGCTCGGTTATCTCGTTTTGGGGGATTCCCAGAAGCATATTAACAGCAATATCCCAGGGTTTAGAGCAAATAATTCAGTCTGTATTCCGTCTCATCCAATTATAAGTATCTCTCAACTTTAACATTCTGGCAAACTTCCGGAGATTTTGAAATGTCAACAGTGGATGTTATTCCAGGAAATGGGATCCAGAGCTCTCTAGAGTATCACACATTGAAAATCCACTAACTACATTTCCACGTAAGCAGACTTATCTGTTCTGGTATCCATTCTGATAACATACTGCTATCCTTTCTATAGAAGAGGTGCTCATCTAAATTGCTTCATTACTTTCGGGAAGGAATCTTTCCTCGAAGAAGATTATCGCCCACGCGTCGTGACTCCACATGAATACCTTGAGGAACTCCAATAATTCGATCGATTGTTCTCGTTTATCAGCTATTGTCATTGTTGATAAGGTATCTCTTCACGTGAGGCAGATAAGTCACCAGGTCTCGTGTCAACTGAAGGATGAAAAATAAGATGAACAATGTTTAAACACCACTTCTATTGCTTAATGTAATGAAGGTGAGGCAATGTTCTGAACTAACGCGTTCTTACTAATTTTGTCGTAAGTATGTGTAATTTTATATTTTTAGTCACATTCTCTTGATTTTTTTGCATAATTAGTTCACAAAGTTCGTTCGAATAATTTGTAGTTCCTGCACCATATCTAAGGCGGCCATGGCAGCAAATTCGGAAGTCATAGTGGAAAAGGAAAGATATATTCGGAGGTCTTCAACTTCTTATTTGTATTGGGAAAAAATCATCATAAATGCAATGGTCGGACAATTAAACAACACAGAGAAAACAAGCTTACTTTATAATGTTTTAAAAATTATTTCGTTTTCTTATAGTACATCAATCCTCGACAAATTCCAACATATTTGTTATGACCGGTTAACGAATAGTTAGAGTTACTTTACTTATTGTAAAATATTCAAATAAAACTGTTCGCATTTTTTCCATCGGAAATCACTTCACAACTATTTTAATATAATAACTTCTCTGTCACTAAATATCATTAATAAATTTTATATCCGCACATTTATATATTGAATATCAATTAATACTTCATTTGTAGCACCTTGCAACATAGTTACTCGCGTCATTGGTGAGAATTCGATTTACCTTAGAAAATATTTAATTTTATACATTTCCACGCTCACACGGGAGAACAAAGGAGTTGATAAAAAAGTAATATACTATATAGAAATATTTAACCTGTCGTTTTAAGTACACCATAACACTTAAAAAAGGCAACAAAAGCTAATCTATTTGGTTATAGTAAGTATGTAATTGAAAAGAGGCGCGGAGTCCTGTGTACTAAACAATGAAATCCCCTTCAGGATTTCATTAAATACCACAAACTTA